>CAUYUJ010005291.1:361866-534366 GCA_963575745.1 Prorocentrum cordatum
GGAGGAGGAGGAGGAGGAGGAAGATGAGGAATAAGGGGAGGAGGAGGAGGAGGAGCAGGAGGAGTAGGTGGAGGAGGAGGAGGAGGAGGAGGAGGAGGAGGAGGTAGAGAGATGAGGCCTTCTCCTCCTCGCCCTCCTCCTCTTCCTTTCTCTTCCGCTCACTTCTCCTCAGCATCATTGTGTCATGCGTGCGATCGCTGTGAAGCGTTCTTGGCAACATGTGGATCTAACATTGGTGCGGACGCGCTTCCTGTGAAGCGGTCGTTTTTCGCTCACACTGGTGATGCATGAAACGCATTGCCATCGCATCGCAGTGCTTGATCTGTTAGCACGTGCAGGGGCCTCTGGCTGAAGACGTCTCGCGGCGGTCAGCTCTGAAACCATGGGCCCTCGGAGCGCAGACGACCCTTTTTCATGCTTCCTCGCGCGTGCGAGCACTCTGGTGTTTCGCAGCCGGGAGTGTCGCTGGAGTGGCTGAGGCTCCGGGCGGGCCGCCCACGAGGGGCGAAGAGTCAGCTTCTGGAGGCCGCCGACGCCGCTGCCAAGGCCGCCCGCCCGGGCCCTGCGGAGGCAGGCGGGCCGGGGGGCGCCGCGGCGGCGCTGCCGGAGAAGGCGGGGGCCCGCGGCGCGCGTGGCCGAGGAACTCTCGGAGGGGCGCTCGGGCGCTGCCGCGGGCGCGGCGCTGCATGCGGAGGCGCGCGGGACGGGGGGCGCGCTGGCGGCTGCCGCGGCCTGCGCGGAGGGAGCAGGGGCAGCCGCGAATTCGGCGGGGCAGCCGCCTGAGTCGCGGGCGGAGGCGGCGGCCGTGGGCGCGGCGCTTCCGGCGGGGGCGAGTTCTGGGAGCTCCTCGAGCTCTTCGGACTCCTCCGACTCGGAGCCTGAGGAGGACGCCACGCGCATGCCTCCGACCTTGCCTCCGGCAGCGCAGCGACCCCTGGCGACGGCCGCCGCCGCCGGTCAGACGGACCCAGGGCCGCTGCTGGCAAGGGTGCCGGCTCTGGAGGCGGCTTTGCTGTCGGCGGCGGCTCTCCAGCTGGAGACCAGGGCGGAGTTGCACCGACTCCAAGGTCGGGCGCTCGCGCGGGCCGCGGCGCGACGCGTCGTCCTGGCAAGGGGGTTCGAGGGTGTCCCGCACCAGCTAAGCTGACCACGAAGAGTCCGAGACCTTCGCAAGTTCCAGGGCTAAAGCTGCGAGGCGAACAAGAAGAACATCGAACCTTAAAAGGAACTGACAACTACCTTCGCCGAAATCACTCGGCGAAGACTGGCTATCAGCCGCGGGGCTGATCAGGCCGCCGTCGGTAGATGCAGGAGTCGCGCGCGCTGCGGTTCCTGGCGGACGACGGAGGGATAATTGAATTCGGGGTCAGATGCGGACGGGCGCGGGCGATTCTGTCGGCCGCGGAGATTGCCCCTCCGCCCCGCTCCCGCGCAAGGACGGAACAGCGGGTCCTCCGCGCCCTAGGATGGTGCATCGGCGTCGCTGCGCCTGGCGAACGCCGCGCCGACCAAGGCGTGCGCCAGCGCCTGCTGGAGCGAAGCGCGCGCGAGGAAGCCTATAGCCAGGACCAGCTCTTGGCTTCTTGCGTCGTTCGTCGTTTTCGATGTAGATTTCGTCGCAAGCGATGAGCCCATACTTCTTGACTTGAGCGCAGGTATGATGAGCAGCCTCAGGGCACGTACGTACATGGCGCGCCCGACGCACCCGGCCCGGCGCACCCGGCGAACCTGGCGCACCCAGCGCATCCGGCGCACCCAGCGCACCAGGACCAGGCGCATGCACCTGGCGCGCCAGGCGCACCTGGCGCTCCCGGCGCACCCGGCGCACCTGGCGCACTCCGGCGCGCCTAGCGCACCTGGCACACCATGCGCATGTGGCGCACCCGGCGCCCCTGGCGCACCTGGCGCACACGGCGCACATAAAGCACCCGGCACACCTGGCGACACCTGGCACACCCAGCGCACCCGGCGCCCAGGCGCACCCAGTGCACCTAGCGCATCCGGCGCACCCGCCGCGCACCTGGCGCACCCGGCACAGGCTCACCCGACGCATCCGGCGCAACCAGCGCACTCTGCACACCCAGCACACCCTGCACCTGGCGCGCCTGGCACACCCGGCGCACCCCGCGCACCCAGCACACCTGGCACCCGGCGCACCAGGGAACCCGGCACCTCGCTCAAGAGACTGTTATACATGTCCAGCCGTGGACTCCTCTCAGTTTTTTGACACGAATGTTTCCAGACGAATTGTGAAACGCGACGCGAACTTCGAAGCATGCAATGGTATTCCACACGTGGAAGAACACGACGAGGAGCCGGAACAGGAAGGTTAGCAGGAGGGTGGGCGGGAGGGATTACGATGGCTGTGATGGTGGTGGTGGTGATAGTGGTGATGGTGATGATGATATTCTCGGACGCAGTTGTTGAGCTCTCATTTGTCAAGAATGATAATTGTTGTCCCCCCTGTCTGGCGCGCGTTCGTTTCGAAAGAAATGACCCTTGTTTGGTTCTCTTGTCAGGGGGAGGTTTCTAGGTCAAGCTGCGCTGTGTCAGGGAGACTTATCTTGCATTGGGTAGGCGTTGGGGATGTGCAGAAGAGCGGAGGATGAGTAGGGTCGGATCGGAATGGATCGGCTCAGGGCAGTTGCGCTGCCCCCTAAGTGCTGGAATATTTTTCTTCATCTGGCTTGCAGGGATCAAGCTGGATAGTTCGATGCCAATCCGCATTTTTTGATATACGCCCACACACATAGAGACGCCAGTCAGCGTGGAAACCAAACAGTTAGTGCACTCAATATGGTGTGCGTTCTTTGGTGCAAACTGAGTAGTGCACGTTATGTGGTGGAAGGCCAGGTGGTGCGACATATAGTGTGCAAGGTCAGTTGTGTAAGCTACGTGGTGTAAGCTACGTGGTTTAAGCTGTGTGGTGCAGCCCATGTGGTGCAACCTATATGGTGTGAGCTATGTGGTGCAAGCTACGTGGTGCAAGGTAGGTGGAGTAAGCTATGTGGCATAAGCTATTCAGTGCCCACGAGGCGCCCACGGCTGCCCGCCAGGCGAAACCTCGCCACACCCGACCAGCGTACGGGGTGCCCACGAGACGGCTTCAGGCGCAAAGGGGGCCTGGTGGTTTTTAAGCGTGATCTTTTTCAGCTCCAGACTGGATGATTCGGCGGGCTTTCGGCCCTCCGAGGGTTTCATGCGTCTCTCTCTCTCTCTCGCTCTCTCTTCTGTGTGTTTTCGTTCGTAGCGCATTCCTCTTCCTCCTCATCCTTCTCCGTCTTCCTCCTCATCCTGTTCCCGATCATCCTCCTCTTTCTCCTCCTCCTCCTCCTCCTCCTCGTCCTCCTCCGCCTCTTCCCCCTCTCCCCCTTTTCTGAAGGAATGCCAGAACTTTGGGAAAACCATTGGAAAAACCAAAAAAACCAAAGAAACCTAAGTGGTGGAGACGGAAAGTTTAGGAAACCCATTGGAAAAACCAAAAAAACCAAACAAACCAAAGATTCCACAGAGAGTGCGGGGAACACCCGTCCGAAGGGACACGTCCAAAGGGAATCCCCGCACTCTCTGTGGATTTTTTTTTTTTTTTTTTTGGTTTTTCCAATGGGTTTCCTAAAGTTTTCGTTTCCAGCACTTAGGTTTCTTTGGTTTTTTTGGTTTTTCCAATGGTTTTCCCAAAGTTGTTGCATTCCTTCAGAAGGGGGGGATGGGGGAGGAGGGGGAGGAGGAAGAGGATGGAGAGGAGTCGCAGGGAGGAGGTCGCGGGAGGGGTTCGTACCTGCGGCGCTGAACCTTCCCTCTGTGATGCATTCCCACGGAATCCTGTTGAGAGGCCTTCCATGAGAATCCCTTTGGGGTGCTTTCCAAAGGAATCCTGTTGTGAGGCTTTCCAATTGGATCCCTCTGTTGTGCTTTCCAATGGAATCCTGTTGGGAGGCTTTCCAATGGAATCCCTTTGTGATGATTTCCAAAGGGTTCCTGTTGTGAGGATTTCCAAAGGGTTCCTGTTGTGATGGTTTCCAAAGGGTTCCTGTTGTGAGGATTTGTGTTCCAGCGCCATCCTCCCAACGGTAGCAGTTTGGATTGCGGCTTTCCAATAGAATCCCTCTGTTGCGCTTTCCAAAGAAACCATGTTGGGAGGCTTTCCAATGGAACTCCTTTGTTGTGCTTTCCAACAGATTCCGATTGTGAGGCGTTCCAGTAGAATCGCTGTGTTGCGATTTCTGTAGGATTCCGAATGTGAGGCTTTCCCATAGAATCCCTCTGTTGTGCTTTCCAAAGGAATCCTGTTGAGAGGCTGTCCAATGGAACTCCTTTGTGGTGCTTTTCAAAGGGTTCCTGATGTGAGGCTTTCAAATGGAATCCCTTTGTTGCGCTTTTCAAAAGATTCCAATTGTGAGGCTTTCCCATGGAATCCCTTTTGTGTAGTTTTCCAAAGGATTTCCTTTGTGACGCTTTCCAATTGAAACCCTTTGTAGCATTTTCCGAAGGGTTCTTGCTGTCAGGCTTTCCACTAGAATCCCTTTGGGGTGCTTTCCAAAGGGTTCCTGTTGTGAGGCCTTCCAACAGACTCCCTTCGGGGTGCTTCCCAAAGGAATCAGATTGTGAAGCTTTCCAATGTAATCCGATTGTGAGGCTTTCCCATAGAGTACCTCTGTGGGGCTTGCCAAAGGAATCCTGTTGAGAGGCTTTCCAATGGTACCATTGTGGGGCTTTCCAAACGAATCCTGCTGAGAGGCTTTCCAATAGAATCCTTCTGTGGCGCTTTCCAACAGATTCCGATTGTGAGGCGTTCCAATAGAATCCCTCTGTGGTGCTTTCCAAAGGAATCCTGTTGAGATGCTTTCAAATGGAATCCTTTTGTAGCGCTTCCCAAATGAAGACCTGTTGAGAGGCTTTCCAATGGAACTCCTTTGTGGTGCCTTTCAAAGGGTTCCTGTTGAGAGGCTTTCACATGGAATCCCTTTGTGGTGCTTTCCAAAGGGTTCCTGTTGTGAAGGTTTCAAATGCTCTCGGCTAGGTGGGAGAAGGATCGGCGCAGGTTTGACGCAGGACAATGGAAACATGTAGAGAGACAGGGAGAGAGAGAGAGAGAGAGAGAGAGAGAGAAACGGAAACACATAGAGAAAAATAATGAGAAAAAGAGAGAGAGAGAGAGAGAGAGAGAATGAGTCGTAGAGAGAGACTCGCATAGGTTTTCTTATTTAAAACAACACGCACAAAAACCACCAGGCCCCCTTTGCGCCTGGAGCCCACGAGACACCCACGGCCGCCCACCAGGCGAAACCTCGCCATAACCGCCCAGCGTGCCCACGTGGCGCCCACGGCCACCATCCAGGGAAGCCTCGCCACACCCCGCCAGCGCATGGGGCGCCCATGAGTCGCCCAAGTCCGCCCACGAAGCGAAACCTCAAGACAACCACGCGAAACCTCAAGACACCCAGCCAGGGCACGGGACGCCCACGAGGCGGCCGCGGCCGCCCCCAAAGCGAAGCCTCGCCACACCCAACCAGGGCACGGGGCGCCCTCGAGGCACCCATGGCCGCCCACGAGGCGAAACCTCGACACACCGAGCCAGTGCACGCGGGCGCCCACGAGGCAGCCTTGCCTCAGCCGCCCAGCACACGGAGCGTCCACGGAGCGCCCACGGCCGCCCAGCAGGCGAAGCTCAGCCACACCCATCCAAAGACTTACAAGCCGAAGTAAGAACCTCTAGTGCAAACACTACTGTTTGCAGAGTGCATGCAGCGACGCCCGGGCAACTCCGAAGAGATCGCAGAAGTTCCAGCCCCGGTCGAGGGGCAGCTGCAGTCGTTGAGCCCTCGACCAGCTGCAGTTGTGAAGACCCTTGGAGCGAACTCTGAGTGGCATGCCCCATCGGTCGCCAGAGTAGAGTCATGACGCTGAAGTCAGCAAGGCTCGAACCCGCTCAGCACAGCAAGGGTGCAGCGGGGGTCGTGCGAAGTCCCCGCCGAGCTCGCACAAGTCACTGCCCAGTACTTTGGTATAGAACTTGGGGCGAACACATCATCACAACATCGACAACATCATCATTGGTCGCCAGAAGTCACGACGCTGAAGTCAGGTGCAGCTCGGGTTCGGAGGGGCCTGGGGTTCCTCAGGCCTTCCCGTGGTTCTCGTTGTGCAGCTGAATTGTAAAGTGGAGGCCCATGCTAAAAAACACCCTGCTTGCCTCCAGGGTACCCTGGGTTTCTCGGGTCTCGACGGTTTTGCCATGGACAGTGTGGCGTTCCCACACCAAAAGTCCATGGACGTCCAGGGGCATCAGGGAAGGGCTTCTTGTGGAAGGCTTCTTGTTGACTGGCCCCCCCTGTGTCCCTGAAGCGCACTCAGACTGGCAGGCTCCACCGGTCGCCAGCGTGCGACGGCGGGACCGCCGCGCTCCAGTGTTCGCGCGCGCGGGGAGTGCCAGGAGATCCGGCTGGACGGCAACTCGCTGCGCTTCGCGCCGCCCGAGCTCCAGAGCGACAGGTTCGTGGTGCTGACGGCGGCGAGGCCGCCGACCTGGGAGGAGAGTCCACGGGGCCCGATGCTCGTCGGTGAGCCCAGCCCCCCCCCCAAATACTCCCCCCCGAACCCCCGTTGACTTCGGAAGTCCCTCTGGAGCCCTGACTGCTCTCGAAAGCCTCCGAGGCTCAAGTCGAGCATGGCCCTCTGCAGGAGGGATGTTCAGAAATAGTAAAAGCATACTTTGGGTACGATTTTAGATTATGTTCGATCATTTTGAATTTTGTTCAAACTATTTTTCCCCATCTCCTAAGATGAGGTTCTTGTTATTACTTGGACGCCTCCTACTCCTTCTCCCTCTTCTCCTCCCCTCTCCTCCTCATACCCAGACTTACTCATACCGACCTAATCCGAGGCTCCCGCCGCTGCGCACCAGCCGCAGTGGCGAGACGTGTTCGTCGTTGCCGTCTCCTGTTCCAGGCACCTTGACACCACGATGCCAGTCCATGGCCATCCTGGACCCCAGGATGGTGTGTGGACCGTCGTGGCCTCGGCCAGGATGGCGTGTGCACCATGCCATGGCCCAGGATGTCTCTGGCCAGGGTGCCTTCTGCGTACCCTCCCCTCCGACATCCTCCAACGTCGCATTTTTCCGTGACGTGCCCTCGATGGTCCTGAACACGTGGTTCCAGTTCGGGATCACCATGTTAGGTACCCACTAGGGGGTCTGGACAATCACCCGCCGAAGAAACCGTGTCAGGTTATTACACATCTGGTGTAGATTTACTGATTTTGTCTGGCTCTTGTGGGCCCCCACGCTGGGGGCGCCCAGACGACCACATGTTATAGATACTTCCCGTTGGTTCCAGCTCGGCAGCCATGTTCGACCCCTCTGGGTGGTGTGGACACGTGAAGACACGTGGTTCCAGTTCGGGGCCACCGTCTTAGATACCCTCCTGGCTGGCCTGGACGCATGAACGCACGTGTTTTTAGCGAGGATCAGAACACACAGCCATCTTAGACACTCCCTCTTGGCGGCTGCCTGGACACGTAAAAGCACATGTTTCCAGCTTGGGACCACCATGTTGGATAACCACCCTGGGCAGCCTGGACACGTAACAACACCTGGCTTCAGTTCGGGACCACCATGTTAGACATCCCCCTGGGTGGCCTGGCCACGTGAAAGCAAGTGGTTCCAGCGAGATGCCACCATGTTCGATACCCCCTGGGTGGCTTGGACACGTAAACCCGCGTTGTTCCAGCTCGGGGCCACCATGTTCGATACCTCTCTGGGTGGCCTAGACATGTGCAAACCCGCGGTTCCAGCTCGGGACCATCATGTTAGACATTTCAGGGGGACATCTGGTCAATCACCCGCTGAAAAAAAAACGGTGCCAAGTTATTACACATCTGGTGTATACTTAATGCTTATGTCTGGCTCTTGGGCCCCCCCCCACGCTGGGGGCGCCCAGGCGACCACATGTTAGATACACTCCATTTGGTTGGCCCGCGCACGTAAAAGCACGTGGTTCCAGCTCGGGACCACCATGTTCGATACCCCGCTGGGTGGCCTCGACACGTGAAAACACGTGGTCCCAGCTCGGTGCTACCATGTTGGATACCCCTCTGGGTGGCCTGGGCACGTGAAAACAAACATGTGGTGCCAGCCTCGGGCCACCACGCCAGATACAGTTCTGGGTGGCCTAGGCACGTGAAAACACGTGGTTCCAGCGAGGGGCAAGAGGCAACCACTTTAGATAACCACCCGTGGGCGACCTGGACACGTGCAGACACTTGGTTCCAGCTCGGGGCCACCATGTTAGACACATTGTCTGGGTGGCCTGGACACACGACAACACGTGGTTCCAGCTCGGGACCCCCATGTTACATTCCCCCTTGGGCGGCCTGGACACGTGAAAACAAGTGGTTCCAGCTCGGGGCCACCATGTTAGATACCTCTTTGGGCGGCCTAGGTGCGTGAAAACGAATGGTTCCAGCTCGGGGCCACCACATTAGATATCCAGCTTGGTGGCCTGGACACGTAAACGCTAATGATTCCAGCTCGGGACCACCATGTTGGAAGATACCCCAGTGGGAAGTTAGGAAAATCACCAGCCAAAGAAACATTTGGTGTAGATGTATTGATCTTGTCTGGCTGTTGTGCCCCCCCCGCACGCTGGGGGCGCCGGGACGACCACACGTTAGATATGCCTCCCGTGCGTGGCCCGTACACGTAAAAATAAGGCGTTGCAGCTCAGGGCAACCAGTGTGATAGCTTTCCGGGTAGCCTGACCACGTAAAAACACGTGGTTCCAGCCCAGGACCATCATTTTAGAGGTGGCCTGGACACGTAGAAGCACATGGTTCCAGCTTGGGGCCACCATGTTAGATACCCCTTTGTGTGCGACCTGGGCAAGTGAAAACAAGCATTTCGCCTTCGGTGTTCTTTGAATTCTGCCCCCCCAGGAGAGGAGCAAGCTATAGGAACAACAACAAGCGTTTCGCTGGAGACATCCTCAGCGCATTCTGCAAAACAAGTGCTTCGTTCGAGACATCCGCAACAAACGAACATTAGGATTTCATCATGTGCTGTATCTTTCGAAATTACAAAGCCAGCGTTCCGCTCGCTCGGGACATCCTCAAACTGTAATCCGCTGGTCCTTTTCGATTTCGTGACATATTGCAAATGAATCCGCTCGCCTTTTTGGAATTCGGCACCGGGGACAGTTTAGCAACTAAAGAGAACCTTGGGCCCCAGCCCTTTCTGGGAAAAAGTCGGTTTGCCTCCCCCCCGCACCCCCAGACCCCGCGGAATCAGAAAGCGGCCACGCTCGACGGACCCATGACCGAAGCCATTACGATGGGACCGCGCTCCCAGGGCCACGATCTCCCGTAAATTACGCTGCGTCCGTCCTCCCCGGGCCACGATCCCTCGTAAACTGCGCTGCGTCCGCGCTCACAGGGCCGCGATCCCTTGTGAATCACGTTGTGTCCGCGCACCCAGGACCACGATCCTCGTACATCTCGTTGTGTTCGCGCTCCAAGGAACACCTGGGCATCCTGGGGCGACCAGGCCCCTCAAGTTCTGCAAGACAAGCGTTTCGCTCGAGACATCCTCCTGGATTCGGCCCGCAGGGCGCGCCATCCTCGAGCGGGCACGCGCGAGTTTTTTGTTGGAGGGGGGCTGAAATATACAAACATTCGATTTACATCAAACACATTTGTTTCAAAATGTTCTGGGACATTTCATTCAAGGCCTCCAGACTGTGTGATTCATTGCCGATTCTGCGCGAAACGCTCTGCACTCTGTTTTTCACGAAGGACAGCGGGGGTCTGCGGACCCTGGTTCTTATCGAGGATCCGAGATGTGGAGCACATCTTCCTCGAGCGGGCACGCGCGGAATGAATTTTCCTGAACAGAATGAGAATATTTTTTTTTGTTTATTGCAGATAATTCCGCCGACCTTCTTCAAGACCTCTCTGGGGGTAGCAGCTTGGGCCCCAGCACCCTCCAGGAGAAAGGCCACAGAAGAGGCCCACAGGGGGGTACGGGGAGCCCAGGACAACCTCCCAAGATCGCCCGGTCCGGCAGCCGTTCTGCCGGAGATTTCCTCATCATGGATTCAGTCGTAGTCTCGCCTCAATTTTAAGTATGGCTACATGTTGGGTCTGGACAGCCACGAGTCTTTGTAAAAGGTGCGCTGAGTTGCACATGGCCGTGCTCTCACCCCTGTCCCCTTGTTGCCGACCTCCTCCTCTACCCGCCTTGTAAGTTCCGACACAGAAGCATCTGCACGGACACCCTCCAGTGGATTGTTCCTGAGCCTCATGGGGAGGATGGTGGTGTATAAGCCACCATTTGCAGCCACGATTTTCTACACCCCCACCCTCTTGGGAAGGCACAGGGAAAACTCGTCGGCGGGTGTTTGCGTACATCTGTCACCCCTGCTGCTGCTAGAAGGGTTCTTTGCCAGGAGGAGGACGAGGACGAGGAGGAGGACGAGGAGGAGGAGGAGGAGGTGGAGGAGGAGGTGGAGGAGGAGGAGGAGGAGGAGGAAGTTGAGGAGGAGCAGGAGGCGGAGGGAGGAGGAGGTGCATGTGCATCCTCTCGGGGGCGCGCCCCGCCGGCAGAGCGGCCGCCCCTGCCCTCCCCCGTGGCAGGCAAGACGCCCGGGCCATCCGCTTCTCGGCCCCGGAGGTGCGGGCAGACAGGAGGCCCGCCACCCAGACCCCCTCGAGTAATGAGAAAGTCACGGCGGGAGGTGTTCCATAGTTTTCGGCCTCTGTGGGCCCTTACAGGGCCGTCGAAAAACGATTCGGGATGAAAATCCGGTCCGGGGGGGTAGGTCCAGACCTCGGGGGGTCGACGGAATGAAAACGTCATGACGTCGGGGATCTGGGCACCTCTCACCGGGCCCGCCTCGATCCGAGATCGATCGACCCGATCCGATCTGACGATGCCCAGCCCGTGCGATTCGATCTCGATGCTCTGGCGATCCGATGCGTCGGAGTACAAGAGATCGCGCTCTTATCCTCTGGCGTGTGAGAGTCGTTGCTCGCCCCCCCCGCCCGGGGAATGGTACCGATCGTACATCGGTGGGGGGAGAGCTGGACCCGCATGTCGGAGCAATCCCAACCGACTGGTAACAATTCCAACCAACTGGCCACTTCTCAACTGGCCAAACATAGTCGACCCACAAACTCGGAACAGGATTTTGAACTGCGAGGCCTGGGGACGCTTCTAAGCACCTCAATTGGGCGATGAGCAGCGGCAATGCTGAAGAGATCAATGGTGATGCTACTGTGCCGTGGAGCTGTGTTGTGCTTCTTGGCGCTGTGCCGTTCCGCACGCTACCATGCAGGGGGACGCGCCACAGAACGTGCCAGTGGACGTGTCAGGGGACGTGCCAGAGGACTCGCCGCGCGATGTGCCAGAGGGACGCGCCACGGGACGCGCCAGCGGACGTGCCCAGGGGAGGCGCCAGGGAACGTGCCAGGGAGCGGGCCCGATGGTCACGATCCCTCATACATTACGCCGCGTCCACGCTCTCCGGGCTTAGATCCTTTGCACATTGCGCTGGATTCGCGCTCCCAGGGCTGCGTTAGTGTGTAAATTGCACGGGAGTCACGCTCCCAGGGGCAGGTTCCCTTGTAAATTGCATTGCGTCCGCGCTTCCAAGGTCACGATCCGTTGTAAATTACGACGGGTTCACGCTCCCAGGGCCACGATCCATCGTAAGTTACGCTGCGTCCGCGCTCCCAGGGCCGCGATTACTTATGAATTGCGCTGCGTCCGCGCTGTCATGGTCACGATCCTTTGTGAACTAAGCTGCGTCCGCACTCCCAGGGCCACGACGCACTCCGCGGAGGTTGCTCAAAAGAGCCTCCACCCTCTCCAAAGCAGAACAGAATATCGAAGACGCCAACGGCGAGTCACCGCCGCCCCCTGCCTTTTTGGAAGCGCCTATGTGGCCGAACGTTGAGGCCAGATCTGCCAAGCTATCGGACCATGTGTTCCCCGAATCGGTTTGGAAAGCCTTCGGGGAACACGTGGGCATCTTGAGGGTACTCTTGGCCGTCTGGAGGCCATTTTGACCCTTTCGGGCCTTCTTGGAGGACGTCTTGGAGGGCTCTTGGGCCGTCTTCGAGGCAATCTTGAGCGTCTTGGAGGCCTCCTGGGCCGTCTTGGGGACGTCTTGAGGCCGTCTTGGGCCTCTTGGGCGATCTTTGGGGGCTCTTGGGCCGCCTCGGGCCGTCGGAAGGCCGAACAAAAAAATGCCACAATCCTTCAACATGATCGACCCACGAACCCGGAAAGGAATATAGAAATGTAACGCATGGCAACGTTTTCAAAGACACCTGATTGGGTGACGGGCAAATGCAATTCTGATTGTATCGATCTTGATGTACCGTGCCGAGGACTGTGCTGTGCTGCACCGTGCTGAATTGCGATGTGCCATGCCGCGGTTGTGCTCTATAGCGTTGTGGATCGAGTCTTCCTTTGCATCCGAGTCCTGACCGAACTGATCTGGATCTTAAGCTCGAGCTGCCTGAACACATAGAAGCTGCCCCAGAGCTAATTGACAGGGGGACATGCCAGGAGGACGCGCCGCGAAACGTCCCAAGGGACGCGCCAGGCGACGTGCCAGGGGACGTGCCATGGGGTCGCACCGTAGGACGTGCCAAGGGGACGCGCTACGGAACGTGCTGGGGACAAGCGTTTCGCTCGAGACATCCTGTCAACATCCTCATTCTAGACATCCGCCTGAGCGACTTGGACACGTGAAAACAAACGTGTCGCTCAACACATCCTCAACACATTCTCATGCTAGATATCCGCCTGGGCGAACTGGACATGTGAAAACAAGTAGTTCGCTCGAGACATCCTCAACGCATCTTCATGTGAGACGTGACCTGGGCACGTGAAAACAAGCGTTTCGCTCGAGACGTTTTCAACACCTCCTCATTCTAGACATCCGCCTTGGCGACCTGTACACGTGAAAGCAAACGTCTCGCTCGAGACATCTTCAACACATCTTCATGTTAGACATCCGCCTGGGCGACCTGGACACGTGAATACAAGCGAATCTATCGAGACATTCTCAACACATCCTCACGCTAGGCATCCGCCTGGGCAACCTGGACACGTGCAAACAAGCATCTCGATCGAGACTTCCTCAACACCTCCTCATTCAAGACATCCGCCTGGGCGACGAGGACGCGTGAAACCAAGCGTCTCGCTCGAGACATCCTCAACAAATCCTGGCGCTTGACCTCTGCCTGGGCAACCTGGAGGCGTGAAACCAAGCGTCTCGCTCGAGACATCCTCAAGACCTGGGCACGTGAAACCAAGCATTTCACTTGAGAGATCCTCTACATTCTGGTCCCCATGAGAGGACAATCGATAACACAAAACAAGCGTTTCGCTCGAGACATCCTCAACAAGTTCTGAAAAACAAGCGTTTTGCTAGGGACATCCTCAAATTTTAATTCGCCAGCCCTCTTCCCACTTATTTATCGCAAAAGAAATCCGCTGGCCCTCTTCCCGTGAGACCCGGGGGTAAACAGCTAAAAGAGAACCCTGGGCCTACGCCCTTTCCGGGAGAAACTTTGGGAAACCAATGATTTTGGCTTTTTCCGGGGCCTGCCTGGAGGCCCTCTTGGAGGCCTTTTGGGCTGTCTTGGGCCATCTTAGGGCCATTTTCGGCCGTCTTGGTGGGCTCCTGGCCCGTCTGACGCCGTCGGAAGCCGTTTGGGGGGTCTCTCTGGGCCGACTTGGGGCCCTCTTCGGGTGCTCCAGGGCCGTCTTGGAGGCCATCTTGGGCGTCTTGGAGGCCTCCTGGGCCGTCTTGGGGACCTCTTGGGGCCGTCTTGGAGGCCTCTTGGGCCGTTCTGGAACCATCTTGGAGACCTCTTGGGCGACCTTTGGGCGATCTTTGGGGGCTCTTGGGCCGTCTCGGTCCGTCGGAAGGCTGAAAAGAAGCAAATGTCAAAATCCTTCACGAACCTTAGGACAATCAGTGTTTTTGACCTTTTCTGGCTTTCCTGGAGGCCTTCTTGGAGGCCTCTTAGGCCGTCTTAGGCCAGCTTCGAGCCAACTTCGGCCATCTTGATGGGTTCCTGGCACGTCTGACGCCGTCGGGAGCCGTCTTGGGGGCCTCTCTGAACTGACTTGGGGTCCTCTTTGGGCGCTTCGGGGCCGTCTTGGATGCCATCTTGGGCGTCTTGGAGATCTCTTGGGCTGTCTTGGGGTCCTCTTGGGGAGGAGGCCTCTTGGGCCGTCATGGTGCCCTCTCGGATGCCTCGTGGGCGATGGTGGGGCGATCTTGGCGGCCTCTTGGGCCGTCTTGAGCCGTCGAAATGCCGAGAAGAGGCAAATGCCAACATCCTTCAAAAACCAAGGGAAGATCTATGATTTTGGCCTCTGCGGGCCCTCCTGGAGCACCTCTTGGAGGCCTCTTGGGCTGTATTGAGGCCTCTTGGGCCGTCTTGGGCCATCTTGAAGCTATCTTACGCCATCTTGGGTATATCTTGGGCCGTCTTGGAGGCATCTTGGGGCCATCTTAGCCGTCTTGGAGGCCATCTTGGCCGTCTGGGATGCATCTTGGAGGCCATCTTGGGCCGTCGTGGAGCCGTCTGGACCAGGAAAACCCTTTGGAGCCGGGTCCGGGCAAATTTTCGGCATCCTTTCGGGAGGCCGGCGGGACGCGCCGGAGCCCCAGGGGGAGTTATTTTGGAAAAAGAACCCAAAAGCAAAAACGATAGGATTCAGCACGCCAGGCACCCCTCTTGCAAGCAACAGGGGGCGGCGGATCTAATCGCCTTCGGCCCATCCCGCCATCGTGTCTGGGTTGTGGGTCAGAGTTCTCAGGGATGCTTCTTGGGGTCTCTTCGGAGCGCTCTCGGGGGCTTCGGGAGCAGTTTGGGGGCCTCTTGGGAGCCTCTTGGGAGCAGTTTGGGGGCCTCTTGGGGCCTCTTGTCATCGAGAGTAAAAGAACCCCTAACCTTAATAACACAGTGAAGACGTGGCCTCACTGGGGTCCCCGTCTTTGCATTCGGGATAATAAAGCTGGGCGGTTGGGTCGATACATTTGCAGAACAGAGCCCCTATCCCTAAGGTTTGTGGCCCTCCTAACTTAGGTCCCCTCCCGAAGGATTGGGGGTCCTTTACTTAATCGCTTCGCTCATTCCGCCGGCCCATAATGTCGCACCGTGGTCGCCTGTCCGAGTGGTCCTGCGGCGTCGGGAGCTGTGTAGTTGTCGATAACTTTGTTGTTGCTCCCCATATCCCAACTATGGGGTTCTTGTTATCCGTAAGGGCTTCGCCCCCTGCCGCCGGCCCCCTCTCTCGGAGAATGGGCCATGGAAGAGCTAAGTCATGAGGCTTTGGCGCTGTCGTGCAGCAGTATCGGAACTTCATGGAGGCCGATTCGCAATCGGCAAAACCAACTGATCACAAGAGGGGTTACCACACAGGGCGATTGGTAAGACGTGTATGGTTTACGAGCTTGGTTACCACACCTTGGGATTAAAGGGCCGAGGGAGTACTCGCAGTTTGGGTTACCACGCCTTGCGATGGATGTGCGTGAGGGGTGGCACCGAATTTCAGAAATGTGCCAAATCCCCTTTGTTTTTGGACCCTGACCCCGCGGGTCTGCGTGAGGGGTGACACCGAATTTCAGAAATGTCGCAAATCCCTTGTGTTTTTGGACCCTGACCCCGCGGATCTGCGTGAGGGGTGGCACCGAATTTCAGAAATGTGGCAAATCCCCTGTGTTTTTGGACCCTGACCCCGCGGATCTGCGTGAGGGGTGGCACCGAATTTCAGAAATGTGGCAAATCCCCTGTGTTTTTGGACCCTGACCCCGCGGATCTGCGTGAGGGGTGGCACCGAATTTCAGAAATGTGGCAAATCCAATGTGTTTTTGGACCCTGACCCCGCGGATCTGCGTGAGGGGTGGCGATTTTGAGCCCCCCCAGCAATTCAGACAACGCGCCCAGGTGGTGCTAAAAAATTGGTTTGGGCCTCCCTCCCCTCGCGCGGTCAGTCAACTAGTTACAGTAACCAGCAAGAAGCAGAACTGTAACACTGGAAACTACAAACTACAACTGGTACAGGAAACTGCGAATCACGGGCCTACAGCCTGGTGGCCCCACAAGGGGGCCGGCGGATTGGCGAACCGTGCCCGAGGAGAGAACGAGAGAGAAAGAACACACCACTCCTCTCACTCAGACCCGCTCACTCATCACCCAGACTCACTCATCACCCAGACCCACTCATCACTCAGACTCACTCATCACTCAGACTCACTCATCACTCGGACTCAGTCATGACTCAGACTCATCACTCATCACTCAGACTCACTCATCACTCAGACTCACTCATCACTCAGACTCACTCGTACTTGTACTCATACATTCACTACACTCACTCAGGTCCACTCATCGGATGACTCACACACACACACTGATGTTGAGGATGTCTCAGGCGATTCTGTGGCTTCAGCACTCCTAAGGGGAGCGGCGGGGGGGTGTTTCACTCGGCCGCTTTTCGCAGGATTTTGTGGGGATGTCTCGAACGGTTTGCCTGTTTTCTGTCCCAACATCCTTCGCTTTCGGAGCAGATTTAGAGGATGTCTCGAGCGAGGCGCTCATTTTCACGTTCCTAAAGGGAGCGGCGGGGGGTGTTTCACTCGGCCCATTTCGCAGGATTTTGTGGGGATGTCTCGAGCGGTTTGCTTGTTTTCTGTGCCAACATCCTTCGCTTTCGGAGCAGATTTGGAGGATGTCTCGAGCGGTTTGCTTGTTTTAGTGGCCAGGCTCGTGGGCGCATATTCTTCTCAGGATGCCACAGGAGGCTCCAACAGGCTCCAGGAGGCCCCAGGAGACCACATGAGGTCCCAGGAGGCATCAGGAGGCCACAGAAAGACTCAAGAGGCCACAGGATGTCCCAAGAGGCTCCAGGAGGCCCCAGGAAGCTCCAGAAGGCCTCAGGAAACCACAGGAGGCCCCAGGAGGCAACAGGAAGCGCCAGGAGGCCTCGGAAGGCAACAGGAGGCCCCGAGAGGCCCCAGGAGCAGGAGGCCTCAGAAGGCAACAGGAGTGGCTCCAATCCCATGTGTTTTACGTGTGCTCCTATCGATTGGGCCTCACCTGGAGCACGATTCTTTGATGTTATACGTATGTTTCTATATATATATATATATATATATTGTCCTTCTCCTGTGTACACAATCCTACATGCTTTACTTATGTTCCTATATATAGGGCCTCTCCTGGGGCACGAGTCCTTGGTGTTTTACGCGTGTTCCTATATATTGCCCTTCTCCTGTGGCTCTAATCCCTCCGTAGCCATTTTGGCTCAAGACCCAATGCTTGGGAGGCTGCAAGCCTCCTGGCCGACACGGGATAGCTCTGTTTCCCGAGCTCGACTCTCAGCGGCGCGCGCGGCGGCTCCCATAGTTTTGGCACTTATAACACAGAGCGTGTCCCGGCCATGGCACCTCAGTGGCAGTGCGTATGTGGAGAGTACCACGCGGCTGACCGCACTCGGTGCACCAAGGCGGGGTGCGGAGGCATGCGACCTCGCCTGCCGCGTGGAGCAGGGCAGCATCAGCCGTGGCAGCTCCGTCAGCCTCCCACCCGCGGCAAGTGGGCCAACTCGCCGCCGAGCAACCAGTGGGGTCTCAACGGCAAGCTCTTCAAAGGCAAGAGTGCTGGAGGCGACAAGAGCTCCACGGGCACGTCCCTCAGCGCGGAGGAGGTCAAGGTCTGGGCCGCATTCTCGCAGGAGACATGGGACGCGACGAAGCACACCCTCACGCAGTCATCTCGTGGAAAGGTGGACGCTGCTCGCCGTGCTCAGTCTCTCGGCCTGGTGGGGAAGTCGGCACCTCAGAAAGTGGACGGACTTGCTCGGCAGCTTGCTGACGCTCAGGATCGGCTTAAGCGCGAGTCCGCGGTGGCTCGCAAGGCGCTGGAGCAGGTGCACACGACCAAGATGGGCATCGCGCAGCTGCAGCAGGAGCTCGCAGATGCCAAGCGCGAGGCTGCTGCGCTCTACGGTGGAGGCAGCAGCCCCGACGCGATCAAGGAGAAGCTCAGCACGCTCAACACCGACGGAGTCTCTGGGCAGGGTCTCCTCGGGCAGCTCTCCAAGATGGTCAACGAGCTCGCCGAGGAAGCGAAGGCAGCTCGCCCGCAGGGCGGATCTCCCGCCGCAGCAGGCGGCGCTGTGCCCGCCCCCGAGCCAGCTGAATCTCAGCCTGGCGGAGGTGAGGCCGCAGCGGCGCCAGCAGCGGGGGCGGCACCAGCCGAGGACTTCGACGACTTCCTGGGCGAGGATGACCCTGGTGGGCTTCTCGGCAGCTGTGGTGGCGATGACGAGCAGCGCAAGAGGATCCGCGACGCCCTGGAGGTCTTGCGATCCGTCAAGAAGCCACGAACCTCAGGGTAGCCGCCCTCGCGGGCGCTGGTGGACAGCTCTCTCCATCAACGCCAACGCCTACAGCAGGTTCGAGGGCATTCTCAGCTACGAAGGTCTCAGGAGCTGCGACCTCGTTGCGGTCCAGGAGACGCACCTGTCCCAGGAGAGGTGCTGCGAGGTCACAGACAAGCTGCAGAGGCTTGGCTGGCATGCGGTGGCCACTCCAGCCACCGACGTGGCTGCGGGACATGCAGGTCACGGAGGCCTCTTGCAGTTGGCGCCCAGGTCCTCGGGCCTCGGCGAGTTCGAAGCGGGGCAGCCGACGGTGCTCACGCCAGGACGCGCGGCAGTCGCGCATGTAGCTGGCCCCTTCCCTGGGGGACTAGCTTGGTTCAGCGTCTACTTGAAGGTTGGCGTCGGCCTCTCGGCCTACGACCTCAGCATTCTGGACGGCATCGCGATGGCCGTGCGCGCCATCGGCAAGCCCTTCGTGATCGCGGGAGACTTCAACATGGAGCCCCACGAACTGCAGTGCTCGGGCTTTCTCGAGCGCGTCGGAGGCAGGGTGGTGTCGCCAGCGGGCGGCGCTATTCGGCCGTCGGGCAAGGTGATTGACTACTTTGTCGTCTCTCACGTGATCTCGGAAGCGCAGGCGGAGATCAAGCTTGGGTGGGATATCTCTCCACGCTTCCCTGTTGAGCTCAGGTTCAACGCCAGCTCGGTCAACAGGTTCATGCAGGTCATGAAGGTTCCCAAGAAGCTTCCGTACCCTCTCCCCAAGGCGTGCTGCACCGAGGACCACTCCCAGAGGTGGGCGGAGGCGCGCGGCCGCATGGCGGCCACCTCCTCGCTGGACATCATGTGGCAGATCTTCATTCAAAGCGCCGAGCGGTACCTGCTGGACGCCATCGGCCTCAAGCACGAGTATCACGAGTTCGCTGGACGTGAGCGGCGCCCTAGGCTGGCTTTAGTCAGGGTGTTGCAGCCGTCGGCGCCCAGGCTGCCGAGGGTGACAGCCACCGCGTCTTGGTGCAAGAGCGTAGTCATTGCGCTCAATGACGCAGCTCAGGCCGACATGGAGCTGAAGAGATATAGGGCGCTGAAGACGCTCGATCGATTGTGCGGTGCTCAGCCCGATTTTCAGAACGACTCCAGGCAGGAGACGGCGCAGGCTCGGTTCGCCCTGCTGGGCTTTGCGCAGGCTGCGCACGGCATGGGCCTGCCCCAGCTGCAGGTCGCGAGCTACATCGCCGCCACCATGGCAGACAAGTTGGTGCAGCGTGACGCTGACAAAGCGAAGGCGGGCTTCGGAGACTGGGTCGCCGAGAATCACGCTAGAGGTACGGGGGCCCTACACTCCTGGACCAAACCTCCGCAGGGCTGGCAGCCGAGAATTTCTGGGGCCCCAGGAAGCGAGCCTCGCACGCTCTCTCGGATGGTCCAAGCCCTGGTGAAGGAGTGGTCAGGATATTGGGGGGTTGGGGCCCCCACGCCGCTGGGGGGCGAACTCGCGGCGAGGGAGCTCCAGTGGCCAGCTGATCTCGGCGAGCGCCCTGCTCGACCTTCGGTGGGTGAGAGCAGAGCTGTCATTGCCACCTTCAAGGACTCCAGCGGCTCGTCCTTCGACGCTTTGCGCCCGCGCGAGCTGGGCGTGCTCGACGATGCTGGGATCGAGACGCTCATCGATTTGCTGGTCGCCATCGAGTTGCAGTGCGACTGGCCGTCCTTCATCACCAAGCTGGCCTTCATTCCCAAGCCGGACGGGGGCCTCCGCCCAATCGCGCTGCTGGGCGCGGTGGTTCGCATTCACGGCAGGCTCCGCAGGGGCATCGCGAAGGCCTGGGAGGCGTCGCACGACAGGGACTACTGGTGGGCCAGTTCGGGCAAGAGTTGCGACAGAGCAGTGTGGCAGCAGCAGGCTCGTGCAGAATGGGTCCAGATGATGAGCGAGGTGAACAAGGGCCAGGACTGGGCCTCGGCGTCGATAATGATGGACCTGTGGAAGGCCTTCGAGCAGATCATGCACGGCAATCTGCTGCGGGCGTGCGTGCAGCACAAGTTTCCACTGTGGCTGGCCAAGCTGCAGGTCTCGCTCTACCGCCTCCCCAGGGTCATCAGCCTGGAGACGTGCTGCTCTGACGAGGTGACGGTTATGCAGACGGTGTTGGCTGGCGACGCCTTCGCCACTACCTTCATGCAGGTCATGCTCCTTTCGCCGCTAGACGAGTTGAAGATCGCCTGCCCCACGGTGACCCCTGCCGTCGTGGTCGACGACGTCGTGCTGCAGCGGTGGGGAGGGTCAAAGCGAGTTGCCAAAGACCTCACCATGGCTGCTAAGGCGGTGGTTAAGGGGCTGGCGAAGGTCCACCTGTCCATTGCCGCCAAGAAGTCGCGGGTGCTGGCCAGCAGCAGGGGTTTGAGGGCCACTCTCCAGAAGCACCTGGGCTCGGCCACAGGTGCTATCGGAGTCAGGGAGGTGCGCAACCTCGGCGTCGACTACACGGAGGGCGGAAGGAGGTCTAGCGTCGTCAGGCGCCACCGCATTGCTCAGAACCGACTCCGCATCCCTCGCATCAGACGGCTACTGGGACTTCGACGGGGCAGGGCTACTGCGGCTAAGATCGTTTCGACAGGCTTGGCTCCCAGCCTTTTCTACGGCATCAGCTGCACGGGGCTCAACAACACGGAGTTGCAGCAGGCGCGCAGCATGGTGCGGCACGCCATCGAGCCGAATCCCCACGGGAAGTCGCTCACGGCGTGCTTGCTGGTGGGAGGATCGCCCACCATCGACCCTCTGTTCGCAGCGACGCTGGCGCCCTGCTTCACGCTGGCGCGCGCTGCGTGGGAGAAGTGGGTGCCGATCGGGCAGCTCAAGCCAGCATTCGAGTGGGCGGCCAACTCGGCTACATGCTGGGCTGACGTACGCGGTCCGCTCGGAGCAGTGGTCATGTCGCTGAAGAGGATTGGCTACGTTCCTAAGGCGCTAGGCTGCGTCGTCAGGCCGAACGGTACAATCATCAACCTTCTTGAGGTCTCCCCATGGTACGCCAAGCAGTGTATCTCGCTGGACGTGAGGGCTTGGCAGATGAAGCTCCTGACAGACGGCACTCACGAGGACGTTCGTAGTGGCATTTTCCTTCCGCAGTTGCGGCGCTGGTTCTCCAAGGGTGTGGGGAGCTCTAACCTGGCGAAGGACTGGGAGCCCCTCAACAGCAGCCAGCGGGGGTACGCGCGCTCGGTCTTTGTCCTCGGGCAGTGGCCTAACAGCAGGAGGTACCACGGAGCCCCAAGGATCGCCCGCACGCCATGCTGCCAGTTGCACCCTGGCCAGCCTGGCACCCTCTGGCACAGGCACACGGCCTGCCAGGACAGCTGGCCCAGTCTGACGCTCCCAGCCGAGGTCAGCAAGCTTGTTCCCTTCAGCACCAGCGTGACCATTACTACCTTGCTGGAGAGGCTGGTCTTGCCCGAGCCCCTCCACGCGTGGCGCCCTCCAGGTGACGACCTACTCGCGCACGTGCAGTGGGTCAAGGGCGGCGACGGGTTCCCGTTTTCCGACACCACGGTCTACTCGGACGGAGCGGTCTACGAGGCTGGGTCCTCGCTGGCGGTGGGGGCTTGCGGCATGGCGCAGCTGCCTCACGGCGACGACGACTGGGACCCAGGACCCGAGTCAGCCGTCAAGGCCTTGGGCACGCCATTGCCTGGGCCATTGCAGTCCATCGACGGGGCCGAACTCCTGGGGTGCCTGGCGCTTCTCCGCCACAGCCTGCCGCCTATCACTGCGGCCTTCGACGCCTCGTACGTCACCGAGGGCCTGTTGGATAGGGGCGAAGCCAGCACCACCAAGGCGACCTCTGCCTGGGGATGCGTATGGAGGCGCGTCTGGGCAGCTCTGGACGACTTCGGTGGCATTGGGCCCCAAGGGCTCACGATTCAGAAGGTGAAGGCGCACGCCACGGCGGCCATGGTTCGCAACGGAGACATCACTGCACGCGACAGGCGAGGCAACTGGGAGGCCGACCGTACGGCGAAGGTGGTTGCAGCTGCAGTGAGGGCGCCGATTGAGCTTCGCGAAGCCTGGCAGCGGCGTTCGCTCACCCTCGACGGAGTTGTGCGCTGGGTTGCGCGTGCGGGGTGCGAGGCAGCAGACCTGAAGCTGGACATCGACCCGAACTGCAAGCCGATTCACAAGGGGCCTCCGCTCAGCGTCACAAGGCACAGTGTCGTCAAGGTGGCGAGAGGTGGAGTACATTGCAGGGCCTGCCTCAAGACGGCGTACACGGACCTCAGCATCAAGCGGCTGCTCAAGGGCCCGTGTGTGGCCAAGCCGTTTGCGCCCGTGGCTTGTGGCACGAGGCGCAAGCCTACGGCGTCGGCGTTGGCTTCCGCAGGCGCTGTGGCAGTGGCGCTGGCGGCGGCGCACAGGCTCGAGCAGGAGGCGCTGAGCGCTCATGTCGGCGAGCACGTGGCGAACCCCGAGGCCGAGCTCCAGCAAGAAGCGAGGCCTGCCGGCGCCGCCCGCGTGCGTCCTGCTGCAGGCTCGCAGGATCTGCAACGTCCCGAGGCGGCGGCGGCAGGCAGTGGCACCAGCGGCAGCAGCGGCGGCCAGGGTCTTTCGCCTGGCGATGCCCTCTTGCGCGCAGGCGCTGCGCGCGAGGCCGAGGGCAGGGCGAAGGCGGATCCCGCCGACAGCCAGGCAAGTGCAGGCCCCGAGGTCGCCCAGGTCTCCATGTCGGAGGACGTGCCCGAGGGACCTGGCACCCAGGCAGCTGGTGGGGCAGGCCACGAGCTGCTCAGCATCAACGGCTTCAGGATCTGCACTCGATGCAAGGCCTATGCCAAGGAGCTCAACGGCAAGCACAGGTCGCTCGGCAAGGAGTGTGTTGCGGCCTCTGGCAACGCGCTGCGCCTGCGCAACCTGAAGATTGCCAACATCAGGGCAGGCCTGGACCCGAAGACGGGAAGGCGCCTGAGTGAGTGATTTGGGGAGTGCCTTCGGTGGTCTAGGCCTTTTCAGGCCTGGCACGGGGTGGATGGTGGCTCGTGTGGCTGCCTCACCTGACGGCGCACACCCACGCAGCGTGGCGTGCACGCTGCATGTGGAGGCCGCTGTTTGCGGAGCCTCCCAGCCGCGCCCTGCGGCTCGCGCCATTTTGGCGGCGGGATCGGCTCGTGCTGCACGAGCTGCCTGGTGTGTACAAAAAAAAGTGGCTCTAATCCGCAATGTTTTATGATGTACGTCTGTTGCTATATATTGCGCCTCTCCTGGGGCACGACACCTCCCTAGGAGGTCCCAGGAGGCCCCAAGAGGCTCCTGGAGACCCCAGGAAGCCCCAGTAGGTTTCAGGAGGCCCCAGGAGGCCCCAGGCTCATGCACAGAGACGCGCTCGTACTACTGAGGCTCATTCACACTCCAATTCATTCGCAGTTAGATTTATGTCCAGACCGTCACAACTGAAGCCCGTTTATATTCGAAAGCTCTTGCGCCTAGACATTCACGGCGGACAGGTCCATGCGAATAGATGCACATATGGGGAGCTCCACGCAGTGAATCATCTTTCCCGGAGAGGGCAAAGGCCCAGGGTTCTCTTTTAGTTGGTTTCCCCCCGGTTTTGACGGCTGTAGGGCCGGCGAATTTCTTTTGCGATAAATAACGAGGTCGCGTAGGGCCGGCGAATTAAAATTTGAGGATGTCTCGAACGAAACGCTTGATTTTCATAATTTGTTGAGGATGTCTCGGGCGAAACGCTTGTTTTGTATTATATATTGTGCTCTCCTGGGGACCTGAATTCAGAGGACCTCTCAGGTGAAATGTTTGTTTTCACGTGCCCAGGTTTTGAGGATGTTTCGAGCGAGACGCTTAGTTCCACGCCTCTAGGTTGCCCAGACGGGTGTCTAGCATGAGGATTTGTTGAGGATGTCTGTCTCGAACCAGAGGCTTGTTTTCACGTGTCCAAGTTGCCCAGGCGGATGTCTAGCATGAGGCGGTGTCGAGGAAGTCTCGATCGAGACGCTTGTTTGCGCGTGTCCAGGTTGTCCAGGCGGATGTCTAGCATGAGGATGTGCTGAGAACGTCTTGAGCGAAACTCGTGTTTTCACGTGTCCAGGTCGCCCAGGCACAGCACAGCCCTCGGCACGGTACATCAATATCGATACCCTTAGCATTGCAGCCTGGCACGTTGCCTGGCACGTTCCGCGGAGCGTCCCGTGGCGAGTCCCCCTGGCACGTCGCGCGGTGCACGTCCATTGGCTCGTTCCGTAGCGCGTCCCCTTGGCACGTCCCGCGGTGCGTGCCCATGGCACGTCCCTTGGCACGTCGCCTGGCGCGTCCCTTGGGACGTTCCGCGGCGCGTCCTCCTGGCATGTCCCCCTGTCCATTAGCTCTGGGGCAGCTACTATGTGCTGAGGCCGCTCGAGCTTAAGATCTAGGTCGGTTCGGTCAGGACTCGTGTGCAAAGGAGGACTCGATCCACAACGCTATAGAGCACAATCGCGGCATGGCACGTCGCAGTTCAGCACAGCGCAGCACAGCACAGCCCACGGCACGGTACATCAAGATCGATACACTCAGCATTGCAATTTCGGCACGTTCCGTGGCGCGTCCCGTGGCGAGTCCCCCTGGCACGTCGCGCGGCGCGTCTCCTGGCACGTCCATTGGCACGTCCATTGGCACGTTCCGTAGCGCGTCCCCTCGGCACGTCCCGCGGTGCGTCTTCGTGGCACGTCCCTTGGCACGTCGCCTGGCGCGTCCCTTGGGACGTTCCGCGGCGCGTCCTCCTGGCATGTTCCCCTATCAGTTAGCTCTGAGGCAGCTACTATGTGCTGAGGCAGCTCGAGAAGATCCAGATCAGTTCGGTCAGGATTCGGATGCAAAGGAGGACTCGATCCACAACGCTATAGGCACAGTCGCGGCATGGCACATCGCAGTTCAGCACAGCGCAGCACAGCACAGCTCTCGGCACGGTACATCAAAGTCGATACATTAAGCATTGTATTTGCCCGTCGCCCAATCAGGTGTCTTTCAAACGTTGCCATGCCTTACATTTCTATATTCCTTTCCGGGTTCGTGGGTCGATCATGTTTCATGGGGCTTCTAGGTGTTTGCAGTTTTTTGACGGCTTTGGTGCCATCGTGGGGGCGTGTTACCCGTGGTATCCCGCTGTGGGGCCGTTCGAGCCGGGGGGAGAGACATCTTATGCGATAGGGGAACCCTCGTGTCGGAGGGTGGCGGGCTTTGAATGCTAACATTGGCTCTGTTATCGTCCTGATGTCCTCTGGCGTTGCGGACACGGGGGAGCGATGAGAAGCGATGAGGGGCGCCTTTGCCGTCGGATGCCGTCCATTTTGCATTGGGGGAGGAGGAGGAGGAGGAGGAGGAGGAGGAGGAGGAGGAGGAGGAGGAGGAGGAGGAGGAGGAGGAGGAGGAGGAGGAGGAGGAGGAGGAGGAGGAGGAGGAGGGGAGAGGAGGAGGAGGAGGGAGGAGGAGGAGGAGGAGGAGGAGGAGGAGGAGGAGAGGAGGAGAAGGAGGACAGGAGGACAGGAGGAGGAGGAGGAGGAGGAGGAAGAGGAGGTGACGAGAAAGAGGAGGAGGAAAATTAGGAGGGAGGAGGGGATGAGGAGCGATGAGGGGCGCCTTTGTCGTCGGATGTCGTCCATTCTGAATGGGGGGAGGAGGAGGAGGAGGGGAGGAGGAGGAGGAGGAGGAGGGAGGAGGAGGAGGAGGAGGAGGAGGAGGGAGGAGGAGGAGGAGGAGGAGGAGAGGAGGAGGAGGAGGAGGAGGAGGAGGAGGGGAGGAGGAGGAGGAGGAGGAGGAGGAGGATGAGGAGGAGGAGGAGGAGGAGGAGGAGGGAGGAGGAGGAGGAGGAGGGGAGGAGGAGAGGAGGAGGGGAGGAGGAGGAGGAGGAGGAGGAGGAGGAGGAGACGAGGAGAGGAGGAGGAGGAGGAAGAGGAGGAGGAGGAGGAGGAGGAGGAGGAGGGATGAGGAGCGATGAGGAGCGCCTTTGTCGTCGTCGTCGTCGTCGCCGCCGCCGCCGCCCGCCGCCGCCTGCCGGCGTCGTCGTCGTCGTCGTGGAGGGTCGAGGCTCGAGGCTGGATGCCGAACGCGGGGGAGGAGGACCACCCCGACCCGCGTTTCCCAAGTCGCGTCTGGCTGGAGTCTTGGAGGCGTCCTGGGGGCCTCCTGAGGGTTTTTTGGAGGCCTCCAGAGGGCCTTTTGGAGGCCTCTTGAGGCCTCTTGAGGGCCTCTTGGGGGCCTCTTGGGGCCTTTGGGGGCGTCTTGGGGCCTCCCGGGGGCTTCTAAGGGCCGAGAGCTCGAAATTCTGTTTCGTGAACCCCTCTTCGGGCGTTCTTGAAGCGTTCTTGGGGCCCCCTTGGGCCGTCTTGGAGGCCTCTTGGGCCGTCTTGGAGCCGTCTTGGGCCATCTTGGAGCTCTCTTGGGGGCCTCTTGGGCCCTCTTGGGGCGATCTTGGAGGCCCCTTGAGCCGTTTAGGGGCGTCGGGGAACCGAAAAGGTTGAAACGCCGAATCTGTCCAAAACCTATGGAAAAGCATTGTTTGTTTGCCTCTTGGGGCCCTCTTGGGAATGCACTTGGAGACCTCCTGGGGATCTTGGAGGCTTCTTGGGTCATCTTGGAGACGTCTTGGGCCGTCTGGAGGCCATCTTGGGCGTCGTGGAGCGATATTCGGGCGTCTCGGACCTCTCTTGGACCGTGTTGGGGGCGTTCTTGGGGCCCTCTTGGGCCGTCCTGGAGGCCTCTGGGGCCGTCTTGGAGCCGTCTTGGGCCGTCTTGGGGCCCTCTTGGGGGCCTCTTGGGCCCTCTTGGGGCGATCTTGGAGGCCTCTTGAGCCGTTTAGGGGCGTCGGGGAACCGAAAAGGTTAAACGCCCAAATCTGTCCAAAACCAAAGGGAAAGCACAGTTTTTTGCCTCTTGGGGCCCTCTTGGGAGTTCTCTTGGAGGCCTCTTGGGGCATCTTGGAGGCTTCTTGGGCCATCTTGGAGACGTCTTGGGCCGTCCGGAGGCCATCTTGGGCGTTCTTCGGGCGTCTCGGACCTCTCTTGGACCGTATTGGGGGCGTTCTTGGGGCCCTCTTGAGCCATCTTGGAGGCCTCTGGGGCCGTCTTGGAGCCGTCTTGGGCCGTCTTGGGGCCCTTTTGAGGGCCTCTTGGGCCCTCTTGGGGCGATCTTGGAGGCCTCTTGAGCCGTTTAGGGGCGTCGGGGAACCGAAAAGGTTGAAACGCCCAAATCTGTCCAAAACCTAAGAAAAGCATTGTTTTTTGCCTCTTGGGGCCCTCTTGGGAGTGCTCCTGGAGGCCTCTTGGGGCATCTTGGAGGCTTGTTGGGTCATCTTGGAGACCTCTTGGGCCGTCTGGAGGCCATCTTGGGCGCCGTGGAGCGATCTTCGGGCGTCTCGGACCTCTCTTGGATTGTGTTGGGGGCCTCTTGGGGCCCTCTTGGGGCGATCCTGGAGGATCTGGGGGAGTGTCCCGGGCGTGTCCCGGGCGTGTCCCGGGCTCCTCTCGGGGTACTTTTGATCCAGGGACCCCCAGGGGCCGCCCCGCGCGCGCGAACCAGAAATATTGTTTACCAGTTACCGGAGATCTTAGCACGCCTCTGGCCCGTTGGGCCGGCGAATTGGTTAATCATCTTGGGGGCCTCTTGGGGCCTCTTGGTGCCAGGGGGACGCGCCACGGAATTTGCCAGCGGACGTGCCAGGGGACGTGCAACGCGCGAGGGGACGCGCCGCGCGACGTGCCCAGGGGAGGCGCCAGGGAACGTGCCAGGGAACCTGCCCGAGGATCACGATCCCTCATAAATTACGCTGCGTCCGCGCTCTGAGGGCTGCAATCCCTTGTACATTGACCGGGAATTCGCGCTCCCAGGGCTACGATTCTTCGTAAATTCAATTGCGTCCGCGCCCCAGGGGCTGGATTCCTTGCAAATTATGCTGTGTCCGCCCCCTGAGGGCTAGGATCCGTAATTCGTAAGTTACGACGGGTTCGCGCTCTCAGGGCCACGATCCCTGGCAAGTTACTGTGGGTCTGCGCTTCCAGGGCCGCGATCCTATATCAATTACGCGGGATTCACGCTTCCAGGACCTTGATCCTCCGTAAATTCCGCTGGGTCCGCGCCCCCAGGGCAGCGATCCATCGCGAATCATGCTGCGTCCGCGCTCTTAGGGCCACGACCCCTTGCAGATTAGACTGCGTCCGCGCTCCCAGGGTTTCGAAGCACTTGGCGGAGGTTGCCCACAAGAGTCCACCCGTCTCCAGAGCAGAAAACCATATTTTCTGCATTGGGACGTGTGCTCGGGGGGCACTTTTCGCCACCTCCCACCATTTCCTGAAAATCATGCGCTGGACCCGGAGCCGCGACTTCTTGTAAATTATGCTGCGTCCGCGCGCCCAAGGCCGCGATCCCTTGGAAATTAAGCTGGGTTCGCGCTCTCGAGGCCACCACGGTCCCTCTTAAATTGTGCCCAGGGCTGCGATCTTGCGCAAGCTACATGGGAATTCGCGTTCCCAAGGCCACGATCCCTCGTAAATGATGTTGCGTCCGCGCTCCCAGGACCAAGATCAGTTGAAAATTACATGGGGCTCGCTCCCAAGGCCAAGATCCTTTATGAATTACGCGGGATTCACGCTCCCAGGGCCACGATCCCTTGTAAATTATGTTACGTCCGCGCTCCCAGGGTCGCGATCCCTTGTAAATCACGCGGCGCCCGCAGTCCCGGGGCCACGATCCATTGTAAATTACATTTTGTCCGCGCCCCCAAAGGCCAGGATCCATTGTACATTGCACGGCGTCCGCGCTCCCAGGGTCAGGATCCCGGGTAAGTTGTACGGCGTCTGGCTCCCATGGCAACACGGTGCTTCCGCACTCGCAGAACTACCTGGGCATGCTGGGGCGCCCAGGCTTCACAAGTTCGGCAAAACAGGCGTGTCGCTCGAGATACTTTCTAGTTTTTTGCATGCAGAACGCGCAATCCTCGAGCGGACACGCACATCACACCATATATGTATATATGTATATATGTATGTATATATATATATATATATATATATATGTATGACTGCAGTGGCGCTTCGTGCCATGCACCTTGGTCCTTGAAGTTTGGCTTGCAGGCGGAATAGCAGGAAGATCAAGCCGACAATTTAGCGATAACTGCTTGTTGCCTTTTCCGGCATGGCCGCTATGATGATGATACTCGTTATCCTTATTCCATGCTTCTTTTTCCTCATGTTCGCCAAACCCTGCGCATTCTCCCTATCCTCCTCAGATTTTTTTTGCGGAGACTCCTCCCGGGGGAGCCTCTGGGGGCCTAACATGATCGACCCACGAACCCGGAAAGGAATATAGAAACGTAAGACATGGCAACATTTCAAAATCACCTGATTGGGCGACGGGCAAATGCAATGCTTAGTGCACCGATCTTGATGTACCGTGCCGAGGGCTACGCTGTGCAGCGCTGTGCTGAATTGCGATGTGCCATTCCACGATTGTGCTCTATAGGGTTGTGGATCGACTCCTCCTTTGCATCCGAGTCCTGACCGAACTGATCTAGATCTTAAACTCGAGCTGCCTGAGCACATAACTAGTAGCTGCCCCAGAGCTGATTGACGGGAACATGCCAGGAGGACGCGCCGCGGAACGTCCCAAGGGACGCGCCAGGCGACGTGCCAGGGGACGTGCCATGGGGACGCACCGCGGGACGTGCCAAGGGGACGCGCTACGGAACGTGCCAATGGACGTGCCACGGGACGTGCCAAGGGACGCGCCGCGCGACGTGCCAGGGGGACTCGCCACAGGACGCACCACGAAACGTGCCAAATTGCAATGCTGAGTGAGTGGATCGATCTTGATGTACCGTGCCGAGGGCTGTGCTGTGATGCGCCGTGCTGAATTGCGATGTGCCATGCCGCGATTGTGCTCTATATAGCCTTGTGGATCGACTCCTCCGTTGCATCCGAGTCCTGACCGAACTGATCTGGATCTTAAGCTCGAGCTGCCTGAGCACATATTCCACATAGTAGCTGCCCCAGAGCTAACTGACATGGGAACATGCCAGGAGGACGCGCCGCGGAACGTCCCAAGGGACGCGCCAGGCGACGTGCCAGGGGACGTGCCACGGGGACGCACCGTGGGACGTGCCAAGGGGACGCGCTACAGAACGTGCTGGGGACAAGCGTCGTGCTGGTGGCCTGGACACGTAAAAACACAGTGCCAGCTCGGGACAACCATGTTAGATACCCCCTGGGTGGCCTGGACACGTAAAAACACATGGTTCCAGCTCGGGACAGTCATGTTGGAGATCTCCCTGGTTGGCCTGAGCATGAAAAAACACGTGGTTTCCAGCTCGGGACAGCCATGTTAGATACCCCCATGCGTGACCTGGATACGCTGAATTCGCGCTCCCGCTCGAGACATCCTCGCAATGTCTTCCCTGGAGAAGCCCCCAAAGCGCAACCCCATGTTCAGAGCAAGAAGCCATAATTTTTCTGTATTGGGACATGTGTTAGGGTAGCGCTTTTCGGCCCCCCGTGCGTTTCCTCATAATTTGGCGTTGGGCGCGACACCATGTTAGATACCCAACTCTGCAAAATCAGCGTTTCGCTTGAGACATCCTCAACAAATTCTGAAAAACAAGCGTTTCGCTCGAGACACCCCGCAACTCTGCAAAACCAGCGTTCACATTCTGAAAAACAAGCGTTTCGCTCGAGAAATCCTCAAAAATAATTCCGCTGGCCCTCTTCCCGCACGGAATTTATCGCAGAATAATTCCGCCGGCCCTCTTCCCGTCGATTCCAGGGGCAAACGGCTAAAAGAGAACCCTGGGCCCACGCCCTTTCCGGGACAAAAATTGTTTCAGGCTTTCTTAAGGCCTTCTGGAGGCCTCCTGGGCGTATTCTGGGGGCCTCTGGGGGCTTCCTCGGGCCACCCTGCCTCCAACCAGGGTCTCCCTGAACGACCGGGTCACGATTTGGAATGCTTCGGAGGGTGTCTTGGGGCCATCTTGGGCCGCCATGGGGCTCTCTGAGGGCCATCTTGGACCCGTGTTGTGCCGTTTTGGGGCTCTCTTGGACTGCCCGGAAGCCCTTTCGAATGGTTGTGGGGCGATTTTGGAGCTTCCCAGGTGGTTTCGGACGCCCAGAAGACCGCCGTCTTGGAGCGTCGGGAAGCCGAAAAGAGGAGAACACCAACATTCACCAAAAACTAGTAGAAATTCCATGACTTTTGCCTCTTGGGAGTGCTCTTGGAGGCCTCTTTGGGGCCGTCCTGGAGGCCTCTTGGGCCATCTTGAGGTCACGTCGGTCACTCTTGGAGCGCTCTTGCGCTGTCATGGGGGTTTCTGAGACGTCTCCGATGTCCCCCCTGATCGCCCTAGGTGTGCTGGGAAGGCTTGGCAAAACGCCCTGCGAGGCCAGTGGGGCCGCTTCGAGGCCCGTCCGGAGGGTCCCAAAGCCCCTGATCCTGGGAGTCCGATTTTTTTGGGGGGGTTGACGGGTTTTCCCCCCGCCCGGGCTTAAAAAAAACATGATGGACCCACGAACCCGGAAAGGGATACAGACATGTGCAGCATGGTCACGTTTTCACGATATCCAATTGGGCGACACCTCATGAAACATCCCACGAGACACCCCGCGAAACATCCCAGGAGACACCTCACGAAACAACCCACGAGACACCTCACGAAACATTCCACGAGACACCCCGTGAAACATTCCACGAGACACCCCACGAACAGGCAACCACTCAACCAGACACCCCACGAAACATTCCACGGGGGTGCGACTGGGTGTGGTCGTGCTGGGGTGTGGTCGTGCTGGAGTATGGTCGTGTTGTCGTGCTGTGGTCGTGCTGGGGTGTGGTCGTGCTGGGGGGTGGTCGTGCTGGGGTGGTGGTCGTGCTGGGGGGGTGGTCGTGCTGGGGGGTGGTCGTGCTGGGGCGTGGTCGTGCTGGGGCGTGGTCGTGCTGGGGCGTGGTCGTGCTGGGGTGTGGTCGTGCTGTGGTGAGGTCGTGCTGGGGTGTGGTCGTGCTGGGGTGTGGTCTTGCTGGGGGGGTCGTGCTGGGGTGTGGTCGTGCTGGGGTGTGGTCGTGCTGGGGTGGTCGTGCTGTGGTGGGGTCGTGCTGGGGTGGGGTCGTGCTGGGGTGTGGTCGTGCTGGGGTGTGGTCGTGCTGGGGTGTGGTCGTGCTAGGGTGGGTGCTCGTGCTGGGGTGGGGTCGTGCTGGGGTGTGGTCGTGCTGGGGTGTGTCCGCACCCTGTGATTTATCGATCGGGTCGTGCTGGGGTGTGGTCGTGCTGGGGTGTGGTCGTGCTGGGGTGTGGTCGTGCTGGGGTGTCGTGCTGGGGTGTGGTCGTGCTGGGGTGTGGTCGTGCTGGGGCGTGGTCGTGCTGGGGCGTGGTCGTGCTGGGGTGTGGTCGTGCTGGGATGTGGTCGTGCTGAGGTGGCCCGCACCCTGTGATTTATCGATCGGGATTTAAAAAACAAGCGTTTCGCCCGAGACATCCTCAAACATAATTTCGCCGGCCTCCTTCGACCTCGATATTTATCAGGGAAAAATTTCGCCGGCCTCCTTCAAGTTGGGCACGGGGGACTATGTTTACATACTAAAAGAGAACCCTGGGCCTTTGCCCTTTCCGGGAATATAGGAAGAGGAGAGAATACATATATATATATATGTATGTATGTATGTATGTATGTATGTATGTATGTATGTATGTATGTATGTATGCATGCATGCATGCATGCATGCATGCATGCATGTATGTATGTATGTATGTATGTATGTATGTATGTATGTATATATACAGATGTATGTATGTATGCATGTATGTATGTATGTACGTATGTATGTATGTATGTACGTATGTATGTATGTATATATGTTTGTTTGTTTGTTTGTTTGTTTGTTTGTTTGTTTGTATGTATGTATGTATGTATGTATGTATGTATGTATGTATGTATGTATGTATGTATGTATGTATGTATATATGTATGTATGTATGTATGTATGTATGTATGTATGCATGTCTGTGTGTGTATGGATGTATGTATGTATGTAAATATGTATGTATGTATGTATGTATGTATGTATGTATGTATGTATGTATGCATATCTATACACATGCAAGACTGCATTGGCGCTTCGGTCCATGCACCTTGGTCCTTGAAGCTTGGTGTGCAGGCGGAATTGCAGGAAGGTCAAGACGACAATTTAGCGATAACTCCTTGTTGCTTTTTCCGGCATCGCCGCTATAATCATGTTATTCATTATCTTTCTTCCATTTTCCTTTTTCTTCATTTTCGCCATACCCTGCGCATTCTCGCCATCCTCCGCAGCTCTCTTGTTGCGGAGGCTCCTCCCTGGAGAGCCTCTGGGGGCCTCACAAACATTGTTTCAGGCTTTCTTAAGGCCTTCTGGAGGCCTCCTGTGCGTATTCTGGGGGCTTCCTCGGGCCACCCTGCCTCCAACCGCGGTCTCCCTGAACGACCGGGTCACGATTTGGAATGCTTCGGAGGGTGTCTTGGGGCCATCTTGGGCCGCCATGGGGCTCTCTGAGGGCCATCTTGGACCCGTGTTGTGCCGTTTTGGGGCCCTCTTGGACTGCCCGGAAGGCCTTTCGGATGGTGGGGCGATTTTGGAGCCTCCCAGGCGGCTTCGGACGCCCAGAAGACCGCCGTCTTGGCGCGTCGGGAAGCCGAAAAGAGGAGAACCCCCAAATTCACCAAAAACCAACAGACAATCAATGATGTTTGCCTCTTGGGGCCTTCTTGGGAGTGCTCTTGGAGGCCTCTTTGGGACCGTCCTGGAGGCCTCTTGGGCCATCTTGAGGTCACGTCGGTCACTCTTGGAGCGCTCTTGTGCTGTCTTGGGGGTCTCTGGGACGTCTCCGATGACCCCCCTGACCGCCTTAGGTGTGCTGGGAAGGCTTGGCAAAACGCCCTGCGAGGCCCAGGGGGCCGCTTCGAGGCCCGTCCAGAGGGTCCCAAAGCCCCAGGTCCCGGGAGTCCGGTTTTGTGGGGGAGGGTGATCCCTTTCGCGTTCCGCCCGGATTGTAAAAATAAATGAAAAGGAATACACATATTCCTCTTCCTATATTTTTATAAGCCCGGGCGGGGGAAAACCCATCACCCCCCCCCCCGAAACCGGACTCCTGGGATCTGGGGCTTTGGGACCCTCCGGACGGGCCTCGAAGCGGCCCCCCTGGCCTCGCAGGGCGTTTTGCCAAGCCTTCCCAGCACACCTAGGGCGATAAGGGGGGTCATCGGAGACGTCTCAGAGACCCCCATGACAGCGCAAGAGCGCTCCAAGAGTGACCGACGTGACCTCAAGATGGCCCAAGAGAAGAGGCCTCCAGGACGGCCCCAAAGAGGCCTCCAAGAGCACTCCCAAGAGGCAACAATCATTGATTTTCTGTTAGTTTTTTGGTGAATGTTGGTGTTCTCCTCTTTTCGGCTTCCCGACGCTCCAAGACGGCGGTCTTCTAGGCGTCCGAAGCCGCCTGGGAGGCTCCAAAATCGCCCCACAACCATCCGAAAGGGCTTCCAGGCAGTCCAAGAGGGCCCCAAAACGGCACAACATGTGTCCAAGATGGCCCTCAGAGAGCCCCATGGCGGCCCAAGATGGCCCCAAGACACCCTCCGAAGCATTCCAAATCGTGACCCGGTCATTCAGGGAGACCGTGGTTGGAGGCAGGGTGCCCCGAGGAAGCCCCCAGAGGCCCCCAGAATACGCCCAGGAGGCCTCCAGAAGGCCGTAAGAAAACCTGAAACCATTTTTCTCAGGCCCCCAGAGGCTATCCCAGGAGGAGCCTCCGCAAAAAAAAGCTGAGGAGGATAGGGAGAATGCGCAGGGTATGGCGAACATGAGGAAAAAGAAGCATGGAGGAAGGATAACGAGTGACATTATCATAGCGACGATGCCAGAAAAGGCAACAAGGAGTTATCGCTAAATTGTCGGCTTGACCTTCCTGCTATTCCGCCTGCATGCAAAACTTCAAGGACCAAGGTGCATGGCGCGAAGCGCCACTGCAGCCTTGTATATATATATGTATGTATACACAAGATTTTGAGGCTCGCTGCGCTTCGCCTTCTAATCTTGATCCTTGCACCTCCTTTTTTATGGACTCTGCGGTTCGCATATGGATGTAGCCGTAGAGTTGTTACGGCCCATTCCCGAACCTGACGTTGTGGAGGCTAACCAGGCGCAGCCCCGATTGGCAACAGACCCGACGCGTTCCATGAGGGCTGTGGGAACCGTGCGAGTGGAGCGGCATCACAATAGTCAATCAGGGGCGTGGCTAGCGCTGCGGGATGAGTGCCGCGTTTCATGAAGGACATGGCCAGCGCGCAAGACGGCAACATGGCTCCCAGACAGGGGTGTGGCCAGCGCTCGGGGGAGAGCGCCAACCCCATCCAGTAATGGGGCTTGTGCGCGACCCGCATCATCATCTGCAATGAGGGCTGTGGCGGGTGCTGAGGCGACAGTACCGCTCGTATTGGAGAGTGTGGTCAATGCTGGGGTGGCTGCGCCAATCTCGGATCAGGATGTGGCCACGGATGGGCGAGAGCGCCAATGCCGAAGTATTGCAAACCGCGCGAGCGAAGCAGCAGCACCATGCTGAATGAGGGAAGGACGAGGATGATGATGAGGAGGAGGTGGAGGAGGAGGAGGAGGAGGAAGAGGAGGAGGAGGAAGAGGAGGAGGATGAGGAAGGGGAGGAGGAGGAGAAGGTGGCGGAGGAAGAGGAGGAGGAGGAGGAGGAGGAGGAGGAGGAGGAGGAGGAGGAGGAGGAGGAGGAGGAAGAGGAGGAGGAGGAGGAGGGGGGAGGATGGGGGAGGGGAGGAGCAGGAGTGGGTTGCGGGAAAGCTGAGAAGGAGTAGAAACGAAGATCCTGAGGCCCCGTAGGAAGGCAGGGCTCACATAGCATCCCTCCGCCAAGTTCGCACGTTCCTCAAATGAGACTTGGCTCAAGTCCGTGAGGCTCTGACGAATCCCGCCACAGGCGCCTAATTTCAACAACGTGTACAGCGAGCTTGCCGACCTTCCCTCTGCCATGGCGCCGTGCCAGGTTTGCCTCTGCCATGGGGTGCAGGGCGAGGCGCTGCCGGGCTTGGCTGTCTGCGCCGCACATGGTGGCGCCCCCGGCTCGGCAACGGCTGATTCGTCGCCATCCTCGCCGTCTGGCCTCGTACATGTGGGAGACCCTCGACTTGCACATCCTGTTCAAGGCGCTCAAGGTCCTGGCATCGACAGCCTTGATGGCATGGACACAGAGAACGAGAACTCCGGCGCCACGCAGGGCATGGCAGCGTTGCAGATGAACGCCCCCCCCGGCGCCCAGGCTGCCACTGGGGCGTTTTTTATTCCGGACGAATGGCTCCAGGACCTTGCGGACGATGAGGTGCTCCGCCATTTCTCGCTGATTCAGGCCAGCACCATGACGCAGCCAATAGACATACAGAGTCTCGCCATCCAGATCCCGAACCCTTGGGACGATCTCCAGAAGATTCTCACCAAGCTCGCCTTCAACTCCTCCGCCTCCAGCCCATGGAATATACTCGGCTTTGGTCCCCTGGACGGCCCGGAGCCGACGGAGCAGTGCATCGTCACCCGCGCGCGCACCACGACTATTTTATGTTCGCTAGCTTCGGAGTATACTTGGCCGCAGGTGGATAAAGACAGCGCGTCGGCGGCCGCCGTCTCTGAGGCCGGCCGCCGGTGCGAAGAACAGCTATCCGAGGTATTCCGTGAACGCCGCCGGCTTCGTCCTTCCAAACTCCCAAGGTGGAAGAAGCTTGATGAGACCGCTATGATGGCTGTTCGTTCGATTCCCGCCTGCACCCAGGCTATGGTAGCCACCCAGTGGTCACAGCTCCTCAACGCCTCCTCCCAGGACCACTCGGCGACGGTCGATCAGCATCGGCAGCTTGCGGACATGATGGAGAGAGGTGACACGCGCGCGTTGGGCAAGATGGGAGGTCAGCGAGTACTGGCTTGGGCGCCTTCCGATTCGAATGCGCTCCAGAGGCTCATGGCCGCCTTCCTGCGACAGCCAGATCCATAGCTACGTCCGCTGGGCCTCACGCTCTTGGTACCTCTTCCTCCCTTTCCTGGTGTGAGCTCTCCCGGGGATTTATTTGATCTCTGGTGGCATCCTCTTCTTGAGCAAAAGCCAGAATACGCCGCTCTTGTTCGCAACGCGGACCTCATCTTGCAGCCGGTGGAGTATATCCTGCCGGGCCTTTTCGCTCCCCGACACGTTCGTCAAGGCTGGGCGTGCTTTACGATCTCGCCGGAGGGCCCACGCGCGGCCCCTACGATCCTTTCCCCACTACGGCCGCTCGTGCAGATCTCCGCGGTGAGCTCCTTGTGGGTTGACCTCCCCGCCGAGTTTTTGTCCACACTCATGCGCAAGATGGCTGGCCCGGAAGTTCGCTCCAACCCCGTGTCGTTGCTATGCCGGCAGCCCTGGAGGAGTTTGGGGAGCACGCTGGAGGTGCGTCGCTTGCTGGTGGAAATCCTTCTTCCCAGCATCCTCTCCGAGGTCTCCGCTGAGCTGGTCATTCGGTTTCTGCGGCGTCAGGTGCTGACCTCGCAGATGTACGTGGGCCACAGGGGCCTCTACATATCCCCCGACGCCAAGATCATGGAGTGCCACAGTCCGCTCTCCTTGCGACGCGCCTGGCCTCTATGCTCTCAAGCGCTCTACCTCTCCTCGGACAAGGTGCTCATCTACACTTCGGCTTCCGCCGAGACGTGGATTGAGATGCTCGACAAGACGCTCCAGGAATTTCCAGACCACGCGATCACGATGATCAAGCATAATTAAGGCCATACGCTTCGGAGGCCATCCGTGGGCGACCCCCGCGGCCACCTCGGCGGCACTCGGCGCCTCCCGCCGGCGGCGGGGCCGACCCCAGACGGATTCAGCGTTGATGAACTACGTCACGGAGGTCCGCGTGAACGGGGAGTTCGGGGATACCGACTGGACTGTGATCAAGCAGTTGATCACTCAAACGGCGTGCTCGGTCTCAGGCCTGGACCTCCAGCCTGCGGATCCAGAGCAGGCTCCGCAACCGGGGCAATGGGTGCACCTCGCTTCTCGGGATGCTGCTGCTGCGCCCCCTGGCCGCGCTCGGTTGCATCTTCGTTCCCCCGACGAGGTTCGGAAGGCTTTCAACGCACTGAATGGGCAGGTCCTTCAAGTGGGCGTCGACGATCTGTCCATCACTGTGACCAATGACCTCCGCGACTCCGAGCAGCCTTCGGGAAACAGGCGGCGGGGGGGGGGCAGGGTGCGGCCCCCCCCGCCCCCGCGCAGCGACTAGCTCCACGAATGTTTTGGGAATTCAGATTTTTACTTGCATGGGCTCCACCTACTGGCCTGTGGACGTCGCCTGAGAGTTCCGCTTGGGTTCCCAGGGGCCGTGCCCTCTGTGCCGCGGCCGCCCCGGCAATCTGGAGTCAACCAGTTCGTTGCGCTCGTCTTCGTTCATTGCTTGTACTTCGTCCGGCCGGCTCTTGCCTCGTCTACATGCCTTTCCGCTTGATCATATACTTCAACAACGATTTTTCGATTGCACGCCATCCGACTCGCATGGGGATGTGCCGTGCCAGATCCAGCTGCAGAACAAGATCCGCCGAGCCTTCGGATGTGGCGCGCAAGTGGCACCTTCGGCGTCCTCTGCGCCTTCCTACCCGCGCCCTCCCACGAGCGCGCGACTTCGGCCTCCTCTGGGGGACAGCCCGTGCCCAGGTGAGTTCTCGGCGGTCACGTGGAATTGTCAAGCTTTATTTGCTGCGGATGCCAGTCGTCATCGCGCGAAGTCGCATTGCGCCCGCAAGCTCATGGCCGCCCACGACATCGGTCTCTGGATAGAGACGCACGGCACCGCTGGCGCGAACGCAGTTTGGCGCAATCCACTGGACTGCACTTCCTGGTGGGCTCCTGGCCCCACCCCGGGCAGTGCTGGAGTGGGCGTGACCATTAAGAGCAGCTTCCTGGCGAAGTTCCGAGGGCGTCCTAGATCCTAGATGGCAGATTCTCGTGCCCGGCCGCGCTGCAGTATTCCGCTTGCGCGGTCCATAGGGTTCTCTTGACATCATGGTTGCGTACTTTCACGCCGGGGCGACGCCGTCCCAGGTGGACATCGACGCAGCTGGCCTTTCCAACCTTGGCCGGGCCCCCACCTTCGTGGAGCTCCGGGGCGCGCTGCGCCAGCGTATCACTCATAACGTTTAGCCCAGGGACCGGGCCCTCACCTTCTTCGGGGGCGACTTGAATTACGTGACCGCGCCGGAGGACCGTCGCTGCGTCAATTCTGGAGCTGCGGCGGGCGCGCGGGGCCGCGGTGGAGAGGCTAGTTGGCGTCGCGTTGCTGAGTGCCCACACGGTCTGCATGAACTTCACCAGCCCCGAATGACTTACGGTTCCCCCACCTCCCGCTCCCGCCTCGACAGGTTCTACTGCAATCAGAGCGCCGTGGAGGGCATCGACCGGAAGCTGACGTGCTCGGCGCTGGCGTGGACGCCCGGCTTATCTAGACACCGAGCTGTAAATTTTCGTCGAGCTCTGCCCCGGCGCTCCGCTTTCGAGGGCGCGCCTTGCCAGGCGACGTTATTGGGAATCTGGGGTGGCCTCGTCGAGTCGCACTTGCGTGACAAGATCTTTTGGGCGAGGGGGCTGCCCCTTCTAAACTCCGCAAGTTGGTGTGCCTCAAGAAGGCGATGCGAACCGCTGCCCGCAATTTGCCTTTCGCGGCTTCCCCTGCTGGGGACGCCGCTTCATTAGAGGATCGCGTCGGCGTCGCCATGAAATTTCTTCGATCCTCGGAGGCTGGTTCGGCGACCGGTGTGAGCCAGTGCATGATCCGATGCCCGCTCCTCCGGGGCCTCGTAGACAACCCCTGCGACTTCGACGCGCCCGTCGGCCGACGTCTACGTCTTGTCCAGATGCACATAGCGGAGCTTGCTCGCGATCAAACTGTTTCCGAACTACGGCAGCTGCACGTTGACATCCAAGGTTTGTCGGAAGAGCAGGCGACGCGTCACAGGCAGCGGAACCATCGGCTTCTTACTCGTCTCGCTCCTGGTCGTGGGCGTTCCAACTTCGCGCTCAGCGACGCCTCTGGGCACGCGCGCGCCCCCCCCGAGCATCGAGCCCGAGTCTTGCGAGGGCGCTGGTCTTCAGTATTCCGTCGCCGGCGCGCCGATGGACAGATTCGTCGGGCACGGCTTGCGGAGGAGGCTCTTCGCGCGGCCCCTTATCAGCGCCGCCGCGTTCCAGGCGATGCTGCCCCGTTCGAGACTTTCGAAAAGGCGATCCGCAACGCGAACAACAGTTCGCCTGGGTCGGGCGGGATTCCTTTCTAGGCCTGGCGAAAACGCGGCCGGTTTGCAGTGGGGGCCCACTGCGACGCGCGCTGCGCCATCGCGTGTCCTGGGGGGGCGAGCTTGCTGGAGGAGGAATGGGCAGCTTTTAACGGGAGCTCGATGGCGTTCCTCCCCGAGAAGCCATCTGGCTCCACCCCGGACGGGTTGGGCACTTTCATTGCGAACAACATGCGGCCCCTGAGCATCGCCAACGCCGACAACAGGATCATCTGCAGCGCGGTCCGCGTGCGCATCGAGCCGGACGTGGCCCCTGGGGTCTCAGACTCCCAACGAGGGTTTCTCCACGGCCAGTCCTTGTTGGCAAACCTTATGGACGTCGAGGAGGCGGTGCTTCACCATTCTCTTGTCTACGAAGACGCAGCGGTGGTGTTCTTCGACTTCGAAGCCGCCGTCCCGAGCGTCAGCCAGGCATTCCCGACGGCGGTGATCTCCGCGCGAGGCTGGCCGATGTGGCGCGCGTATTTTGTCCGGGCACTTTATTGTAATAATCATTGCGACGTTGTGATATCCGGGGCGAAAATCGGTGGATTTATTCTTGCGGCAGGGGTGCGTCAAGGCTGCCCCTTGTTACCCTTGCCGTTTGCGGTGCTGCCCGACGTCCTCCTGCGGCGCCTCGCCCGTTGCATTCCTGGCGCTGTTCTTCGCGCCTGCGCCGGCGACCACGCGGCCGCGCTCGCGCGCGGGGCAATGGGCGCCCCCGTTTTGGAGCGTATGGTCGAGCAGTGCGCGTTGCTCTCTGGGCTCCGGCCCCGCCGCGGCAAGTCGGCGTGGATGCCGCTGTCGCTGGTCGCTCCGGACGTGGCCCGGGCCCAGCTCCAAGCTGCAGCCCCCGCTCGGGGCGACTTTGCGATCCGACGCCGCGCCGCTTACCTCGGATTCGCAGTGGGGCCAGAACGCGCTGAGCATGCATGGACAATGCCCTTGGGCAAATTCATGGCGCGAGCCCGGGTATGGAGAGGCAGCGGGCGTGGCTTGTTGCTGGCGCTCTTGGCATGCCGCACTTGCGTATTCCCTGTCCTCGCTTTCGTGCTCCAGTTGGACCGCCCCCCCTCGGACTGGGCAGTCTACGAGGAGAAACCGTGCGCGATCCGCTTTCCGGGCCCGCGGGGCATGGCCCCTCCCGCGGCCCTCCGGCGCTTGCGCGCACTCGGCTTCCAGAGCGCGCTCGTCGACGCCAGCGCGACGGCTGCGGCGGCGAAGTGCAGGGTCTGCCAGCGGGAGAACTTCGCGCGCGGCGGCCTCGATGTTCGGCGCCGCGCCCGGGCATTGCAGGATGTTCGGGCGAGGTCCGACTACGCGACGCGGCAAGCAGTCTGGAATGATTGGCACGACAACAACTTCTTCGCCAACCTCGACCTGGCCCGCCGGCAACTCCAGCAGAAAGCGACGAGCGCAAGGATGTCGATTGCAGAGCTGATGCAGGGGGGCGCCGCTGAGCCCATCCCGCGGGAGCACTGGCAGAAACGTTGCCGCGTTCTCTTGCAGGAGCCGTCCCGACGGGCCGGGCGCGCCACCTTCGTCGTTACCTTGCTCGCCTATGTATCCCATTGCTTCCAAGTCGCCGCCTGGAGCGAGCCACCTGCGCCCTCCGCGGGCTGGCGCATTTGGTGCCTCCTCGCGTTTGGGCGGTCAGCTTCCGGGCGCTCTGCAGTGGCTGGAACACCAGCAACCGCGTGCAGCGTCGCATGGAGCGCGTGTTCGGCTGCGGAGCTGCCGAGGACAGCCTTCGACAGTATGCTTTTTGCCCGAGGGTCGCGGATTTAAGCCGGAGGCGTCTGGGCTTCATCCCCGCTCCTCCTCGGGGGCGTTTGTTTGCTTTTCCTTTTTTGACCCCGCCGTTTCGCGAAGATACGGCCAGTGAGTTGGCCCGACGTGCCCTTGCGACATATGCGGTGTGCGCTGCGGTGACCGCCGCGCGCCGCGGGCAGACCACCGACGCGCAGGAGGCTTTGGCGCAGTGCGCGCGCGAGGCTTGTGCGGCACACGCTGGATTGGCGAATCTAGTAGCTGCTGTGTGGACTAGTTGACTCGTACCTCTTCGTCCTCCCCTCTGCTGGTTCGCCTCCTCTCCCTCTCCCTCACCTGTTTCACGCCGTTCTTCCCCCCCCGGCCAGGGCCGGGCAACCATAAGGGTTGCGATTGGGTAATGCTAGATATTTGATTCTAAAACTCGACTGCACTTTTGTGCTTGGCCGCCGTCCGTGACCGCAGATGTCTTCCCGTCTTTTCCCCTCCTCCTCCTCCTCCTCCTCCTCCTCCTCCTCCTCCTCCTCTTGATTGCATAATGTTGTGTTGAATTTATTGGCGTGGCCGTTTGGGCCCCCTTGTAGGGGTATCGCACAACTTATTTGCAGCCGCGGGGCCGGTACGTTTCCAAGGGACTCCGTATCATTGGCATTCTCTACTCCTGCCCGAGTCCGGGGCTATCGTCGATTTTCGGGGACATGGCTCAAATCCGCGATTATTTCTCCCTCCGCCTCCTGCTGCTCCTCCTCCTCCTCCTCCTCCTCCTCCTCCTCCCCATGTGTCCCGCACTTCACGTTGGTCATCCGAGCGGGTCATCGGAAACGTGTAACTGTCGTCACTTTTCGGCTCCTCAGGTTTGAATTTGGGGGAAGTATCAAGCGGGAGCCTCGTATGCGAGTGAATTGTGAGGACGTCTCAGGCAGGAACCCCCCCTATGGGTCCCGTATTTCATGTTGGTAATCCGAGCGGGTCATCCGAAACGTGTAACTGTCATCACTTTTGGGTTCCTCAGGCCTGAATTTTGGGGAAGTATCAAGCGGAAGCATCGTCTGTGAGTGAATTGTGGAGAAGTCTCAGGCGGGAGCCCCCCCCTAGGTTCCGTGTTTCATGTTGGTAATCGGAGCGGGTCATCCGAAACATGTAACTGTCGTCATTTGTGGGCCAAAACTTAAGCCTCCAGCGGCCTGCGCGGCGACTCTCCGCCATGACGTGTCCCGCACTTCATGGTGGTAATCCGAGCGGGTCATCGGATTCCGGTGACTTTCGTCATTTTTTGGGGTCTTCAGTTCTTGCGGCGAGAATACGGGGGAAGGGTTCCTCAGCTCCTGCGGCCAGACAGCAGGGGAAGTATCAGGCGGGAGCTTCGTCTGTGAGCGAAGTGCGGGTAGCCTCGCTTGAGGTGGTCGTCCGCAAACTTGTTGTTATCATGGGCCTCTGTGCCCGAAAAGGCGACTGAGGAACTGACGACGACGACGACGAGACAGCGGCCGGGCGCAGGGGTAACCCCTTGTGTCCAGGCCGGGGGTGGTAACCCATCCTCGGCCGAATCGGGGGCAGGGGTAACCCCTTGTCGCATGGCCGCCGGTGGTAACCCATCGGCGGCCGAATCGGGCGCAGGGGTAACCCCTTGCGTCCGGGCTGGGGGTGGTGACCCATCCTCGGCCGAATCGGGGTTTGGAGCTCGGAGCTCGGAGCTTGGAGCTTGCTGATGTTCAGGCCCAGCGAGCAGGAACTCACGTGGCAGAGCTCGGGGTCGCACGCCGTGCGCCGCTCGGGGTTCACTCTGACTCACGCGTCCTGCCTCACCTCCACGCTGTCGCACGGCCAGACGTTCCACAAGGGCGTCACCATCGACTGCGCGAGGGACGAGGACGCTGGCCGCACGGGCATGTCGGACGACCAGTGGTGGCTGCACCTCTACGTCATGCTTTCCATGCGGGACATGCTGATCCCGCGGCCGCCCTCGCGCGAGTTTCTGGAGCGCGGGCCGCCGGCTTCCTTGCGGAATGCGCTCCTGGAGTTCGACAAGAGAGCGAAGACGTCCAGGGATGAGGCCGAGCAGCTCGCCGCAGAGCTTGGGTTCATGCTGCCTCCCGCCTTAGCGCGGCTGCGCCCTGCTCGAAGCCCGCGGGGTTGCCCCGGCGGCTTGGCCCGCGGGGCTGTCCCGACCGCCTGCCCCCGCGCCCCAGCGGCCCGCGGGGTTGCCCCAAAGGCTTCGCGAACCAGCCGTCGGGGAATGCGCGCGGTTTGGCCGCGGCGGCGACGGCGCCGCGGAACGTCGATTTGCTTGCCCGGGGAGGGGAGGAACGCGCGGAGAAGAAGCAGGGGAAGGGCGGGGGCGGGGAAGGGGTGCGGATGGGGTGATGATGAGGAGGAAATGGAAAAGGAGGAGGAGGGGGAGAAATAGAAGGAGGGGGGGTAGGTGAGGGCAGAACGGCGGGCGAGAGGAAAGTGTCCGTCAGGGCGAGGATGAAAAGGGTCAGGGCAATCTAAACATATTATCATGTGGGGTCTTTCCGTCGGAGTAATTGTATGTTTTTTTGGGCAGTCGATTCTGACATCCTTCCGGAACCGGAGGTTTTTGAATGAAGTCGGCATGCGCGCGCGACAACGCGCGCGCCCGTGCACTTCGTCCCGTTTTTTGCAGAGGATTCTCGCGACGGCACGCGCGCAAGAGCGATCGAATGATTCCGACATCCGCGCGCGAAACCCGTTTGGTAGTTTTTTTGGTTGGTGTAATGTTGAAAACCTATGGTTTTCTTCAGATTTAGCAAGAGCGCGCGTGTACATTTTTTCAGAACATCAGTGTTGCGAAACCCTGTGTTTGTGTATGTTTTTTGGGACGAAGCCCTTCCCACACCGAGCGTTTTGGAAGGATTCGGGCATGCGCGCGCGACGACGCGCGCGTGTGCACTTCGCTTCATTCTTGTGCAACGGATTTTTGAAAACGTATGATTTGTTGATGAACAAGTGCGCGCGCATAGTATTTCTTTTCATAGGAGGGGGGTCGATACCGGCTTGGCTGGGATAGTATAAATTCACAGGTAGGATGGACGATGAGGCAGAATCATATCTAAATTGCAATACGATAGTTCCGGGGGGGGCTCGATAATTCCGGGGGGGGGGAGAGTGTATTCTTATTTTAGAAGGGATAATCTATGTGGTGCATCCATTTTGACTGTCTTGAAGCTGCCCTCTCCGCTGCTCGTGCAAACGTCCACCCTTCCACCCGCAACTTGGTCGCGATACCTCTTAAGACCGTGACGGTGTGTACCACATGGCACTTGGCAGCGGCGCCGACGCCGACGACGACAGCGACATCGACGACGACGACGACGCCGACGACGACGACGCCGATTCCGAAGACTTCGACGACGACGACAACGACGACGACGACGACGCCGACGCCAACGACGCCGACGACGCCAACGACGACGACGCCGACGACGACGACGACGCCGACGACGACGGCGAAACGACGACGACGAAGACGACGACGACGACGACATCGTCGCCAACGAAAACGACGACGAGGGAGGAGGGAGGACGACGACGGCGACAACGACGACAACGACGAGGGAGGAGGGATAACGGCGACGACGCGAACGACGAAGAAGGAGGGAGGACGGCGACGCCGACGACGACAAGACGAGGGAGGAGGGAAGACGACGACGACGACGACGACGACGACGGCGACGAAATAGGAGAGACGATGAAAAGACGCCGACCACGGACGACGACGAGGAGGGAGGAGGAAGGACGACCACGGCGACAACGACAACGGAAACGACGACGACGCCAGAGAGGACGACGCCGACGACGACGAGGAAAAACAGAGGACGACGACGGCGACAACGACGACGACGACGACGACGACGACGACGACGAGAGAGGAGGGAGGACGGCGACGACGGCGATGCAAGAGCGCGCGCGCACGCTTGTTTGAAAAAACTAGATTTTGAAACCCTTCCGAAGCCGAGAGTTTCTGAAGGATTTCGGCATGCGCGCGCGACGGCGCGCGCGCGCGTGCATCTCGTCCCGTCTTTTGCAGAGGATTCTCGCGACGGCACGCGCGCAAGGGCGATCGAACGATTCCGACATGCGCGCGCGAAGCCCGTTTGGTAGTTTTTGCGGTTTTCCTTTTTTTTGTTGAAAATCTTGAAACGCCGATGGTCATCCTAAGGTTTCGCAGGAGCATGCGCGTAAGTTTTTTTAGAACATCAGTTTTTGCGAATCCCTGTGTTTTCGCATGTCTTGTGGAAGCCCGATTTTGATTCCTTCCGAAACCGAAGGTTTCTGACTGATTTCGGCACGCGCGCGCGACCACGCGCGCGTGTGCACTTCGTCTCGTTTTTGCCAGGGATTCTTGAAAGCTTGTGATATATGATAAACGAGTGTGTGCGCATAGTTTTTTGGCAGAGGATGGGGGGGGGCGATACCGCCCCTATTGGGATAGTGTAGGTTCATATTTGGGATGGGTGATGGGGCAGAATCGCATGTAAATTGCAATACGAAAAGGTGGATCTCTAAGCCCGGGGGGGGGGAGGGTGGTAGAACCGATCTCCTTCTTAGAAAATAGAATTGATTTTGACAAACGAGTTGACACATTCCATGCTCTTGCAAACATCCCACCCATGCGGTGGCGATTGCGATGCATGCTTGGCGTTGGCTGGTGCATCTCTGCGGCCGCGCCAATCCAAACACGCGCGCGCAGCGGCCAACTAGTTTGGCGCGACCGACGCGGCCGCGGTGGCGTTGACCGCTGGGCACATCCCAGCGGGCACTTCAGTGCGAATCGGCGATTTGGGCGGGCGCGGTATCATGGCAACGTCGACGACGGCTAACACTGGTGACGATGTTGACGACGACGGCGCGGCCACTGCGGGCGCCGACGATGCTGATCACGCCGGCGACGATGACGCCGTCCTCGCGTCGGTGGTGAAGGTTTTGGAAGGAGTTCGAAATGTGCGCGCTTGACTCGCGCGAGAATGGCCCGCATGGTATTATTTGACACGGATCGTGCCCCCCCCCCAAACACGCGCGCAAGGGCGTGCGAATGGTGTCGGCATGCGGCGCCAGAGGGCCTTTTGGCCGAATCGCATCCGCATTTTTTGTTGTTGTTGTTGTTGTTGTTTTTTCCCTCTTCCTTTCCCCGCATGCTTTTTTTGCACGCTGAGGTTGCGAAACCATAGTGCTTTTGCAAAGGTTTCTTGCGACAGCACGCGCGCAAGGGCGTCCGAACGATTTCGGCATGCGCGAGCGCGACGCCTGTTTGGTCGTATTTTATGAACCAGTTGACCACCAACTGGTTTTCGTCATAATTCGGAAAAAACGCGCGCGCAAATTATATTTATATAGGTATGTATATGTATATGTATGTGTATGTGTATATGTATATGTATATGTATATATATACACACATATTGACATCGGTGTTGCGAAGCTATGTGTTTCAATCTGTTTTTGTTTCGACGGTCGACCTTAAATCTTTACGACGCCATCAGTTTCTGAGTGATTTCGGCACGCGCGCGCGACCACGCGCGCGTGTGCACTTCGTCCTGTTTTTTGAAGAAAAGGGATGCACGAGTGTGCGTGCATAGTTTTTTTGCGGAGGATGGCGGGGGGGGCGGATACCAGTTGGGCTGGAATGGTATGGGTTCATATTTCGGATGGACAATAGGGCGGAGTTGTACGCACATTGCATTACAATGCGAAAAGTGGGGCGGATAATCCCGGGAGGGGGTAAAGTTGATTAGAAGAGGAGAGTTTATGACAGGCTGCGACGAGGTGGCGACGGGGCGGCGACGGCGGCCACATAGTCGCCAGACCGAAGACACGGCCGAGACCACGGGCGGCGACGAGGCGGCGACGGCGGCCACATAATCGCCAGAACGACGGACGGTGACGAGCCGGCGACGGGGCGGCGACGGCGGCCACATAACCGCCAGACCGAAGATACGGCACAGCTCCGTAGAACAGAAGTAACGACCCTTAAGTGCAAACACTGTTTGGGGAACGTTTCGCGTTTACCGCCCGTCCATTCCAACTCTCACCAGAAGCAACTAAAATTGATCCAAGGCGGGACGGAAATATTCAGAGAATTGGGAGAGACCCTCCTGTAGATGTGTGTATGTGTGCGTGTGCGTGTATTTGTGTGTGTGTGTGTGTGTCGTACTCCCTGGCCGTTTGGCTCAAGACTTTCAGGCTGAGGTTTTTCCAAGCAGTTCTGGTGTACTCCGCCGTCGCGCACACATTCACATTTGATCCCATTGCTCCCAGGGCGAGCCGCTGCTCTCTCCAGGATGCGCTGGGCCAAACACATTGCAGTAGCACTCTCCATATTCAGTCGTGCGGGATCTCTGCAGCTCAGCGTTGGCGGCAAGAGGGGTGGCCCCGACGGCGAGGAGGCCGAGCGGTCGAACGCCTCCGTGGTTCCGGTGATTATCGAAGACGCCTACGGCGAATCATCGCCGCCCCGTGCCTTTTTGGAAGCGCCTACGTGGCCGAACGTTGTGGCAAGAGCTCGGCCAAGCTATCGGATCATGTGTTGTCCCAGCCGTTGTGGAAACGTTTCGGGGAACACGTGGGGGAGACAGAAGAAGAGGAGGAGAGATCTCTTCGAGCTTTCCTGGAGGCTCTCTCGGAGGCCTTTCAGGGGCCTCTCGGGCCGTCTTGTGTTATGTTGGGGCCATCTTGGGTGCATCTTGGGCCGTCTTGGAGACATCTTGCGACCATCTTGGGTTCCCTTGCGGCCATCTTAGACGTCCTGGAGGCATCTTTGAGGCCATCTTTAACCATCTTGCCTTTTTTTGGAGCGGGGAGACCTATGACCTGGGAAGTTTACGGGTACTGATGGGTCGCCTTGGAGGCCATCTTGGGGCTATCTAAAGCGGGAAGACCGATGAATTGGGAAGTTTATTAGTCTTTCTGGATTCTTGCTTTTAAAAAATCGGAGGAGAAATTGGCGATGGAATCCGACATTTTTTGTTGGCAGAATTTTTGGCAGAATTTTTGGCCAAATTTTTGGCGGATTTTTTGGCGGGAGGTTCTTTCGAGTGTCCCGGTCGCAGTTTTTGGATGGCCGCGGGGGGGGACCCGCCGGCGTTTTTGGATGGCCCCCGGAGTGGCCCGACGGGTGGTTTGTGGATGGACCCGGGGGGTCCCGACGGTGCTCCAGATTCCAGGCTGCTGTCCTCGCATGGCGCAAGCTATGCGGTGCAAGCTACATGTTGCAAGCTATGTGGTGTAAGCTATGCGAGGGAAGCCACGTGGTGCAAGCTATGTGGTGTTATCTATGTGGCGCAAGCTGTGCGGTGCAATCTATGCGTCCGAAGCGGTGTGGTGCAGGCTACGTGGCAAGAGTTCTGTGGCGCAAGCTATGGGGAGCACGCGATGTGGCGCAAACCATGTGGATATAACCTGTGCAGCGTAACCTATGTGGTGCGAGTTCTGGTGCGCAAGCTATGTGGCGCACGCTATGCGCTGAAAGCCGCGGCTGGCGTTGTCAAGTAAAAGGAATGTCGGGATTGGAACGGGCGTTGTCAAGTAGGCGCCTTGTCGGGACCGGAGCGGGCGTTGTCAAGTAGGCGCCCTGTCGGGACCAGAGCGGGCGTTGTCAAGTAGGCGCCCTGTCGAGAGCGGAGCGGGCGTTGTCAAGGAAACGCCTTGTCGGGAGCGGAGCGGGCGTTGTCAAGGAAGCGCCCTGTCGGGAAGGGAGCGGGCGTTGTCAAGGAAGCGCCCTGTCGGGACCGGAGCGGGCGTTGTCAAGTATGCGCCCAGTCGGGACCGGAGCGGGCGTTGTCAAGTATGCGCCCAATCGGGACCGGAGCGGGCGTTGTCAAGTAGGCGCCCTGTCGGGACTGCGACCCCCCGCTTGCATGTTTCCTCCCTTTTTCGTTCCTCCCACCTCCCTCCATTCACCTTCCTCGTCTTCCGCTTCCCCTTGCTCCCTCCCTCATTCTCCCCCGCTCCCTCCCTCGCCCCCCTTTTTTTGCCTTCGCTGTCCTCGTTCCCTCTCTTCCGTGTGTTCTCGCCCCTCCTTGCCCGCTTCCCTTTCGCCCTCCTCCCCCTCCCCCCCCCCTTGCTCTCTACACCCTTGCGTCCTTGTTCACTTCCTGCCAGTGCCCCCCCCCTATCGCCCGCTCTCCCTGTTGCCGATCGACCCTGAGCACGCCTACTTGCAACCTTGGTTCCAAGCCCTGCTCGCGCCTTCGCCAAGCCTTTGGGCAACGAACCCAGCGCTGGCGCGGGTACTGCGCTGTGTGTTTGCGGGGTGCGCCCCGTCAGTGGTCGCGGGGCCAAGTGCGACGCTGCGTCGCAAGCGTTTCTTCGACGACGCCCAAGATCGTCCGAATTTCGCCTTTACGCCAATATTGCTCGTGCTCCCCCCCTTCGGTTGTGGAGCGGTTCGTCCAGCCGCGCTCTTGCACGCGCGCGCGCGCCTCGCCAGTGCCGCGTCCTTGCGTCGGCGGCCCAGCGTGCGCGGGCTTTCCGCGCTGCCGCGCGCGTGCTAATGTATTGGATGGAGTGGTGTAGCACGCGTGGAGTTGTTTGTTCGCGACGCCACCGCCCGTGCAAATGTCCCGTTGCCAGCTTTTGCGTGCTTGTTTTTCGTTTGGGGCAAACGGCGGCGCCGCGGGTTCGTGGCGAGTGTCAATTGCGCGTATCTGTGCAAAGCGGCCTTCGCGCAAAGGGCGCCGCACTGTTTGCCAAAGGGTCGGGCGACCTTTCGAACGACGAAAAAGTGGATCAATGTGTTCTGCATGCCGGTCAGAGGTGACCCTTTTGAACGGCAACCAGCAATGCTCCCTGACTTGCCTGTTCTGGACCACGAACAGCCGACGGAAACGTCGGATCATTCTCGTGAACAGACGATACGCAGGGCATGCATTGGAGCTATCACACAGACTACAGCAGCAGCCGAGACCAATCGTGCATTACGCACTAAGACAACTGTTACTGGTCAGCATTAGTACGATGAAGGAGACTTAGTTGATTACCGTCGGCCCACAACCACGAAGGGCGACTGGGGAGGCTGGAATGGCCCATTCCCAGTTGCAAGGAACGATCCCGAAAATCGGTCCAGTCGTCATTCGAGTGGGAAGTCGCGATGTTCTGGCACAGTACGGCGATGCACGACATTCACTCTATATCGAGGCGCTAGTAGCCAGAGAAATTGGCTCCGACAACGCTGCGCTACGGACAGTGTTGACGTTCGTGGCCAGTTTACCAGCGGGGGGGCCTGCTATGACATTTGGCTATGTACCGACCAAGAAGGGGGCGCTTCAGATGACAAGTGCAAGCCGTCTATCTCCTAAGGTACACCTAGCCTTACAGTACCTTAATAGAAACTTCTTCCGCACGGAGAATGTAGTTTCGGTCGGGTTAGCAAAGCGTATCCATGAGCTACCTCCGGTTGCTTATGCTGACAGTTGCACGTTGGCCCAGTATGGCAACGATGAGAATCCAGAAATTCACTATTATGAAGCAGAAGGCGCCGCGTTGGATCAACGCGATATAACTGGATCAGCACATTCGAGAATCATCCAGTGCCTGAAGTCCACCAAACATCAAGCAGGTTTTGACCAGTACATGACAAGCTTGAGGAATTGGCAGATGCACCGACACCGGATGGAACTGCAAGAGAAGCCTCAGAAGCCAAACCGCCGCATGATGATGGGTGGCTTCCCACGATCTATGAGGAATCGGGTGCGCACCTCGAGTCGCATGTCATGGAAGTGTGGTACGCTGAACTACAAGATGAAAAGGGACTGCCGGAGGCAACTCTACCAGAGGACCTTTTTCACAGTGCCTGCGCAAATTGTTCCAGGCCGTGGCGTGCTGATCACTGTAGCTGAAGAACAGCGGGGGCACCTGCCTAAGTGGGGGCGCCCGGGCGACTCTGTGAATAGAACCCGTGTAATACCCTCATATATACTCCTTATCCTCACCTCTCCTGCGCCTGGCCGTTTGGGCTCAGGTACTGGGGCAGATCGATCAGACCTTTGATTGTGCAGGAGGAAAAGGTATCCATCTTTCCCTCCTTCCCTCTACCAACGGATCAGGGGTTCTGCGCCCTTGTACTTCAATCCCATACACAGGTTATCAGCCCCTTAAAGCTCACAGTTCATCGAACCCCGCGTCGCGATCTCGCGCGCGGCCTCGATGGAACCCAAGCGGCGCATGCGCCGTGAGGGGCCCATCGGGGCCTCGCGTCCGAGCTCTCCGACGGCGCGACGGCTCGGTGACGAGTTGGAGAGCCTTAGTGCGGACTGTGTCGGTGTCCCAGGTACCCCCCCCCCCAGCTCCGACGGACCCGGGGCGCGGCTAGCTGCTGAACTTCACCGTGGCGCCGCCCGCGGGGGGACAGGAGAAGGAGTAGGAGCAGGTAGTAAGGAGTTCCACACGCCTACCTTCGATCCTCCATCTCCTCCTCCGTCGGGAGCAATCCCAACTGCGTCAGGCGAAAGCCTCGCTGGTCCTGATGCTCAAGGGCGCTTTCGCGCTAACCGCCGATGGGCGTCAGGTGCTGGCACCCCCGGCCCTGCGACCGCTCCCGTCGCCGCGCGCGTAGCCACCTTCGAGGAACTCAGTGGACCAGTGGCGCCGCAGCCGCAGACGCAGTGCCCCAAGGTATAGGATGTTTGGTAAAACTGATGGATCTCCCCGCTCCCAGAACTGGCGCGGGCTTCCACTTGCGGTTCTCTTGCTCCTGCCCTTGCCTCCTTGCTTGCCCTTTCTCTCTCCCTTTCTCTTCGCCGCCGCTTGGCGGCTCGAGCCTTTTCAAGGCCAAGCTGGGGGTCGGCCTCAGTTGGCCTAAGGCCGGGCCCCGGGAGGGGCCAGAAGACTTCCAGGTCATGGGTCCAGGCCTGGCAGGGGCGCCCGCGGCCGCGCGATGCCGCGCCTGGCGCCGCGCGGCTGGGGGGCGGCGGCGACGCCGCCCGCGGGCGCGCAGCTGCGCAGCGGCGGGGGGCCCGGGCGCCGAGCGGCCTCAGCCGCGGAGCACCCGGGGGCGAGGCGGCATCCGCCGAGGCGAGGCCGCCGGCCCCCCCCGCCGAGCCAGCAGCCAGGCGCGAGCCCGCGCCGGCGCCGGCTCGGTGCCAGGCAAGGGCGGCAGAGCGCGTGCGCGCGCCGGGGCCCACCTGGAGGAGCTGCCCCAAGGCCCCAGCACCGCCGCCAGCCGGCTGGCGCTGCGGGCGCGCGGCAGCCCTGCTGCTGACCCTCGTGGTGGCGGCCAAGGCCGCCGACGCCGATCACGAGGCCGAGTCCGCGTACTACGACGACATGTCGGACGTGGACATGCGGGCGTTCTGGCTCGACGGCACCTTGGTCCCCACCTCCGTGGACACGCTGCCGATCGGAGCGCACCCAGCAGGCGAGCATGCAGCTCCCGCGGGAGGTGCTGGAGGAGGTCCGCCGCGCGAGCGCTCTGCGCCGCCGGCCGATCTACCCCCCCAAGGTCCAACCCGCACTCCCCCCGACCCCCCCGACTCGGACCCTTCGTCCTGGATCGGGGGTTGGGGTCTTTTCGGCATCCGCTGGAAGGACATCGGCAACCGCGCGCATTGGTTCGCCGAGGGGATGGAAGGGGGCACCATTCGGGCTGCGGGGAGTTTCAGGTCAGCCTTCTCGACTCGCGAGGCAGGAGGTTGGCTGAGCTCCTACGGCGGCTGGGTGCTGTACATGGCCGACCAGGTGGGCCTCTACTTGTTCGGCTCCGCGTGGCCGCTGATCGCTGGGCTCGTGGCGATCCTCTCCGGCACTGGCGTGGTCGCACTCCTGGCCCACAGCCTGAGGACGCTCTTCGCGCCCTGCAGCTGGGCAGCCTGGACACGCGGCCTGGTGCCGGCGTGCTGCCCCTGCCCGAGGCGCAAGACGCCTGGCGAGGCTAAGCTTGATAAGCTGGTCCCGCCGGCGGCGCCGCCCCTCGCCGACGTGGCGTGGCACGGCCCAGCTGTGGGTGCCGATCCGACGACCGACTGGTACCGCAAGAGCATCGAGGAGGGCAGGGGCTCCAAGCGCGGCCAGAACGACCTCATGATCAGGGTCGACTACCGGGTCGCGCGGCTCAAGCTCAACATGAAATCCCCGGAGCGCATCAATCGCCGAGGATTGTGGGTTGAGTATGACTCTGTGAAGGGTGCTAGCGACAAGGGCTTCAGGCGCGAGCTGGAGCAGCGAGATCCGCGCTGGCTTCACCTGTGCCGTTCCACCAGCTGTGCCGGGTGCAAGGGGCGCGAGAACGAGCCGCACTGCAAGGAGTACGCCGCCCATGACAACGAAGCCATCGTGGATCTCGGCGACCATTCGAAGTTCACGCCCTGTCGGATTTTCGTCTGGCTCTGGAGGTGGTTGGGCCTCGTCTACAAGCTGCTGCTGTACGTCCTCTCGTGGCTCTCGTCTTGCGGGGCGTGCCTCTGCCGCCGGCGACGCCGCCGTCGCAGGACTGGCGACGCGGAGCCTGGCGTGCAGGGGTCGGTGGCAAGGTTGCTTGACCAGGAGTCCGAGTCCGAGGTAGACGCCGAGGACAACCCCTACGAGGCGGTGAAGGTGGGGCTCATGATCAAGGGCAAGATGCGCCCACTAGCGCCCGAGGGCTGTCGAGACGCCGCGCGCGGCGATCCGACCGTGCTGTTGGTGGAGGATGGCTGGGCTTCGGACCTTCCGCTTCCTAGTGAGGGGAGTGCGACGGCCTGCCTTTGCGAGCGTCACAGGCAGATCTACATGATCCTGCGCTACGGCGAGAAGTGCTCCCAGGTGACGTGCTTCCGCGAGGCGGTGGGCATGGCTTCAGGGGCCCCACTTTGCCTGCAGCACCTTGGAGGCGACGCCGCCCGGGCGCTCCACGACAACCCCGCGGGAGTCGGGTTCCTCGCGGGTCTGCGGCGCCGAGCTCGGCGGAGCCCTGCTCCGCGGAGCCGCGCGCCGGAGCGCGCAGCTGCTGCTCCAGCCCGGAGTCGCACGCCAGAGCGCTCCGCCCCGACGACCTCTGCTCCAGAGGCGCCCACCAGCCCTGGCGACCCCGTCCCCGCGCCGGCTGAGCCACCGAGCGCGCGCTTCGAAGCGCCGCCGGTTCCAGAGTTCCCCAAGCCGCCTACTCCGCCACCCCTGCCTCTCGGGCGATACTTCATCGTTCGGGCGAAGGTACATTGGCCGGAAGGAGCGCAGTGGATGATTTTCAGAGGAAGGGCGGCTGACGCCGCCGCGGCCAGCGCAGTGGCTGAATACCTCGACGGCGCGTTGGCCCTCGAGGTGGAAGACCCGACCGGCACCGCCATCCGCTTTCTCGTGAAGCCTGACGGCGTCATCCGTGCACCGTCCCCGGGACCGTCCGGGCGTCTGCCAGCGGGGTTCATCGAGGAGATGCTCCACCACGCGCCCCTGGGCTGCGAGGAGCTCGGCATCAGCGTCTCGGCGACCAACGTGCCCGAGAAGGTCTGGCACAAGCTGGCGGCGTGGCACGGGCTCCCCGTAGGCGGGCGAGCTGGGCCGCTCAGCGAGGCTCGCTGGCAGCTGCTCCGTGAGAAGGTGGTCAACCTAGTCAGGTGGCACCCCGAGGGGGGCGCGGCGCCCAGCCCGAGCTTCGAAGCGAGAGCTGCAGAGGAGGATGCCAAGCTGCGCAGCCACTGGCAGCGGCTCGATCGCAGCAGCTCGCCCAGGCCACCCTCTGGGTCCATGCGTCGCGGCTCGCGCCCCCCGTCAGCCGAGGGCGGGCGGGCAGCGAGCTCCGAAGCACCCGTATCAGGAGAAAGCCATCAAGGAGACGATGGTGGGGACATGATGGCCTGCTACTTGGAGGAGAAGGCCCGCGGGTCGAGCGACGCAGCGGCAGTGCAGAGTGTGGCCGCCGGCTTCGACGAGGAGGCCCAGCAGGTGCTCGCTAGCCTCATCCGCTACGCCCAGTACCTCAAGCAGCAGACGGCCGAGCCAGAGGAGCTCGCGCGGCTCGATGGGCACATCGGCAGTTGGGAGGCGCTCCAGCAGGTGCCCTCGCGACCGCAGACCCCCGAGGCGGCGCCTAGTAGCCTTCAGGGGCTCCTCAGACTCCCGCCCGAGCGCCGCCGCTCGCAGGGGCCGCCGGCCACCCAGGCCGATAGCGCGCCCCTGTTCGAAGCGCGGCCGCCCCTCTCGCCAGCCGCCGCCTCGCCAGCTCTCACTCTCGGGCCACGGGGCGCCGGCCTCCCAGCTACCACGGCTGGGCTGGCCCCGGTCGTCCGCCCACAGGCTCCGAACATCGGGGCCCTGTTCCGCTACGACCGGCACATCAGCGACTTGGGCCTACCCCCAGGTCTGACCACAGCTCCAGCGCGCTACGCCGCAGGAGCCCCGGAGGAGGGCAGGGGCAGCGACCCATTCGGCCTCTCGCACTCCGGAGCAACCCTGGACGCGAACACCGCGAGGATGCTCCACGCCTTGGAAGGGGTCGCCAGTGCCCGTCAGGGTGACAAGGCAGCCCAGCGAGGGGCAGTGGCCGCACTGGGGAGAGCCGAGGAGTTGGACGTCTACCTGGCACGCGGTTGTGGCCAGCTGACAGTGGAGGTCTGCGACGAGGTCCTTGGGCGCGAGCTGTTCTATGCTCTGCGCCTGACCTGTGAGCAGAACAAGGCCCTGATGCTCGCCGTCGAGACGCCCGCGACAGTGTCCAACCGGATCGCAATGGCCTGCGCCTCGCTGAGCTTCGGCGGCAGCAGCTTGGATAACTTGGCCCCGTGGTCGGCCTCCGTGGCGGACTTCCCGACGTGCAAGACGGTCGCGTTCGACAAGTACAGCGCGCCGCACGACGCGAAGCTGGGACCCAGGCCCAGGCCCCCCGTGGTCTTCGACCAGTGGAAGCGGCAGGCCCAGAACATGACCAGGTTATTTGGGCTCGTCTTCGGACGAGAGCATGTCAAAGAGCGTCTGGATTGCTTGGAGACCCTCGCGCGGGAGTGCGAGAAGGACGACCACGCCTTCCCGCCCAAGTCCGTCTACGAGTTGTGGAAGGAGCTGTGGGCGACCTGGTGCGAGCGACTTCGAGAGAAGAAGCGAGGCCTCCTGCGTGTGTTGCAGACAGACAATCCTCGGAAGGAGGATCTCAAAATGGTGGCCTTCGCTCCCAGGTCGGACGGGCCCTCGGCGTTCGTCTTCCCCAACGTCTTCGATCTCGAGTCCCCCGCGGGCTACTGCCAGGAGGTCGTGCGTCCGCGACAGCAGCGCTACCTCCAGACCGTCCTCAACGACTCGATGCACGGGGTGCGCGGCGCCCCGGGCAAGGCCGGAGAGGTCAGAGGAGAAGGAGACGAACCAGCTGCGGAGCCACAGGAACAACGAGCAGGAGCCACCCCCAAGAAGAATCCCAAGGCCAAGGCCCAGCCGAAAGCCAGCTCCGCACGAGCCGCATGCCCTGCGGGCAAGCGGCTGAACGCTCAGGAGATCAAGCTTTCTGTCCGGCACGCGCCCTGCGACAAGCAGGGCAAGCCGCTCTGCTGGGACAACTCGACCTGGATAGGCTGCAAGAAGGGTGTCCAAGGGTGCTCGCATTCGCACGAGCTCATCAAGGGCCTGAAGGACGTGCACTGGACCGTGCAGTGCCAACTCCTCAGGCGAGGTGGGCTCCGCAACGCCGCCAAGATCGACCCAGCTTCGGTCAACGGGAGGATCGCACAGCTGAGAGCCCAAGCTAAGACCGAGGCTGACGGCAAACGGGCTGCAGGTGCGGGGGCAGCGGAAAGCCAACCTACCAAGACAGGCTGGGCGCCGCCCGACGAGTACGCCGAGGTTCAGTGCACCGAGCTCGAGTCGGAGCTTCGCGAGGCCGCCCAGGGGCCCGACGCTGCCTGGCTGGAGGACCCGCGCGCCGACAGCCCTGCCCTGGTTGGGACGAGTGTCTGCGCGGACGAAGGAGCCTTGGCCCAGCGAAAGCTGCTCGAGGCCGTCCAAGAGAGCGGGGTGCTCGACTCCGTGGGCCACGCCAGCGACTACATGCGGTCGCATGTCTTGGCACGTCTTGCCTGCGCCCGCTGGCGCGAGGAGGAGCTCTCAGTCGAACAGGTGCTCCTTGAGGCGACGCGCCACGGCGGGCCCACCCTGGCTGCCGAGGCTAGCGAGCTTCTAGACCGCCTCGGGGCGAAGGCTGGCAACCTGGGGGCTGACCCGGACGTCATCATAACGCCAGTGCGGTGGAACGCTGAAAAGTCGGTGGGACAGGGCTCCGTCACGGTGCATGGCCAGACTTGGCACTACCTCGACTACCAGGACCAGCTGCCCCTCGACGAGTGCGTCGCGAAGCGCTTACACGTGCCCGCCGGTGTTTCGGAGGAACGGCAGTGCCTCCCACTCCACCTGGCGGCAGCCAAGCTCTGGGTGCAGCTCGAAGCACCACCCGACGCCCAGCAAGTCAAGGACCTGGCCCTTGAGATCCGCAGGGGCCTCCTGGAGAAGGCTACCGACGCGGCTGCGGGCCTTGCCGACGCCCCGCCATGGATATCCTCCAGGGAGGCCGAGGTCCAGATGCGCATCCATGACGCGGTGCATCGCGACCACGACAAAGACTTCAGGTGCGTCGCCCTCTTCCCGTGCGAAGCTTTGGAGGAGGTGGTACTCAGAGTATGGCGAGCGGATCATTGGGGCCACCTGGATATTGATACGGTTCTCCCAGCGGGGGAACCCAAGCAGGAGTGCCACGTGATCATCCATCGTGGGCATATGCGTGTCCTCCATCCCCCGCCCGGAGCTGAGGGCAGACGAGTGGCAGACGAGTTGATCCGCACATGGGCCACGAGCGGGAAGGACCTCAAGGAGCTCCCCACCATGGGCTGGGAGACATACCTCGCCTCGGAGGAGGATGGCAGCCCAGCGGTGGCCGGCAAGCTTCCACCGTGCCAGCACTGCAGGGCCCTCGCCGCGCAGCGGCAGCAACGTGGGAGAGCCGCCGGCGGTGCACCCGCCGTGGTCGAGCTCCCCACCGAAGTGGCTTGCCCAGACTTCGGGGACCTGGAGCTTTTGCGATCGAGACCCACGTTCGCGTGGGGACTCAGGACTCGGGAGATTTTCGCTGGCACAGGGCGCTGGACGCAGGCTATGAAGAACGCGGGCATCGCCACCAGCGAGTCCGTCGAATACTTTGGGCAGCCTCTGCTTGGCAAGGATCCCAGGCCGCAGTTCGACATCCGCGACCCGCTGGTACGCGAGCGCCTGTACCAAGAGTTCAGTGCGCCCCCAGGTCCCGACGAGGCCAACGTGCTGCAGTTCGCCCCACCCTGCGTGAGCCATTGCCCCTGGCAGTTAGCAGCAGGAGGGACGAGGACCTTCGAGTGCCCAGATGGAACTAGGGAGCGCCAAATCGAGATCGATGGCAACGTGTTCGGGGAATTCGCGTGCATGGGGGCGAGGCGGGGCTACGAGGCAGGACGGGAGTTCCTCATCGAGTCGTCAGCGGGGGACGGCCGGTACCCCAAGCTTTGGGATCGCCCCTGCATGCGAGCTCTGATGCACACGACTGGAGCCCGAGTCTTCGCCATAGACATGTGTGAGTGGGGGCTCGCACCACCAGACGAGCCACAACATCGGTATCAGAAGCGGACCTGGTGGTTAGCATCGCTCGGGCTCTACCCCTATGCCCTGATCCTGGCCAGGAGGTGCACAGGCAAGCACACGCATCGCACGTTGGAGGGCGGCTTACCGCACGATCTGACGGACGCCCAGGTGGAAGCCTACAACCTCGACGCGCGCATGCGGCTCAGCAAGACCGAGGCCAGCGAGTTGATCAACCTCAGCACCAAGTTGGGCGAGGCCGGCGGGTGCTGCGGCCTCGACGAGGACGGTGTCACCGTCACGCTGCCCCCGGACGACAAGCTGATCCGCGTGAACCAGCTCATCGCGCGGGCCGCCCCGGACAATTTCCACTGGGCGAGGATCGACTTCCGCGCCAAGCGGCACTACTCCGCTCTGCCTGAGAACCAGTGGGCCCTCTACTTCGGGAGGGCCCCCGAGGGCGAGCTCCGCCTCACCATCAGCACGCAAGCCCCGCCCAACCTGGAAGGTGGAGGGCGCGTCCCCAGCGGCACCCCCCAGCTCAGCGCTGCGGTGAAGGGGGAACTGGGAAGCGCCGGCTTCGGACTGGGACTGCGGGGCATGCGGAGGACCCAGCGCGCGGGGCAGTATGCGCCGCGGCTGTGCGCTGCCTGGGCAGCCGTGCTGAAGGCAGCGGCTGCCGGCGCCGCCCCCGAGAAGCTGGAACAGCAGATTGCGGCGATGGACGCCGAGGCGCGGGCTTTGGAGGAGAGGTTGGAAAGCATGGTGGCGCGGGCCGGGCGTTCCGACGCCCTGGAACAAGAACCCCCCCCTTCTTTTCGGCCTCCGGCCTGTGCGGGAGAGGGCGCTGGTACCGAGGACGGGACCATCAGCAAGCACAGCGAGAGGTGCGGCAGCCTGAGGAGCAGCGCCATCACCTGCTGCCTACCCCACCCGAAATGGAGAAGCGCAGTGGAGGTCGAGATTGACGAGGGCTCAAAGGGCCCCCGTGGAGGCAGTCGTTCAAAGGACGGCTGCCTGGAGAGAGACGCGGCGGAGGAGGACGGCGGGAGTTCAAAGGGCGAACGCCAAGGTGAGGACGAGTTGGAGGTGGAGACCGACGGCGAGCCGACCATGATCGCGTGTGGTGGCGACGAGAAGCGGGGCGGCAAGCGGGGTGGCAGGCGAGGAGGCTGGAAGCGCAACAAAGCGCGCAAGCGTGAAGCACGCGAAGCTGCCGCTCGTGGAGGGGGCGGATCTGGCGGAGGTGGTGACGATGATGGCGATGGGGACGAGAGCCCCGAAGAGGAGGAGGAGGAGGAGGAGAACCGCCGCCAGAAGAAGGCGAGGGAAGCTGAGGACGAGGCGTCACGAGCAAGCCCAGTGCGGGTTTTCGTCCCGCAGCAGGGCGACCAGTGGGTGCTGCTCAAGGGGGGCCCGTTCGAGGCTGGAGAGGTCAAGGCAAGGCTGAAGGTCTCGGACGCACTGTCCGGGGGCTTCTTCGACGCGGACCAGCTGTACCTCTTCGAGTGCACGGAGGACGAGGACACAGCAGGCGCACACGGGCCACCCCTCGACGAAGGAGGCAGTGCGCCCCGGCGAGAAGTTGCTGCTGTGGGCCACGCTGAAGCCGCCGAAAGAATGGACCAGCTGGAGCCCCAGGTGGAACCGAGACCAGCAACCGGCACCTGGCGCCATCGCCCAGGCAGGCCAGCGGAGGGTCACGGCTAAGATTGCCGACCGGGCCTCCGCCGCAGCAGCAGCTGCGGGGCCGAGTGGGGCTGCGGCGAGCTCAGCAGCCAGCAGCAGCCGCCTGCCAGCATTAACATTCAGTGAGGTGGCTGCAGCAGCGGGTGGCGTGCGAGCAAGCTCCGTCCCCCCGTCCAGCGGGGGCACCTCGAGGAACTCAGGTGCTCTGATACGGGTGGAGGAGCAGCTCGCCGAAGCCCAGGGGCAACACGCTCGCGCGGCGAGTGAAGGCGGCGACCAGGAGCGGAGCGCTGCACGCGTAGTCGGGCAGCTGGAGATCAGGCGCAACGAGGTCCAGGCCCGCCGCGCTGCCCGGCTCGAGCGCGAGGCGCGCCGGCGGGAGCGCGAGGGCCAGAGGGCCGCCAGTGCCCCCCCAGGGCCCCAGAGCCCGCGGGAGCCCCCGGAAGCCCCCCCTCCACCTGAGGCGGAGGAAGACCCGGGGGCCACCTCCGACGAGATGGGACGCAGGGCCGCCGAGGCACACCCGGGCGTAGCCTGCCGCGGGGGAGTCCACAAGTGCAACGCCGCTCGGCGCTTCGTCAAGAATTTCAACGACGTACGGAGGGGTGGCAAGAGCTACGACCTCCAGCACGTGGACATCTTGTATCTGAACGGGATCGGGCAGATCAGCGACGTACTGATGCGAGAATACCCCGGGGCCGACCCGACGGACCCGTCCCTGGCGCCGGAGCCTCGCCAGCTCGGCGAGATCCTGGCGCGTTACGTGGAGGAGCACGAGACGTTGAAGGTCAAAATGAAGAGCCTCGGTATCCCGCGAGACGAGCAGGCCGGGGGAGGAGTCCTGGACCCCATCTACGTCGAGACCGAGAGGACCTACATCGAGGAGTACGAGGGCCAGGGCGTTCCCAGCGCCCGCAGCCGCAGCCGCAGGAGAGGTGGGGGGGCGGACCCCCACGGGGGAGCGAGGCCCTCCGGAGAAGCGCACGGTGGCTCGGAGTCGTCTGCGTCTGAGACGATGGCCCCCGCCACCCGAGGCAGGCTGCGAGCGAGGTCGCCTCCGGACGAGAGCCGCGGGCGCAGCTCCGCCCCCGACCCGAGGGACCCCGGGCGCAGATGCGGAGGCTCCGAGATGCCGCCGGCGGATGCCCGCCAGGGCGTGCACCACGGGAGCCGAGCGGAGGCATGCCAGAGCGGGCGCCAAGCAGCGCCGCCGGCAGCGTCCCACCTTGGAGCCCTGGAGGCCAAGGAGTACTTGTGCTGGTGCCTGGAGCATGCCGAGTTCGCCCCGGAGCTGGTGAAGGAGGTGACGAGCCTGGGGAACCGCCTGCTCCTCGCCGCGGGGAGCGTGGAGGCCGCCGCGGCGCGGCTCCGCGAAGAACGGGAGCGCGTCCTCGGGAATCCTCTCGGGGGGGTGCTCGATCCCGAGTTCGGCGAGGCTCTGGAGGAGGACCGCCGGCAGTACCTCCAGTAGATGGCGAGCAAGGGTGTTCCTGTGCGGAGGCAGCAGTCCAGGCGACGCACCATAGCCAAGCCCCACGCGTCAGCGAGGGACCACGCCCTGGAGATGTACGCCAAAGCCTGGAAGGATACGTCCTACGGTGCCGTGCTCTGGGCCACCCCGGAGGCCGAGGAGGCCTTGTCCGCCTCGGAGCTCATCGAGAGCCCGTCAGGGCGAGTGCCCAAGATGCTGCCCGACCGCACGGTGAGCAGCGAGGGGCGCCCCATACACGATATGCGGGTCGCCAATGGGGACTCGCCCAAGGAGCTGCACCCACCGGCGCTTCAGCCTAAGCACGAAGCCCTCGTGCGCCTGTCACTCTGGTGGTCCGCGCGCCACCCAGGTGTGCCGCAGGTGATAGCCAAGCGGGGCGTTTCGCGGGCCTTCAAGTGGCACTGGGTGCGCGACGAGGACGTGGCCGAGTTCGGCACCTCCCTCCCGGGCGACGCCGTGGGCCTGGCCACAAGCGTGATCATGATCCACTGCGTGATGGTCTTCGGGTGGTCGGGGTCGCCCGGCGAGTATATGGCATTCGCCTGGAGTGCCAAGTGGGACCACGAGCGGCGCCGCCCACCGAACCCCGAAGTCAACGACACAGTACGCTGGTCATCCAAGTGGCTGACGGACGACGGCGTCTTGGTCGAGCCACTGGTCGGTCTCAGGCCCTGGCTCAGCGCAGCCGACTGCGACATGGGCATGAGGCGCGTCTGGGGCGACGACGCAATCAACATCGACAAGATGGCGGAGGAGGGCACCTTCCAGGCAGAACAGCTGGTCTGGGGCCTCCACCTGGACGTGGACAAGCAGCGCTCGAGGCTTCCAGAGCCCAAGTGCGTGAAAGCCGCCCACCTCCTGGCGATCGACGAGCTCCGCTACGGGTGCCGTCGGGTCCCCATCAAGGTCGTCCAGGAGCTGAGGGGGCTCCGCCCAGTTCTGGGTGGCCACGCAGCCGGCTATCAAGCCCGAGCTGCCGGTCATCGACCGCCTCCTCGGAGGCGGGCTCGGAGCGGCATGGGCGGAGCCCCGAGGGAGCGCCGAGGAGATCGCCCTTGCCTGGGACGAGTGGGACCAGACCCTCGAGCTGCTGCGGGTGCTCTTCGACGCGCCCGAGGCCTGGGCGTCCACCTTCGAAGCGAGCTTCATCTCCTGTCTAGGGCCGCGCGAGCGCCTGGCACTCCCAGGAGCCGCCGCCCGGACAAGATGGACTGGAGGCGACGCAACCACGACGACCATTGGCAGCATCGACTGGGGGCGCGCAGTGGCCGGCAGCAAAGCAGTGCCACCCCACTATATGGCCGTGGACGCCGCCCCACTCCTCCGCCAGCTGGAGGACGTGCTGAGCCACCCGGGGGCCGAGAAGGACTGGGCGATAGCCATCGTGGAACTGCTTGCGTTTGTGGCCCTGGCCGCCGCGAGGGGTGGCGAGTGGCAAGGCGAACTGGTCTTCTATGTTACCGATAACATGCATGTGCGGTCGTGGATTTCCTAGAGGCGGCCCAAGCACCCGCTCGCGCGGCATCTCAGTCGCCTCGTTCAGCGCCTAGAGGGTTGCCACGGGTTCAGCGCGACCGCACTGTACATCCGCACTTACCACAACGACATCGCGGACTGGCTGTCGCGGGAGGAGGCCAAGAAAGTCCACTCCGAGCTCCTGCGCAAGGGGTGGGCCCGCATCGAGCCGCCCGAGGAGTGGGGGAAGATGTTGGCCGAGGCAAAGGAACACCTCTTGCGATTGCCTGGGGAGGATGGGCCTATTGCGGAATCAGCGCTCCGTCATCGGGCGCTGAGGACGCCGGCAGCAGTGCCACGCAGCCTCGCCCTCAAAGGGCGCCGGGGCCTTGAGTTAGGGACCCCACGGGGGTGGGCTGGATCATGTGCGCGCTGTCCCTGGACCCGAAGGGCTTCGAAGTCGAGAAACTAATGTCCGCCATCACCCGGGCGAGGCCGCAGGTCGTCGTGGTCGACGCCCCTGGCAAGCTCGACCTGGCCCGCGTCGTCAAGGTGCTGCGCAAGCTGGGATACCGCACGTGCGACCTGGAGGTCGTCTGCACCCACTACGGCGACATGACAGCCCGAGCTCGAAGCCTGATCGTGGCCGGTCGGGGACCAGCAGGCGCCAGCCTGGCGGGCATGCGTATGCCGCCGGCGCGCCGCTGTCCCCACGGGGTGAAGCACGCGCTGCCCAGAGGATCCTTGGATCTATCGGATAGAACCGGTTCTGCTATAGCCGCATGGATAGAACCGGCATCGCATGGATCATGCTTAAATCGTTGCAATGTAAGTAAATCATAAAAAGCGAAATGAAACGATAAACATTATGATGGTGATGATGGGACCGAGCCACACATTAGCATGATGATAGCGATAACGATCGTCCGCCCGCTTCGCACGCGCACGCAAAGAGAGAGGAAGAGGAGGAGGAGGAGGATGATGGGGTGAGGAGGAAGAGGGAGGGGGGGGAGAAACAGATCGAGGAAAGAACTTCACAGAATCCCCCCCATCTCCTAGATTGTCTCGACGTACTCGCCCCCGCCGCTGCTGATCGTCTCGGGTTCGCTGTCTTCGGAGCTGGTGATATACTCGATGTCATCGGGGGGCCTCGGGGGTGTTCTTAAGCCGAACGCAGACAATCGATCGGTTTGTTGATCGATCGATTGATCGTCGTTCAGTTCAAGGATCGGGTCTCGGGGGCCCTCAGGGGCCGCTAAGTCCGCGGCCGCCACCACCACAGGTTAGCCCGAGGGAAACATTCGATGGCAACCCATCCGACGGGGGGGGCCCACACCCAAACGCGAAAGCCCCACTGAAAATTGATAAATGCTCGCTGCATCTCGGGCCAACGAAGGAAGAGGAGGAGAAAGAAGAGGAGGAGGAGGAGGAGGAAGAGGAGGAGGAGGAGGAGAAAGAGGGAGGAGGAGGAGGAGGAGGAGGAGGAATGGGGAGAAAGAGGAGGAAGAGGGGGAGGAGGAGAGGGATGGGGGGCGTGGGAGGGAGGGCGGGAGGGAGGACGCGGAAGCGGGAGAAGGAGAGGGTGAGGGAGGGAGAGGGGGGTGGAAGGGGAAGGGGAGGGAGGGGGAAGGGGAGGGGAAGAAGGAGTGGAGAGGCAGGCGGGACCTCGGCAATCCGAGCATCCCTTCGGTCACCCAATGCTGCGTGTCGTCGGTGTCGTCGCCGCCGCCGTCGCCGTCGCCGTCGAGGTCGTCGCCGCCGTCGTGGTCGTCGACGTCGTCGTCGTCGTCACCCTCGCCGCCGCCGCCGTCGCGATCGCCATCGTCGTCGCCGTCGCCGTCGCCGCTGCCGCCGTGGTCGCCGTCGTCGTCGTCATAGTCGTGGTCACTGCCGCCGCCCTCGTCGTCGTCAGAGTCTGGAACAGAGGAGAGGACCGAGAAAAGGGGACAGATGGGGGGGGACAGGGCAGGGAAGGGGGCAAGAATGAGGGTAGAGGACCCCCAGGCGACGGGGAAGGGGACGAGCGGGGTGAGGGGCGCGGACAGGGATATGGGGATAGCAGGATGGAGAGGAGGAGGAGGAGGAGGAGGAGGAGGAGGAGGAGGAGGAGGAATAATGTTCGATGTGACCTTTGTGCGCTGTATCGGGGCTCTCGTGCACGGTCTTTTCGGATTGCCTAGAGTGTTTCATGGCCCCGTTTCGTTTTCGTTGTGGTGTCTTAGGGCTCAAGATTTTGAGTTGATTGCAGGTGGAGTTGGTGTTGGTCCTAGGTGGTATTCGAATGTATGCTACGATGTCAGGGTCGGGCCAGATTGGCCCAGGCGCCCCAAAAATGAGCTGGCAAAGCCAAACCAAACGACCCACGCTCGGCCCAAACGCCCCAGAACAAATGCACATGTTCAATCATGTCGCTCAAACTTCAGGGTCACCAGATCTCTCGATAATCTAAAGCATTGCAGTGTAAGCTCGCATGGCCCAGAGCCCGATATGCCAAACAAACCCTGTCGAGGTACCCCCCCTGCAATAACGGTCCGTCCAGAAATAGATAGGCCAAGGCACGCTCTCCCGACTACGTGCGTGCAAGATGCGGCATGGCGAACATATTGCAGAACTCAACCTAAAGATTCATGGAAGCAACCGTCGACAATGACCGAATGTTTCATGTTCCCCCGCGAGCTGCATCATGCCTCATGCGCAACCAACGTCGGCAAGTGCTGAATCCTCACCAGGCCATCAGATTGTGAGACTTTTGCCAACTTGCTTAGCCGTGCATCCGCAAACATCGGTCAACCCATGAGTGTTTTCAGGTGTGCCTTCCCCCTCGTCCTTCCCTGATTTCCTTAATCCTCGCATGTCCTCCATATCTCCTAGCTCTCCCTCCCATGATTCCCCTGCTGTCCAATGATATGCAATCTTTGCTGCCCCCTCCGATGTCCTCGCGCATACGTGCAATGGTTGCCCGCAGCACGATAAGTTGCCTGCACGATGAAACGCTCGACGCGTCGAGAAAACACGTGGTTGGCGAATTACTGCAAGGGAGGCGCCATTTCTTTCATGGGGGTGGTGCAGTTGTTGTCACGTACGTCTGGTGTCTCCCTTGCTAGTGACCGCTCTGCGATAAGACAAGCTGGCAAACGGCCTCGCAAAATTCAGCTGGGTACGCCTGTGACGACGCCAATTTGTCATTGGCACCTGTCACCCAGTGGCCGCGGTTCCAGCCCTTTCCCTTCTTAGAAGTGTTGCGGTTCGTAGTTGGGGCCAACACTACGGCTTTGCGTCTACTCTTGCGAACGCGAGCCATGGAAACCGAACGTGAAACTTTCAAAAAAGACTCAGCCACTTTAACGTCGTGGCTCGTCCACAGACTGAGTGGCTTGAGCGAGTTCTGCCCGAACCCACCTAGAAACACCGAAACCTTCTTCAGTGAAAGCGTACCAATCACAAACTTGACGCAGGGAACTTTGTCGAGCATGGTGGCTGCAGGCTGTTCGAGCAGCACGTGGGCGCCGAACAAAACCGCCAGCGTCATCAGCCAGCACCTGAGATGCAACCCGAATGGGAATAATGGAAAATGAAACTGACGAGAACGAAGATAAGGGACCTAAGCAGCATGGATGGTAGCTGGAGCTCCCTCGCCCTTTCCACCTTCATCCCCTCATGATCCTTACATTCACATTTTCCTCTCGTCCTCCCCTTTCATCTTACTTCCTCCTCCGCCACCGTGCCGACCTTCCCTGCGCCCTCGCCTTCCTCCTTACATGCGCCCCTCCTCGTCCTCCACCTCGTCTTGCCCTTCCCCACCCTCCTAAGCATCTTGCTTCTCATCCCTTCCCTTCTGCGCTCCGCTGTCACCGACTCGGGCGCTAAGCGCGGCGCACTACCAGTGCGCACATATTAGCTTCCTTCACGTCCATGCGCGACTCGTCTCCGAAGATGTCTCGTAGGGAGCGACCCGTGTGGTAGCGGCATAGGTTTAACCATGTGCTGCATTGCGGTTCAAGCATCAACGTGCCTCCCTTTTTGAGCGTGAGCACGCACCATGCGGCATGCAGTAGGCCTGCCAAAGTACAGATATCCTCACTCGGATGCTGCGTCCTCCTGGGATGCTCAAACAATCACGGTAGCCAGGCCGCTGGAATTTAGTCCGACACTACACAGACCGAACGTGCAGATCAATGTGTCGAAGGGCAGAGGGGAAAGGGATATGGCGGGGATGGACTGCGAGGGTAAGTGATGGGATGGGCGTGGCAAGGACGTTGGAGCCAGTATAGTGGGAAGGAAAAGGGAAACCGGAGGGGAGGTGAGAGGATAATCCCCCAACTTGGCCCCCATCGATCTGCAAACTCAGTCGCATCGGCCCCGCCCCAACGTCGGGGCCGAATCACCCCGCCCCGAATTCACCGCCAAAGTCCTGTCCATCTTCTGAGCTTGACCCCCCGCTGCTGCTACGCGGTCGCTTGTGCCCCCCTCCCCGCAAAATATCTCCATCAGATCCAGAGTCCTCGGGATCCGAGTCGTATCCTCCATCCACTTCATCACTTCTTTCTGGGCAGTCTGAAGAATCGCCTCGGCTGTCGATGTCTTCAGGTCCCTCTCCAATGGGTTCGGGCATATCTCCTTTGCGAGGGCCACGGCCCAATGCGGAAGACCCGCTGACTGCATCTGGTTGCGAGGGAAAGTACGGGTCGGATGTTGCGAACAAGTATATGTTAGTACCCAATAAGCCCATAACGGCAAAGCACAAAAACACAGTGTACTCCATAGTTAAGCGATGTGCATTCTGAGCGGCAACGCGAAGTGCTAGATTGAGTCCTTCGTCTATGAAGGTCGCATACTCTCGGGGATTCCCCATAGCCCAACTCCTTGATACATGTTTGTTCGTGCCAGGGGTGGTCAAACACACGCGAGGTGGAGCGGGCAACTTGAAGCGAGGTGGGCGGGCGGGGAGCAAGCGGAGGAGGAGGATGATGAGGAAAAGAAGTAAGAGGAAGGGGCGCATAAATCTACGAGGTGCCAGTCGAATGTGGAGGAGGTCGAAAAACGGGATATCACGAGGAAGAGGTGGGACGGGTAGCTGGAGGAGGAGGAGGAGGAAGAGGAGCAATAACATGGGGGATGACGACCATGAAGAAGAGGAGGGCAGAGAGTAGGCGAAGGAGGAGGACGAGACGCTGGAGGGGGACTGATGTCGCGCACAGCTTCGCCTTCCCGTGCTTCCCCCATCGACAAACGTATCCCTCCTGCTCCCGCTCATCCTCAATAACAATATATACATATATATATATATATATATATATATATATATATATATCACAATCACAATCACACAACTGCTCCCTCCCCCAAACTACGATCCTGATAGTCAGGTGCCCGAACAAGTGGTGCTTGGGCAACTTTCCAACCTTGGCCCTGTCCGATAAAATCAGGTGCCGTTGACAAGAATCTAGGAGGACCTGATACTGATCGTGAGTTAGTCTGACACGACCCTCTCGCGTCGTCTCCACCCACACCTGCAGGGCCATACCTGCCTTTAAAAGGTCGTCGTGGTGAGTTACAATATTAGGGTATTTCTGCAACAACGCAACCATGAACCTCATCATCACATAACATTCGGCAGCCTTCATTTTCATTGTTCCCCCTGGGTGTGGATTGGGCATTGCCTTGGGAAGCATTTTAGAAGTGATTACTGCAATCCGTCTGTCGTGGGGGACTCCCTTCTCTTCGAACCACGCGTGCATATCTGCAGCTAAGCGTTGTTGTGCCTGGTCTTGCGGGGCATCCCACGGGTTGGCATGCAATATTCTCATCACTGATGCCGATGTCCACTGGCAGATCGGTCCGAAATAGACTGTATGTAAAGTATCGAGGGCGAGTGACCGGAGCGGGGATGTTCCCAGCTTCGCAGAAAAAATTGGGGACCGATGCAACACCCAGTCTGTCACTATTCCTCGTGCGTCCTTATTCTGTCTCCAGAACGTGGCCCAGAATGGCACGGGCTCCGTCTCGAACGTGTTTGGGTTTATCAATGATGGGGACGGCTCTAGTCTGTCGCCACGCTGCAAGTGGTGGTCGGGGAGCCCCTCCCTGAGAACCCGCCCCTTAGACTTTTTTGCTTTGGGGTTCAAGCGGTGCACCAAGAGCTTCAAAATCTCGGCCCTCACATCTTCCGAAACAACGTGCACATGGATTTCACATCTCTGGCATGATCGTTCGTAGTCGCTTTCCTCGCGGTCTGGTTCAAGCATTCCCTCTGCATTGACCATGCCATGCATTGTGATATGCATCGTGTCCTTCGGAGTCGGGCAGATAGGGCAGCAGTTATACAACTTGCTCCAGGAAGAGAGCCCGAAAGACTTTTGGAATTCGGCCCAATCGCCCTTCAACCAGAGAACAACAGATCGAAATCCACCAAGATCGGACCCAGGCATTACATGAGGCTGATCGCTTAAGGGCCAGGGCTTCCCATCGTGCCTCACATTAGGAACCCTCCCCTGCACAAGCGCTTCCAACTGAAAAGCTGCAACTAAAAACAACGCGTGAATAGAATCGTATCCACCACAGCCGCACTGGCACATGTCCAGCGTGCGAACAAAACCCATGAGGTGCCTTTTCTTCGTGAGCAGATTGATGATGCTGACGCCCAACAGGCTGTCCGCTCCCAGCATGACTGGGTTTGCAGCGCGTGAGTTCTGGCCGATCGTAGCTGGAAGACTGCACCCCCCAAAACACCCCGTTAACATTAGCAACATAGTGGCCCGTTGCTAGGAGTTACACGGCGTCCCACGCGAACGTTTGAGTTTCCACCCAGGCTTTCCCCGCCCCCCGAAGTAATCGGCGGAGATGAGAAATCATTGTAATCGACCCTACCTGCTGAGAGGGGCGTGTAGCGAACTCCGTCCGCGTACAGAGCGACGGGCAAAGGATATCTTCCTGTCTCACTGAGCGCCTGAGCGACCATGGGGTTCTGTTGGTATGATGGCAATGACATCACGCAATTGGGATCGTCCAGCCCATCCCCCTCCAACAAATCCTCAATGTAACTAGATTCCCGAACTTCTTCAGAGATGATATTGTACACAGCTCTGAAAGGAACTTCTCTGTTCTTTTCCTGTGGCTGTCCCCGAACATGGGCAGGTATTGTGGCAACGTAGTATGGGCCCCCATAAGGCAAACGCTTGTCTAGGAACTTCTTGTAGCTCCCGCTGTAATCCCCAGGTGGTTTTGCATGTTGAGCCCATTGGTCCCCTGGCGCCTTGCATTCCCGAAGATAATGGCATATTACACAAAAATCACGTGCTGACAAAACCTTCCTGCTGCCGTAGATGCCGAGGAGTAGCTCAAACAAGGTGGATGCCGCCAGCCGCTCTGATGCGCCATGGCCCCTACGAAAAGGCGTGTGGCGTTGAGGTTTGTGTTTGCCTTTCCCCCTGCTCCCTTTGCCCATCTTGGCACTTGACAGCAAGCGGCTTCAGAAGCGCAGCACTAAACGGCGGCACCCCCTTAAAAAGCGTCACCGCTGGCAAGCCGAACTACATTGTTTGCCCAAGGATTGACGCCCATGCTGCACACTATACGGATGCGAAAGCATGCGTAAGACACCTTCTGCGACTCTCATATGTTTCATTATTCCATCTTGTCAGCACTCCAGGTTTTTCTACTCATCCACTCTACTCGCACCATTCTCAATCTCAATCATCTGTTCCCCAATGCACAACCTAACATGTCACCTAGCATGCTTTCTCCTGCCAGAAGACTCAAGCGATGCATCCCTTGGTTGTCTCTGAAGCAGAGCTGTTTAGCCAGCGGTGGTACGCTCAAGGGGCCCTCTAAGTATTGGAGGTGTTCGGCACGCTGAGAGGGATTTGAAACTATGTAGGCTGGGCTAAGAGAGCATTCATTCACTAATTCATCCCCGAACGTATTACTCGCTGCAGCCCATTCGGGCATGTATTCAAACGTTGGGACACATGCCCGTCGCAGCGATGCCCCGAACTGCTCTCACGTGCACGTGAAACCTCCCAGCATGATTTCTCATCATCCCTCCCACCTCCCCCTATCCTTCCCCTCTCCCTGCCCTCTCCCTCCCCTCCTCCTCAAGCGCGCCATGCGTACATGGGCGAAGGTCGCAATCGAGCGTGCCACTAGAAACAAAACTCTCTGCGCATGTGCCAGCTCATGTAACCCAAGGTTGCTGGAGTAGGTGCATGAGAGACCAGGAGAGCACGACCAGCATGCCGAGCGGAACAGTTGAGAGGGATCTGGGGAGGGGGATTGAGCTGGAGAGGAAGCTGACGGGAACTAGAAGCTAGCAGACGCGCAGACCGAGCAGGCATAGAAGAGAGTACGATCAGAGGAGAGCGAGTGAGGCAGACGGCAAAACTATCAAGAGAAGCCTCGCTCGTAACAGCCGAGACCTGAAAAACGTACTGGCCAGAGCGCGCAGAGGTGCATCAAGCTGGATCTGCCCGTCAGATGCGTCGATTTTCCGGTTGGGGCGCGATTCCGGCTCCCGTGTAATTTAGGCGACTTTTAGGCGGCTTTTAGGCGGCTTTTAGGCGGCTTTTAGGCGGTGCGTTTTGTATGTAAAAACACAGGGGATCGTGAAAGTTTAGGCGGCTTTTAGGCGGCTTTTAGGCGGCTTTTAGGCGGCCTTCGGCTGGGCCCTGGATCGAGGAACTGGCACCCGCAAATCAGGAAACCGCCCGAAAATCATAAGTTGGGGAGCTGCCTGCACCGTCCGCCCTTGTCTCCAGTCCGCCCCCGTCCACACCGCAGCCCTCGGCCTCCCCGCCCGCCCCCGAACGTCCCTGCCCACCTCCACCGACTCACTTCCCCGCCTCCGATTCTCGCCCATCCTCCTCACTTCGCCTCCCCATCCCATCAAACTCTTGTCTTTCAACCTCTACTCCTCGAGCGCGCCGCCAATCCCTCGGTCGCTCGAGTGTTTCAACCCTCTCACTTGCCATCCCTCTCACTCCCCGCCCCTTGGCCGCTACACCCAGCTTGCATGCACGTAAAACTAGATTGGGCTTAGATCACTCGTCTGCCCTGGCCTTGTGCATCCTCGTGATCCTCTTCATGGCCTTGCCAAGGGCCTCCAGGGGGTCAGAGAGATCAGCGACAGCAGACTCGAGTGCGACCTGGAAGGCTGCCTCACCCTGGTCCCTCTTGAACTGCGGGAGCTCGGCAGCGAACAGAATGCTGCGATTCTCGTCCTTGTCGAAAGCCTCCTCAACCTTCGGAAGAAACAGGAGGAGGAAGATGAGGAGCAGCAGAGGCAGGAAGGAAAAGAGGATAAGAAGGAGGAGGATGAGGGAGTACTGAGGAAGATGATAATGATGATGAGGAGGAGGAGGAGGACGTGGAGGAGATGGCGAGGTGGAGGGAGGGGGGGAGGGCGGGAGGCGAGCAGGACAATGAGACAGGGAATAGTAATGAGAAGGGTTTGAGAATATATGAATGGCCTGGGTCATAGCGTCGTCGAGCTCCTGCCTGTTCTCCTTGACCCTCGCCCACTCCCAGTCGGCGTGAGTGTTGATCATCTTGATGATGTTGTTGGCCTGGGAGTACGCGGCACTGTAGAGGTTCTTGACCTGTGATGGAGGAAGATATCTCCCTCCACCACAGGGAGAGATATCTCCGATATCGGGAGAAGGAGGTGGAGGATGATCCCAGTACCTTCTTGAAGTCGATGACGTACTGCGCCTGCTTGCTCGAGCTGGCAGCCTCGCCGTCGGCCTCTGGCTGCTGCTGCGCCTGCTGCTGCCTGCGGCGCCCGCCACTGGTCGCCGCGGCGCCCTGTGGCTCGGCCTTTGCCTTTGCCTTTGCCTTTGCCTTGCCTCTGCCTTTGCCCTTGCTGGCGGCGCCTGTCTCAGGGGCCTGGGGCGGCGCCTGCTCCTGGCCTGCAGCGCCCGCGCCACCAGCCTCCGCTGCAGGAGGCTGCGCCTGCTGTGCTGCCTCGGGCGGTGCTTGCTGCTGCTGTTCCGCTGCTGGCTGCACAGGCTGCGCCGCTGCCGCAGCGCCGCTGGCCCCCGATGCATGACCGACCTGGGGCCCGTCCTCAGGCTCGGACGCCCAACTCTCCCAGCGCCTCCACGCATTGCGGTACGTGTCGCGGAGGGTGTGCACCACGTACAGGAATTTGATCGATTCCGTCATGATGTCATATTCCGTCCACCGCCCTCCTAGGATGACGCAGTTCAGGGAATACCGCATTGCGAGGCGGAGGCCCGCAGCCCCTCCACCCTCCTTCCGCGCGATCGCACCCAGAGAAAGGTATTTCCCTGTTTTGTCGTCCTCCTTGATGTTTTCCTGCTCGCGGTGGAAGCCGACGGTTTTCTTGTACTTCAGGTGTTCCTTCTTGGCCCACTCCTGTCTGAAAGTTGTTTTGTTGGTCCACCCTTTTTGTTGGTTGTACTCGTCCTTCAGTTTCTGGTCCGCCGCGATGGCGCGCTTCCATCTGCTGGAAATTGGATTTCCAGCAGCCTGGCTGGTCCCGAACGCGTAGTTGGCGTCCTCGAGGTCATGCCACATCTGAGCCTCCTCGTCGCGCTCCTCCGTGGGAGCCTTGGAAGGCTGGTCTTCAGGAGCAAGCGTCCTCGCCTCCCTCAGGCGCCGCACCAACTCCGAGTTGTGGAACTGCGCCAACTTCTGTTCCATGTCATCGGCGGACCGCTCCAAATCGCCAGTCCTCATATTACCGTAGGCCACCTCGTTGTTGATGATCCTCACTTCGTCTTGCACGGCGTTGATCAAACCCTGCTTGTCGGGGCCGTACTCTGCCCATGGTGGGCGTTGTGAGTGAACGGGGGTGGCTGGTCCAGGCTCCACCGCGGCCGCGGCGATAAGCGAGTCCAGCTGCTCCGCGGGCGCCTCCTCCTCCTCCGCCGCCGCCGCAGCCGCCGCCGCCTGCCTCGGCGGCCCCCCAGCAGCCTGCTGCCAGCCCGAGGAGTCCCTGGGCTGTGCGTCATGGGGCCAGTCAGGGTATGGGCCCCTGGGTAAGCTGTCTTGAAGCTGCCCGCTGTCAGAGGGCGTTGCAGTGCCACCGCTGGTGGGGGCATCGCGCGGCGTGACCGCTGCCGCGCCGCTGAGGCTGCCAGCGGCGGTGTCTGCCAGGCCGCTAGTGCCTGCGGCCGTGCCTGCCAACTGGGGAGGCTCCTGGCTCGGCGACTCGCAGAGGGTCTCACGCCAGGATCGCTCCTCAGGAAAAAAAACAAATTTGATCAGAGGAATCAAGGAAAACACGTGGAGGATGACGGGTCCCAAGGAAAAATTCGTCTTTGGGAAGCCAACGAGGGGAGGAGTAGGGCATACCACCATAATGTAGCGGCATTGGCATTGGGAGAACTTACAACCGATGTCTTGGGGGGTTGAGTTTCCTCAGATGGGCAATGATGCTTTTGAGGGTAAACCGCATTGAAACACATACCCCGAGCGTTTACAACTGGTGTGCTCCCTCGCTCCTTCGACGGCGATCCACCCTCATGCCGATCACCCAGCCTGGGGCGCTTCGCATCGCTCAACGGAAATCCGATGGGGCGGTCCTGCGGAGAAGGCGTGATCATCTCGACATCCGAATCCTGCAGAAGAGGAGGACTGAGAAAGGAAGGGGAAGGCACGCGAGGTTAACGGAGCAGGAGGAGAAGGAGAAGGAGCTGGAGCAGGAGGACCAAGACAAGGAGAATAAGAAGGGTGACTGAGTAGGGCTCCTCGTCGTATAGCCAGGTTAAAGGGTCCTCGCCAGCATCTTGGAGGGCGTGCCAGAGCTGGGACTCATCCCTGTTTAATCCAACACGAGCCTTCGGGGGACGAGGATACCAAAACACTTCAAAGGGGAGGAGGGGGGTGGAGGAAGGGGTGAGTAGGATGACACCTCCTCAGGCTCCTCCACCTGATCATCCTTCGAAGCCACCCCCCCCCTCCTCCTACCCCGTGCCAATGTCAGCCTCGGGATTGTCTCGCTTGATCACAAGTTTCATCTTCAAGCTTTTCTCGATGCCGATCTGCTTGCGGTAGGTATCGGGGTGCCTCCTGAACAGCCTCAACTGAGCGTCTCGAGTATCCTGAAGGTTTGCAGCGCTGATGTCGCCTGCGGCATCCTGGGGTCCAGAGGGTATCTTCGTTTCCTCTTCGCCTCCCTCCCCTCTTATTTTTCCACCTCCTTCCTCAACATCCTGCCTCCTCCTCCTCCTCATCCTCCTCCTCATCCTCCTCCTCCTCCTCCTCCTCCTCATCATCATCATCATCATCATCCACCTCCTTCCCTCTTCCTCCTCCTCCTCTTCCGTGCCCCCTCCCAACCCCAAACTCATCTTTCCTCTCCCTTCGGATTCGGGGCTTGGTCCTCCGTCCGCGCCGCGCTCTCGGCGGCCACGCTCGTAACTGGCATCTCCGCTGCCATCGCCTCCAGCTTCTGGGACCGAGGAAGCAACGACTGGAATTCCTGTAACTCTGGCGTCGACCTGAAGCCCACTCACAATGTGCTTGAGCACCAAAACATTGTTTACAAACGCGTAGCCTGCCCGACCGACGGTTCAGGAGAAGGCGAATGAGAAGGAGGAAGAGGAGGAAGAGGGCGTGGAGGAGCAGAAGGGGGTAGGAGGGAGGGGAGGGAGGAGGAGGAGGAGGGAGGAGGAGGATTGCCCTCGGGCGGTGTTTAGGTAGTCTGTTGTTGGTCTTTCAGGGTGCTGTCGGGGGCTGCCCCCACCGGCTAGCTGGGGGCCACTTACAGATAACCTGAGGTTTGCCTAACATTGTATATATAGTCGCCTTTTCTAACGCACATCGTCGGATTCAAGAATCTGGAACCGCCGTCGGGGTGGATGGAGGCAGGTGGGTAAACCCAAGTCTCCCAAACACGTACTGCGTTTGTCAAAACCTGTTCGCTCGCATTGCCTAGCCCATCCAGACCACCCTCGATTACACGATTACCCCTCAATGTTATGGCCAATCATCCACCCCGACACCCGAAAAATGCGCACCTTCAAACAAGATGGGCGAGCAACAGTCTATCAGACTGCTCAATCCTACCCGCTCCCATCGGGCATGCGCAGACGTGCAACGGCTGCTTCAGGCTCTGAACGCGATTGTGGACCCCCCCGCAGAACCACCACCCAGGGGCTAGAGTTATCATATGATAGGGAGGGGAGCATACGAAATGACGCCACGCACATCGCATGAACCTCTGGAGTGCTTTTTTTGGGGGGGGTCCTCTTTCGCATTTGTGCCCAGCCTCCTCTCAGTCGAACCCGTCGCCGATATCGTCCATATCGCCAAAGTCCGCCCTGGGCGGTGGGGCTACGGGCTGCGCTGGTGTCGTCGCCGTCGCCGTTGGCTCCTGCTTCCTGTTGCTGTCGCCCTTCGCTGGGGAGCCCCCGCTGACGCCTGCAGCCGCAGCACCGCCGCCGCCGCCCACCTCGGCCTGGGCGAGGGCTGCCTTCCCCGCTGCCGCAGTCCTCTTGCCCACGCCGAGGCCCTTTGCTGCAGCGGGCCTCCTCAGGACGGGCACCTCGGCTCCCTCCTCTTCCTCCTCCTCCTCCTCCTCCTCCTCCTCGGCTTTCTTCTCCTCGGCTGCCTCCTCAGGCTGCTTCAGCTTCGGGTCCTTGGTATCGATGGCCGTCTTGTTGTTGCCCATCTTGGCCGTCTTGGCGTCTCGCTCGGCGTCATCTCGAGACGCAGCTGCAGGCCGTTTTTTTACTGGTACACTCTCCTTCTTCGGGGCGTGCTTGGTGATGTAGTCCCTCTTCTCCTCCTCCATCTTCTCCTTTGTCAGTTTCCCCGCGCAGTACCGCTTGCCGAAGTCTTTGAACAGGTCATCTGGATCAGGGAGGTAGCTGTAGCAGATGAGTTGGCACTTGAGGCCTTTTTTTTCTGTGACTTTTTGCTCCCACATGGCCACATGGTCCTGGCCATGCCTGCTGAAGTGGTCCACCCACACTCTCACGTTGTTGTCGGCTTTGAGCACCCCCTCGAACACTTTAGCAGCGCCCTTGCCCCCACTGCTGGCGGTGCCGTGCTCGTCGATCCACTCCTGGTTCGTGAGTCCAGGTATCTTCCACTCGCATCCGTCGGACCACCGCGCGATCATCTCCTTATTCGGGTGGGCTTTCACGGGCTTGAGGGGTAGTGACCAGTCCACCTTCTTGGGGTTGTCGATCTCGGTGCGGTACGCAGCCTTGGGGGGTCGGCTGCTTCTTCTCATCCTCATGCCCCCTCCCCCTCTGTCTGCTCATCTTCCCTACATCCCTTCCTCGTCTCCTTCCCTTCTCCTCCACCCCTGCTGCTGTTGCTCCTCCTCCTGCTCCCTCTCCTCCTCTACGCCTATGCCCACCCCCATGATCATTGTGCCCCAATATGCCAAGGTCTGTGCACGAGATCGGGCGGGGTTACCCCGATCGCGCCTTCTGCTGGCGGTCGTATTTGAAGGTGTACTTGGCATCGGCCTCGTGCTTGTCCATATCCTCTGGTTTGCTTCTACTTCTGATCCCTCCCTCTTCCTCCACCGTCCTCCTCCCTTCTCCTCCCTTCCACTCATCCTCTTGCTCCTCCATCTCCCTCCTCCCGTCGTGCATTGGACTTGTGCCCCAGCCGATTTAGGCCCTGTGTCCTTGTCCCGCATGTGGAACCCAGAAAGCCACTCTGGAATCTGGCGGCCGTCCCTGGAAGCAAATGTTCTATGCATTTGCCGAGGAAGCTGAGATAACAGCGAAGGTAAAGGTGGAGAAGGGGGGACGGGCGAGGAGGCTGCAGAAGTCACACCTGACCTCTCAAATACAACCGTCGCCTGGCATCGATAAAGGAGATTGTGTCTGCGTGTCCCTATCCTCATGCTCCCTCCCCACCCTCCGTGCAACTATTCCTTGCGCAGTACAAGTAAAAAGCTGTAAAACAAAGACCTGCATTTGATAAAGGTCTGGTCGACGTGTCGAAGCATAGCTCTGAAACGCTGCCCGATCGACTCGGGTCACAAGGAAGACAAATCGGACTGATGCGACGCTTGCTAATGTTTATGGGTGGGGGGCCCTGGAGCTCTAACGTTCTAGAGTGGTGGTATGGGCGTCGGATAGGCGGCAGCCTGGTTGGATCATCCTGGTAGTCTCCGTCGCCCAGCTCCTCGCCTCGGACTTCAGCCGCCAGACTTTCTCCTTGTCGCTGGCGTGCTGCTCGAGGATTTTGAGGAGCTCGCTGTACGCCATCTGGTTGGTAACCTGGCTCGCGCGGGATAGAAAAATAAGCAAACTACATACGATGAGGAGGAAAACGGGGAGGGAGAGAAAAGAAGATAAGGGGAAGGGGGGAGGGGACCGAACGACTCACCCGAGGACGAGGCAAGAGGGAGGGAGAGAGGGGACCAAACGGTTCACCACCCTCGAATGAGCCGGTCTGTCCCCTCCCTCACTCCTGCCTCGTCCTCGGGTGAGTCGTGCGCCTCGTCTGCGGTTTCATTTGTTTTTTATTTATTCATATCCTCCCCATCTCCTGTACCTCCTCCGGCTCCCCCGCCCCACCCTTAAGCCAAGGCACCTTGCGAATCTCGTTGATCAGTTGTTTGTGCTTGATCAGTTGGTCGGTGTCTGGCGGGTCATCCAACTGCGGATCGTAAGCCACGGAGTTCTGGTCTATAACACACAACTCGATTGCCGCTGCCACTGGCTCTGCAACGGCATCGCCCCCGAGGAGCGACTTGCGCCCCGTCCCCCCATTGACCATGGTCGTCGGCTTATGTAAGCTGGACAACCTAAGCCTACACGGCTGCGGGGGAGGAGAAGGGGGAAGATGGGGCTTGGGGAACCTTCAGAAACGTTTGGGGGATTCCAGGAAAACTTATAAGAATGTATAGGAAGCCCCCCCCTTTCTCATGATCCTCCTGCTTACCTAATCCTTTTATATTCCAACGAATTCTACGGACTTACAGGAACCCCAAAGGATCTGAAAACCTAGGACCCCCTCCCTCATTCCTTTCCCCCTCCCCCCCCCCTTGCCTCAAGAGCGGTCGACGTCGCTGTTTTTCGCCGCCTCCATCGTCGTCGTCGTCGACGACGTCGTCGCCGTCATCGTTGTCGTCATCGTCGTCGTCGTCAGTGAGCTTCCACGACGGCGGCCCAGCGTGGGACTCATTGCGCACGCGGCGCAATGAGTCCCACGCTGGGGGGATCTTCGTCTTGGCCCCCACCCACGACCCAGACGGCGGATCGGCGAAGGGAGGATGAGCCCGCCTGGGAAAGGCAGAGCGCGAGGCTGGCGATAAAGAACCGATGAAGAATGGGAAACCGCGCCCACATCACAACTGTAATCCTACCCATCCCGCCTTTGTTTTCCAACGGGTGACGGTTTTCCCATAGGCAATCGTCAAAAACGAGCGCGCCATGAGCCTGTGATGATGATGGATAGATCCTACACGAACGGGATCTATCAACGCGTGTTCTTAGCGATCAGGATCTATCGATAAGATCCTAGGACCCTCTGGGTGAAGGATAAGCTCAGCGAAGGCGGTCACCACTGGCTCGACGACGAGGGAGACGTCACCTGGGACCCGGCAGCTCGAGGGGGCTCCGACTCTATGCTGCCCAAGGGCATCGGCCACATCGAGCTCGCTGGCACGAAGCACCTGGTCTGCTCAGTCGACGGCCCGATCGGCACGGTTCGCTGGCCCGCCGAGGGCCCGGGCGGACCAGGAGGAACGCTGATCCACGTCCCAGGACACAGCGGCGGGCGCATCAGGGCGCTGTCGCCAGAGGAGGTCTGGATCGTGCAGGGGGGCGACGAAGCAACTTGGGTGAAGAGGCGAGCCCAGGGCGACACCGAAGCCACTTTGATGCGAGAAGCAGCGAGGGCCTTGCCACCCGAGACGGCGAGAGCCGTACTGGGCGCCACTGTGGACGCGCTGTCGCAGGCCACCCAGCGGGCGGGCGGCTGCCATGATCCCGCGGAGTCGGCCGCCTGGGAGACGACCTGGCGGTGGCTCAGGGCCTGGGCACGGGGCGAGCTCCGGGCGAAGGCCGACAACCCCGAGGACGACCAGCACGCAGGGGTACTGAGCGATGACGTCCACAAGGCGAGGCGCAAGAACCAAGGCGTCCGCTTCAAGGCAATCGAGGAGGACCTCGTGCGGGGTCCCGAGCCCCCTCCTGCTGCCAAGGAGGTGGACCTGAACGCAGTCGTCAGCACGCCCAAGAAGCGGCGGAAGAAGAGCCCCAACCGGGGCAAGAAGGTGGAGACCCAGGGGTTGGTCAAGCCGGTCGCGTTGGGTCGAGCTCGAGCCACCATCGCCCTGCCGGACCACCCGACCCTGGGAGGCGAGGACTGCGGCGGGTGGATCGAGGAGCAGAAGCGCGAGGCGCTGATGCTACGGCTGTCCGAGGGAACCCGCGCCGGCTATGAGACCGGCTGGAGACAGTGGCAGAGCTTCAGGGCAGCCCAAGGAGAGTCACCCTGGCTGGAGGGACGCGACCGCGAGGAGCGACACGCCAACGAGGAGGCACTGCTGGGCTTCGTCGTCGTGTTGGCCAACGTGCTGAAGCGCGCGGAAGGCACGATCAAGCAGAAGTCGTCGCGGTGCGCTTCGCCCACCTCGTTGTCGGATACCCGGACCCTCTACTCCACCGAGGCCGCCTCTGGTCCACGCTCGCCGGCCTCCGGCGAGGCCAGGGGCCGAGCGGGCGGAAGCGGCCAGTGACACCACGCATGCTCCTGTGGCTCCAAGGCTTCTTGAGGGACCAGACGGACCTCCCCGAGATGGACACCGCGGTCCTGTGGGCCGCCGTGGCGGTGGCGTTCTTCTTCATGTTGAGGGCGTCAGAGTATTTGATTCAGCCTGGGAAGACATGGGGCCGAGAGCGCGTCGTGCGTGGCGTGGACATCACGGGCCGCGACGGCAACAACCAGCCCTGCACCTTCAAGGACGCAGTGGAAGTGGTGCTCCACATCACCTCCTCGAAGACAGACCAGTACAATGTGGGGTGCGTAAGGAATCAGTACGGTACATGAGACAGGCACGTCGCTGTGCCCCGTGGCCGCCCTCCGCCAGCTGGAGCAGCACTACCCGCAGAGGCTGCGAGGGAGCGAGGAGGAGCTCCCGCTCTTCCGCTGGGCGAGCGGAGCACCCATCCGCCGCGAGGAGGTGCCACACTACCTGACGATCGCGGGGCTGGCCGCCGGGCTGAGGAAGGAGGAGATCGGCTCGCGCAGCCTCCGCATCGGAGGCGCGACAGCGATGTACCGCGCCGTGGACGACCTGCAGCGCGTCAAGCGCTTCGGGCGCTGGGCCTCCGATAGCCTCCACGGGTACCTGTGGGAGAGCCACGAGCCCATGCGCGGCGTCTCGACCAACATGGCGACATGTACGTCCGAGCTCACGGCGCCGCCGGCCCACGCGGCCGAAGGCGAGCGCCGTGCGGGCAGGAGCCCGACCCCGCTGTGGCCCAGAGCGGCAACGGCCGTGACGACACTCGCCGCCGCAGCTGGCAGTGCAGACGGCTACGTAATCAAGGTCAACCCGGCGGAGAGCCAGAACTTGCTGATCCTCGTGCTCCCGGTCGGCTTGGGGGCTCGGGCGATGGCAGCGGGGGCGCTGCTGGCAGCCGTGCTGCTAGGCGCTGCGTGGCGGTGCAAGCAGCAGCGAAGGCGCGGAGGGGCGGCCGGCGGGCGCGGCAGCAACCGCAGAGCTCGCATCCCCCGCGCAGGCATGTCGTGTGCAGCGCTGGTGGTGACGGCGCTCACGACAGCCGCCGGGGAGACACAGAGCCAGGAAGTGGCAGCGGTCGACAGCAGGGCCCAAGGGGCCACGCTTCGCTGGGAACCGCAGATGGGCACAGTGGCGATCGTTTTCCCAGTGGGGACGGCGCTGAAGATGGTGGCCACGATCGCAGTGCTGCTTGCGGCGGGCATCGGGATGCTCGGCTGCTGCTGCTGCTGCGGGATGGCCAAGCAGAGCGAGGAGAGGCCGGAGCCAGAAGCGCAGCAGGCCACAGCGCAGCAGACGCCTAAGGCGCACAAGCCTCCCAAGCAGCCGCAGAGGACGTACTGCGACCCAGGGGTGATGGGCCCGGTGCACTACAACGGCGTGAGGTGCGTGCGCGAGACCCAGGGCTTCCGCCGGGCCAACGAAGTGACGCGGGAGGCGGCCCCGTCGGGGCACCGCAGGCAGCCAGAATGTCCCCGTGGAGGGGAACAGAGGCCGCACCGTGACTAAGGTGCGGGGCTGCCGCCGGCCAGCGGCCGAGCGGGCAGCAGTGGACCGCCGCCGGCAACCGCCGTGCGGGCGGCCGCGCGGCGCCGGCTGAGTTCAGCCTGGCGCTCGCGATCAGCTTCGCACTTGCGAACAAGCTGGGCGCGTGCTGCGGCCGTGCTGCCCGTGGGCAGGAGCCGCGCCGGCCTGGCGCCCGGCAGTGCCGTCATGAGGGCGGCAGTGGCGGCTACGAAGGAGCGCCGGCGGCTGGCCCAGCCAGGGCTACCGCACCGGGCGCAGGAGGAACCACCGCCGCTGGCACCCGCCGTGCGAGCGGCAGCGCGGCGCCGGCTGAGCTCAGCCTGGCGCTCGCGCTCAGCTTTGCGCTTGCGAGTTGCTGGGCGTGGTGCGGCGGCAACTGGTGCCTGGGGCAGGAGCGCCGCGCTGGCCCGGCAACCGGCAGTGCCGTCATGGGGGACGGCGGTGGCGGCTACGTGGGACGCCGGCGGCCAGCCCAGCCAGGGCTGCCGCCTAGGGCGCGCGAAGAACCACCGCAGGCGCCGGCGGCGTGCCGCCCTGCGCCTGCGGACCCACCTTGCTGGGCAGACGTGGCAGCGTGCCGCGGACGCCAGGACTGTTCTACGCCGACAAGGTCGGCGACTACGCGACCCACTACAGCTAGTTCGGCGTGGTGGTGCGCTCGCAGGGGGAGGATGGCGGCGCGGCCCGCTACGCGTGGCCGAAGACGGCGCCGGCGCGTGGAGCGCCGGGCGCCGGCACAGAGGCGCAGCACTGCCTCTCTGGCAAAAAGGTCGTCGTCATCATCTGAGGCTGCGCCCGCCCCTCGTCCCTCCCCTCTTGAGCCCCCGCCTACCTGGCTCAAGAGGTTTTAGTTTACCAGTGCTGCTTGAGGGGATATCTAGGATGTTTGGTAAAACTGATGGATCTCCCCGCTCCCAGAACTGGTGCGGGCTTCCACTTGCGGTTCCCTTGCTCCTGCCCTTGCCTCCTTGCTTGCCCTTTCTTTCTCCCTCTCTCTTCGCCGCCGCTTGGCGGCTCGAGCCTTTTCAAGGCCAAGCTGGCCCACCCTGGGAGCCCCGCAGGGCCCCCTACCCGCCCTGTTCTGGACTTTTACAGCGCCGCCGAGGCGCTAGGGCGCCTCGGCGGCGGCGTGGCCCGCTACGCGTGGCCGAAGACGGCGCCGGCGCGTGGAGCGCCGGGCGCCGGCACAGAGGCGCAGCACTGCCTCTCTGGCAAAAAGGTCGTCGTCATCATCTGAGGCTGCGCCCGTCCCTCGCCCCTCCCCTCTTGAGCCCCCGCCTACCTGGCTCAAGAGGTTTTAGTTTACCAGTGCTGCTTGAGGGGGTACCTCATCGGATGAGACACCACACACACACGGTCCTAGCCGCAGCTCGTCCGCGCGCAACCGTCGTGGGGGCCCAGGCCCATGCGGCGAGAGTAGGTCGAGCCCGCGCGCAGCCTCTCAGAGGCCAAGCGCTCCTCGCGAGAGGGGGCAGAGGGAAGCCTACGCTCCCCACTTCTCCATCTCAGACGACCCGCTGGCGGCAACGTCCGCTGCAGGTGAAATAGCTGAGCTCAGAGACCAGGTTGAAACCTTCGTGTCCAGGCAATACTCTGGACTACTGCAGAGCGTTCAGACGAACGCTGCCAACGCTGCTGCCATGCGCCAAGATCTTGACGGCGCCTTAGGGGTCATCGATTTCAGGATCGCCGAAGATCGACGCATCATAGGTGAGCTGCAGTACCAGGTTGATCGTGAGGTGTCACACTCAGGTGAACGAACGGCGATGGTCGAGAACCTGCGCAATTATCTCGCGCAGATGGAGCAACAGCTGGTGCTCGTGCGCGACACTGGCGTTTCAGCAGTCAGGATCCTCCACGACGAGATCCATGACCAGCTCCGCAACCGACCACCACCAGCCGAGGCCGCCGACCTTGGCGACGTTCAGTCTCAGATCAACGATCTTCGATCCCACCTGGACCACACTACGGCGACGCTTCGCAACGAAGCACACACCAACTCGTCGAACCTGATCGACATGTTGCAACGTACTGAGAGAGTCATCGCTCAACGGCTTGATGCGACCAACGCTGTCGTGCAGCCACTCGCTAACCGGATCTCTGAAATCGAGCAGCGTTTTCCTGGCGTACAGGACGCCCTGGCAGAGTTGCGTGTCGGACGAGCCCAGACTGGCCAGCTGGATTCTCCTCCCACGGTTTACGATTTCGCCCGCCTCACTGACAGGTTGCAGGCGGTTGAGAAGGCGGCGGACCTTGCGCAGTTGGAGCTCTCCCAGGTTATTCGTGAGAGAGATACTGAGGAGGTACGTGTTGAGGGGCACCTCGCACGTCTGGAAAGTGAGTTGGAGGCAAAAGGCGCCCGTCTCCGAGCCTACGAGCAACGACTTGATCGGTATTCACAACGTTCTCGGGATACTGATGAGTACACACGCCAAAAGGTGGACCAGATACACGAAGACATGGCGAGCTGGACAAATCAGCTGATTGACCACACCAATGACACCATGCTTCACCTTCAACCTGCAACCGACCTGCACAGGCCGACGGCAGCGTCCGCCGAAGCACCACAAACTTCTGCAGGACAACAACGACGTACGTCACCAGGAGCAGCCTCCGCGGCAGCTTCAGCACAGACACGCCATGTGTCTCCTGTGCGCACAGAACCGACTACTGACGGTGTACCGATACCCTCACAACCATTGTCTGCGGTTTCGGTCAATACTACTATTCCTATCAAGGAGTCAGACACCGTCCGAGTCCCTGTCTTGCCTAAGATCACGCAGCTGCCCGAGTGGCAGCAAAAGGTACGGAAGAACTTTGGCGCCGCCTCAGGGCGACCATCCAAAGCATATGCCTTCCTATGCGTGGCTGAACAGCCCGAGTGTACCTTCGATGACTTACAAGACAGTGGAGACTTCGAGAGCATCAATTGCAAACTCGCTACCGCTTTGAGCGACATCTTATCCTCAGACTTGCGTTACCAAATCAGGCTCATCGAAACCAGAGCACAAAGCAGGACGCATGCTCAAAGGACGCCAGATCTACTGGCACATCCTACAGTCCTACAAAGTGACAGAGGTTGATGACGACCTGCACGACTTCGAGCGCCTTAAAGAACTGAGGATGAGAGATGAAGATTTGCAACGTTTCATTACTGACTGGGACGCTTTACTATTGGAGTGCCGAGAAGCACCCGACCCAAAGATTTTGGAATCTCTGTTTCGTACACAGATTCGCAGACATGCCTGGATGAAACAAGACATGTACGAGTGCCAGCGCATGAAGATCAGCGGCCCGAATCGTACCTATAATCGGCTCCGACAGCGCGTCCTGGACGTACTGGAGTTGAAACAATTGGAGAGGAATCAAAATAAGTTACGGTACGAACACGAGACTGGTTCCCAAGTCAAAGTATGCGCCGCCTGGAAGAAAGGCAATTCTCGCAATGGTGAACGATGCAAGGCTTTGCACACCCATTCCAGGGATTGGAAGAACACCAGATCTTCCAGAGCATCGACCGCTGGTGGCAACTCCCGCCGCAGCGTGTCAACCCTTGCGAATCACAGGAAGCCAGCATCGAAACCATTTTGCTTCGAGTTCGCCAAGCGCAACACATGCACCAGAGGCGACAAATGCTACTTCCCACACATGGCACAATGCAAAGACTTCGCACATAACAAGTGCCCTAAGGGCGACAAATGCAAATACGCTCATCTTACAACTGGTGCGAAGACTCCCGAGCGACGCCCGAGCCGACCACGGACCTCCAGTCAGGATAGTCGCGGCCGACCACCATCCCGCGGATCAGGGAACCAACGTTCTTCACAACGCGGGGGGTTCCGCTCCGCAAACGACTCACGCCATGGACGTGACAATCGAAGTCACTACGACCGATCTCGTTCATCCTCCAGGAGGTCTCCAGACTCTCGCAGTCAGTCGAGAAGTCGCTACGACAGATCTTCGAGATCTACCTCCCGAGGACGAGACAGCCGTGGCGGCGGACGTGGCAGCCCACGTGGCCGTGATAGATCATACGGTAGTGACAGAGGACGTGGCAGACGTTCCACGAGCCGTGGTTCGTCCCGTGGTTCTCCCCACGCCAGAGCACGTTCTCCCGCCAACTATCGACGTTCACGCCGTTCCGACCGCAGTTGCGTCATTCGTGACAAGACCCTCATGGCCAACACTAAGCTCACTACATCTACCAAACCACGCCGTCGGATACGGTTCGACACACGCAATGTGGACTACTACCTACACCCCGTATCTGGCAGGGCCAGATTGGACAAGTGGAAGGAGATGCCGAACGAGGGTGACATTGTCAAAGTACCAGACCCGCTACCACAACGATGGTGGGATCAAAGTGCAGACGCTCTACGAGAATGTCAAAAAGAGGCACAGCTGTGGTACAAAGATCTATATGACTACCGACACAACAAGGAGCCGGTGGTCACACCAACTGCGATCCCAGATTATGACGACTCTACCAAGCAGTCATCAAAGAAAGCCCAGACGAAGACACCGACGTTGCAAGTCGACCCACCACGCTCGACTGCTGCATTGACACGATCTTGGGTTCTCGACAGTGGTTCTGCGCATCATATTCAGGGTAAACATGAACTGACGCAGATCGAATCGGATCGCATATCTATTCGCGAAGAGCATATTCTGGAAACTGCCAATGGCGATCGTACTGTCAACGAGCACTACGACATGCGGCTACCCGAAGTTGGCTTACATAGTTCAGCCCTTGCCTTGCCAGACTGTCCATCATTACTATCAGTTGGGAAATTGATTGAGGTTGATGGCTTTCGGCAACTTTGGGATCCTGAGCTGGGCTACTTGCTTCAGGATCCGGGGGGCCAATGGTATAATATTCCAGTCAATAACAGAGTTCCAGAATTACGACTCGACGACCTGATAATGGTACCGCCACCACGTCTGTGCACTTCGTCAGCACTCCGACGTCGTCAGCGCAAGCGTTCATCCGCCCGCTGCAACGACATATGTTGGTGCTGCAAAACTACAGATGAGCTGCGGCCCCACATAGGGACCTGCCCCAAGAGACCACATGTCGGCGAGGGAGGAGGAGCACGCACGGACCGCCACGGTTGAAGAACCTCCCGACACAAATAATGCTGAGCCTAACGTGGACACACCCACCGACTCGCTTATGTCTCAGACGCAGTGTTCTCCTCCAACATGCGGGGGGCTAGCAGATGCAGCTCAGGCAGATACCGACATGCCATCGACCTCCAACGTGGATCTGCCGACGGAGACGCTCACACCAGTGCAACACGACAATGATCGCGTTCTTCCGAACAGACAGAAGAGACCGATTGACCCTATGCATGACATGACCCACAGTCCAAAACACCCAGACTGTGAGATTTGTTCTCGCACGATGGCGCAGAATGCTCCGTGTCGACGACAGCGCAAACCACATCCACCGGCAGACCCCACCGACGAGGACACAGCCTACGAGGCTTGTATCCCGAAGAAGTTTGGTGAAGCTCTAACTGCCGACCATATCGTCTTGGCCAAAGACGATGCCGCCGACAAGCACGGAGACAAGTATGCACTTGTCGTCCTGGATATATACACCGGCATCTTCATGGCTTACCCAGCACTACACAAAGACGCAGCTACTACAAAGGCATCCTTCCAGCAGTTCATCGCCGCGAACGATGAGGTGAAGCATATCTACACAGATAATTCTGGAGAGCTTCAGAAGGCTTGCCGCCAACTGGGATGGAGACATGACACTAGTGCGCCGCATCGTCCGCAAACGAATGGATTGATCGAGCGCATGGTCAAGATTGTCATTCTCGGTGCGAGGGCTGTGTTGCATGTGTCTGGTCTGGGACACGAATGGTGGAAAGAGGCCATGCAAGCCTTTTGCTGTGGACATAATTTTGTGCATCCATCCACGGGCGTTGCTGCCCTCAGCGAGGGGCACGTCGACAAGACAGCTCATGAAATACGTTTTGGCGAAAGTTTTCCCGGGCACTGCATTCCCTTCGGTGCTCGGATCTTCTGGAAATGCCTCAACCCCGAGATCAATAACGAGACTGCAAAGTTCAAAGAAAACACTCGGGAAGGGTTATTCATGGGTTACCATTTACACTCTGGTGGGCGCTGGTCAGGTGATTATCTTGTCTTGGACACGGCTAGATACGCCAAGAAACCCGACGGTGAACTGTGTCACGTGCACAGAGTCAAAGACATCATCATCCCTGACGGCAAGTTCACCTACCCAGTGAACGAGGGTACCCTGCGACATCACAACCCTGAGGCACACGACGAGGTCAAGGCATCTACTTCTCGCCCCTTGGGCGACAAACCAATGCCCGATCCTCCACTCGCCTACCCTAAAGAATGGGATGATCCGTCTATGATGACGACGGACGACAACATCGCTGATGCCCGCGCATCGGCCTCTGAAGTTGCTGCACCAGCGCCGGAGCCCGACTACTGGGAACAGCGCGGATATTGCGTCATCAGACATATACGTACTCCACGCAAGAAGTTGTTCATACCGACGGACGACGTCATGAACGTACCTGTACCTGTTGATCAGCTCGACGTGACACGAGACTTCGAGACGACTTCTACCTTCGACGGAGAAAGTGTCTTTCGCGATGTTTGGGACGGTGTCAGCGCCAAAGACCACAGGGAGTTGAGCGAGCCATGGACTGGCTTGGTTCGATTCTATGAGCTCCCAAAAATGATGCCAGACGGCAAAATGGTGGTCCGTGGTCGTGAGACACGTGTACAGACTACTACGCGTCCTGATCACATTCTTCCCGAGCATTGGAAAACCTTATCTCGTGGACAGCAAAAGAAAGGAATCGAATACGCCGAAGATGTCAAACGAGCTCGTGAGATTCGTGACCGAGCTGCACTTCGAGTGTGGATACGACAGGACAAACAGGCCAACAATTTCCGTACCACTACAGCTGGCGGGCCCACATGGAATACTGTGGAACGAAGGATTACGTACGATACCGACAACGGCGCGGTCATCCGTGACGAGGACGTCAAGGGCGTGACGAACAAAGAGATTCTGTATGCCAAACTACCTGGTGGGCCACGTGACATTACTACGGTACTCTACTACCGCCGCCCCCCACCACAGCATGCTGGAGACGCACGTGCTTTGGTATTTGTCGATAGTGAGGGGAACGACTTTGGGACCATGAACCCGCTTACACGCCAGTTCACCCAGTCGGTAGCAGTGCGCACTATGCCACGCGAGACGACGTACACACCGGCACACAGAGACAAGATTCCTGATTCCTCGTGGGCACGCCCGGCCTTAGTTACCAGAAATTTGAGTAAGAAAAAAGTTGCCGCAGAACCACGTGCACAGGAGGCCCTAAGAAAAGAATGCGAGCGACTTGAAAAGAAACAAACGTGGATGTTGGAGACTGTTGCATAAAAAGCTGATATTGAGTCACAAGCTATTCGTACTGGGACGAAAGTTTATTTCTTCAACATCTTGGAGCTATCTTCAGTCAAACACGAGGAACTTCCACCTGATCTACGTAAATTCAAGGGCCGAGTGGTGGTTCAGGGCAATACAGGCAAAGATGAAACTGGTTTGGCTGCCATATTCGCCGATGCCGCATCCAGCGCTTCGCATATCGAGGCTTCCAAACTTTGCAATGCTACTGCATTATTGCCACAATATGCGGCCGAACAAAGTGATGCACCTGGAGCATACACGCAGGCATTATTATACGGCGACGGGCGAATCGACCCAGTGGATACTTGGATTACCATACCCAAATGGCGCCGACCGGCATCCTTGTCGAAATGCAAGAATCCAGTGTGCCGATTACGATTGGCACTATACGGACACCCTCTTGCAGGTGTCTTTTGGGAACGAAAGTGTCGCACATGCTTGGGAAGTGTTGGAATTGAGCCTATTCCAGGATGGGAATGCGTATGGAGACACAACAAACTGGGACTGATACTTTCAGTATATGTGGACGACTTCAAATTAGCCGGACCAGCTAACAATCGACAAGCTGGCTGGGATTATATCCGGAAAAGCGGTATTGACTTGGACCCACCTACTCCATGCTCTCAATATCTTGGCTGTGGACAACAGGCATATGATGTACCGCAGAACATCTTCGACAAAAGAATGTCTACCATACGACCTATGTTGCCCGTGCACAGTGATAAAGATTACCATGCAGCCAAACAAGTTCGTGGAATTCGACATGACATGCTTGATTTTACTGATCAGTGCATTGAGCGGTACCTGGAATGCGCTTCCAAGCGCGCCCAGGGACCAGGGTCACGTCGGAAACGGTTCGGCTCGCCGAGGACTTCGCGATCCAAATCGCCTGTCTCCTCCGGGTCGGTCGCCAGACCCACTAGCGTGCTCATCGCGCGGCCGCGATCACCCAGCCCAGCAAGATCGGTCGATGCACCCTCCACTACGACAGAATCCGCACCAGTCACATATGATGACCTACCTGACGCCGAGACCCCTGGCATCGAGGACACCTCCTTCACCGATTCAGATTACTCCGACGAGGGCATCCTTGGCCAGGACGCGGCGAGTGTACTGATGAAGATTCTCTACCTGGCACGTTGCTGTCGTTTCGATCTTTTACATCCAGTATGTATGCTAGCCAGAGAGATTACCACATGGAATACCACGTGTGATAAACGTCTACATCGATTGATATGCTTCATCAAAACGACGCGTACACATTGTTTACATGGATGGATAGGCGATCTTTCAGACAAGATATCCATCATGCTCTTCACTGACGCCTCGTTCGCCGATTGCATTACATCCTCCAAGTCCACTACCGGCGTCTTCGCCGCGCTTGTTGGACCTAATACGTTCTTCCCGGTCAACGCTGTGTGTAAGAAACAAACGGTTGTATCTCACTCATCTACAGAATCCGAGATCGTTGCTCTTGACTCAGCACTACGACTGGACGGACTACCACTACTCTCATTCTGGGAAGCCGTGGTGGGAGTTGCCAACACATGCAAAGAGAAGAACATTTGCCTGGGCTGCCAGGGGCGCGCCGACACGGCAACGTGTCCGACTTTGGCCGCCAAAAATAAGAGGCGCAAGCCATCGCCTCGCAAGGCACCCCCCACAAGGGGATCTTCTCCTAGCCGTGGGCAGCTACCGCTGAAGACGGAGTTACCTACGCCTCCAAAGAGGCGTGCGATATCCCATGAGGGTACCGTATTGCACGTGGATCCAGAACCCGCTCAGGAGAACAGCTCTCCCAAAGTGCGTCTCATCGTCCTCGAGGATAACCAGGCCGTGATCAAAATTGTCCAAAAGGGACGTACACCAGCACTTCGTCATCTTCATCGTACTCATCGTATAAACCTGGATTGGATATGCGAGACATGCCAACTCGAACATATTGAGCTCAAGTATGTAGGTACAAAAGAGCAGATTGCATATATGATGACCAAACATTTTGAGCCAAAGAAAGCAGACCTCTGGAGGGACCTCTTGAGCACTCGCTCATCTTTCCCGTTACTCCGGTACAATGTGCTCCAAAGCAACCATGGAAACCACTACGAGGGCCTCGGAGGCCCGACGGTTTACCTCATGTTGCTGAACCTCCAAAACTGGATGGATGTCCGGAAGTATGCAACATCTTACTTACAGAGAAAGAAAGATGGGGCGAGGTAGGATCATAATGTGGAATGCAGTGCGTTGGACAAGCCAATCACGAGGGCATGTGCGCATGTATGTACCATATCGGTGTTCCCGCTGCAGCTACTGGTTCGCGCACACCTCGCTCGAGAGCACGTTCCCCGCACGGTAGACAACCCCGCCATTCTCCCTGACCTCCACATGATACAGAGAGGTCTAATACACTCATTGTGCGTTCGTGCCGCAGCAATTTTACGACTCGAGCTACAAAGCTTACAAGCATTCTGTTCGCCGTGTGCGAGGCGCAAATAAGTGAGATCGGTTCTAATCCCGATTCCCTCATCCCCGAGATGGATCAGGCACCGCCGCTCCACCTCGTCGGCTGGCCCATCGGCTGCGACGCCGAGTACGACCCGAACGCCAAGGACGACGACCGCGTGGGCTTCACGTACCACGCTCAAACTGGTCGTCCTCGTGATCCTGATGATGGATATATATACGTACATCAACGGCGCGCTGATCGCAGTGCAGATTTTGATCTCCGCGTACCCGACGAATCCACTATTGTTGAAGTTGCCCGCTCTGCGTCCGCTGACGTGAAGAGTTGGATCGGCGAAACTGGTGGAAGAGTCGGCGGCGACGCCAACTACGAGTACAGTGCGATTACGGCTACACCATGGCTATCTTGCATGAGAGCCATGTGCATGATCTCCAGCCTCTTCACTCGCAACTCTTCTGTACAAGAAAGTGTTCGTGGCTTACATGATCATTTGCACGCGGTGATTCCAGGCTCACACCGCACGTGCCCGCCAATGGACCTCACGACAGTGATATTGAAGACGGAGTGGATGATGATACACAACGGTTGGTCAAACATTGGCAGTGCAGTACTTGGACAATATGCGGAGGACAGCGTTCAGGATACAATCTACTATTATGGAAATGGCCTTTGCGCACCTTCCGACGTATACAGCAATGGATTGGCAAATCCAAGCTACGCTCCTAAACTTGATCGTGCTACGATCAAGTTGCCCATGCGCCCACCTGGCTGAGCCAGGACATCAGATACTGCGGGACACATTGGCCACGTTGTCGAAGATAATCTTGCCACCGAGATGAGGGCGTTCTCCGACCTTAACCAGACAAGCACATTCCGCCGCAACTTCAGTGCATGTGCTGACTGCACGCGGAGGATTTGGAGGTATCGGATCATACCCCAAGACGGTGGCAACACCATCCGATCACCCAGACGGCTGGAAGGCACTACCAGAGCACGACGAACATATGGCGAGTACTTATCGTTGGCAACCATACGACGAGGGCTCCGTATTAATTGGCGAGACCCCTACTAAGGTTTACCCTGGTCTTACTCCTGGTAATGATATTGACCCACTCGAACTTGAACAAGCAAAGTACAGCGCGTTTTGTGGTGGTCGGTTGGTTTCTACTCTTCTCCCAGACAACGGATGGCACTCACTCGTACAGGAAGACCTGGGACTTCTTTTGCATCATGCCTTCGGCCCGTCAGGGCACGCATACAAATGGACAAATTTGTACACCGATTCAACATGGATTATGCATCCCATGAAAGGATCCAATGCCGCCAAGCACAAGAAGTACCCGAGCCACGGCATCGACGAGCTCAACAGTCCACGAAAGCGAGACCATCTCGCCAAAGTGTCAAACGTTGGTCTTGTACCTTTATTTATGCCGTGCCTCAATCGCGCGGAATGCATGGGTGGCGCTACCCTCGAGCACTTGTCGACCATTATCCGCGACGACATCATGATGTGGGCATTCTCTTTTGGCAATTACAAAGAATGGTTCAAGCAGAACGGCACGCCGATTGGCCAGGACTGTATTCAATTGCCAGAGGCTGGTGGAGACACCCGCTGTGATATGGCGCAGCTCCGTGAACAGCGTACACAGACACAGGAGAGCCGTACCACAGCCATCCTCAATAACCAGTTCGAGTCCACCTTCGAGCAGCGCAGCATGATCAACATGAGCCGCGAGGCCAGGGGCCTAATGATGATGAGCGACAATGCCTCTATCAAAAAGTGGCGTGAATTGAATGAGGTCATCTGGGAATATTGGGCTACTGACTTTCCTGCATTCGTGAAACAAAGGCACTATTGCAGAGGCCTCAACGCCATGGTAGTATGGAGTGCAAATGACATTGCATGTGCCAACCACGGACAGAATACGGTGGACATGCGTCGTCATGAGAATCGTGCACCTACTTCCGTGCGCGAGCTCATGAAGATGGAATGCGAGGGCGGCGTCCCGACGCTTATGCCAGTACACGTACAAGTGGATGTATCGCGCTTTATTGGCGTGATGCAGTACTTCCGTTGCCCTACGGTCATGGGGCCAGACAAAGCGGCACAATGGGGCGTACACCCGAACTTCGATTGCCACACGGACGATTTGATCAAGACGATGCAATCGCGTGGTATTACAGTTCTTCCATCAGATCACTGGGTAGAAGTGTATGACAGAGTTACGCCTCAGGCTTGGCATGCAAAACAGAACAATCCCAACCTGGCGGTGTTCACGACACAGTTCTGTGATGCAGTATGCTATCGTAATTTCTGTGCTTTGATCCAGTCATTACCATCTCAGCCGTATCCATTCCGACCTCCTATCATGACTCCCGTCACGGACGAACAAGCCTACACACAGGCCAAAGATATCATGGAGGCTCTTAACTTTAGGGAAAGGATCACTAACGAATGGAAGAGAGATCTCAGCCTCACGACGCTGATGACACAGACAGCTGGTGAGATGGCTCATTGTGCTTGGATGGCATCATGCGCCGACGGTGCGCTGCCATAATCCATGCCATCTACCACAAGTGATCCAGACATACCTAGTCCTGGAATCCCGACACAGCCACCAGCGCTTGATCCTCGCGAGCCGAACCAGGCTATTCTTCAGGACGATCCATTTGGTCATGCATACTGCGATTTGTTCAACTACCTCTTACTGCAGATCAAAGACTATCCTGGGGCATGGGCATCCTGGGATTCAGTCGAAAAACAAGAGCTCCTCCACCCCAAGATCGTGAAAACAGTTGAAGATGCACATGCTGTTACTTGGGGTGTGTTTGAGCAGTTTCTACAGCAGATTACCGATTTGGACGGAGATGATGACGCGACCAAATCACGACTCATTGCAGAAGGCAACAGGTTGAACGCTCACCGTATAGGCCCTGCTGCCGAGAACCAACAGACCACCGAAGCTTGCAGAACCTTCTTCAGACAAAATGCATTGGATCGGGTCGCATTGGGACTTGAGCCCGATGTTCTGACTGCTGTGGCGCGCGGCGGTTGAGGCGGACCAGCCAGCGCCACCAGGCCCATTGCCTGAACCACTACAGCCTGGCCCGCAACCGATAGCCGTGCCAGAGCCATTAACGCCTGGCCCGCTTCCAAACCGCACGCCAGCATATCCATTGCCAACAGACCAGCTCCCGACAGCCGAGACAGTCCCGCTCCCCGACGGCGGCACTGACTTAGACGCGATGGAGCTGGAGGCAACTCCTGCCGACGACGATCCTTCTCCACACACGATAAATATATTGTCATGGCAGGACAGCTGCGAGCGTTCCATGTACGAAGACATCAGCCATACCGGGGCGTTCTACAATGCATGCACCATCCGAGAGTACAAGCTTCAAGCAGGCCTCGTGGACGATCATCCGTACGTTTCTCCTGTATTGCGAGGTACGTCCGCGACCAACGGCTTTGCGTGCCTGCAGAATGAGGAATGGTTCGATCAATTGCAACGCGACGGTTGCGTGATTGCTCATGCTCCCGATATCGCACAATCTGGTTGCTTCCCAGAATGGAAGTGGATATCGCTCCCACAGTACGACGAGATACGTTATGGTCCTCAACTACTTGAAGAGTGGCTTGGAGATCATAAATATATGAGCAAAGACATCACGACGATGCTACGCCACGAGATCCACTACAAGAAGTTCCATATCAACCAATTCCACGGTCGACGCATCAACACATGGCCGAAAACGACGAATTGTGAGTGGAATGTACCAAGTATTTGGAAATCATTTCAGGATATGGTCCAATGGAAATTCCGTGAGCGTCAAAGGCACAACAGACCATCCACCGATGCGGCCATCGCGCACTTCAAAAAGGATGGTGAACAAGAAGGATATACTGTTTGGAATGATTATTACCCGATCTTCATCATTCGCGCGTTCCAGAAACACATTGACCCGCAGAAGAATCGGATCGAGATATACGCCAAACCAATCCCCGACGGGGGCCCCAGCTGTTTCGATTGGAACAGCGTTATTGCCATTCGATGTGTTGGAGGCCACAGTTGCGTCAATCCACTCTCCAAACCATGGAACATGGGCTGGGAAAGCCTACAATGGACAGACGTGGAATACCTCCACCATGGCACGTCATTTCGTGCTTGGCGCAACATTCTTAAGTCAGGGATCATTCCTGGCTATATCGATCCATCCTCCCAGAGAGACAAGTATTATAAAGGATCACCGCGCACGGAGGCATTCTTCAGTTCCAGCACATACATAGACGATGTCCAGATGAATCCCCATACCTCGGTACAAAAGCATATAAGTTTAAACGCTACAAGAACGAGGTCGAGCTGGTGATCAACATGGAAATTGCCACAGAAGCTGGTTGCAGATTTTGGTTGGGCGCCCCAGGTGCTATCATGACAGAAGACGTGGTTCCCGCAGCTGCAGTTATTGCAATTCGCCGTCTCCAACCACGCCATGAGCACGGCCGGCAGATTTGGCCGGAGGGCCCGGCCTGGGACTACCCGCCACTGGCCGCGAGACAACCATTGAGCAAATACGAAATTTGTGCCGTTCTTCCTGGGCAGGAGTTCATCGATAATCCTCCCGGGATTACACCAGCTGGCATGGATCATGACATGGATCAGCAGCCAAGGACGCCGTCCGCATCAGCATCATCGGCTTAGCGACCGATTGCCCCTCAGCTGGGGGCGACCCCTGCTGGCCGCATATCTGACGCCGACGCTTTGGACGAAACAATGGCCCGCGCTATGATCGACAGTTGCGAGCACAACACAGAAGATAAAGACTGGTTGATAGCCATGTCATACTGCCGAGAGGCTCTTCGACCCATTACATCAAAGATCACACAGAAGGATTGGAACCGTCGACCTATATTCAATGATGTTCGCATGGGGGACTTCATTGTCACTAAGAGTTGGGGGTCTACCAATTGTTACCATTATGACAATCACTACCCCAAGGGCAACCACAACACCAAGGTGCTCATGAACAAGGGCCACATATACGGTCCAATTATTCATTTTGGCGTCTTCGACAAGTTCCTGCGGCACAAGTACCTATCGTCAACTAGGGTTTACGATGGGTAAACATATGGTATAATGACAGAAACATGCCTCTCAAGGGTGTTTGCTTCGCTTTACCAATACGTACCGACGTCGACTCGATGCAAATGAATATTGCGCTGGAAGGACCACCCTCATGCCGCGACAAAAGACATCAACACAAAACCTTTGGTGCTCTACCATATCTTGGAATGCCGAGCATTTATAAGCCACGTGTCCCACGTGCGCCGACCAGACGCCCCGCTCCTCGGACGCCCGATCCCGATGAGCTGGTGGCCACGCCTGCCGAGGATCCTACTACCGCAGACGATGGATCCCAACGAAAGGCAGGCCAATCTGCTGAGCCTCTGGTTACTGTCATCGTGGATATATCGAACATCCCACTCACAGCCGAGGAGAAAGCAGCGAATGACAACATGAGAGCAGATTTATCAGCAGAGATCCGAGCCGATGAGGACGTCGGCGCGAGCATTCTTGACAACATCATCGACCCGCCAGTGGACTTCCTCAACCATCCCGACTACGACCCAGAGGGAGATACAAAGTGGATCAATCAATCCTATGACCACCGCATATACCGCTGGACGTCGGAGTTGTTGGTGGACTCACCTATGATAAAGGTGAAACAAATCATTGAGGTGCATACTGGCAGGGACAAGATTGTGGTGGATAAAACACAGTCACACTTACGATTTGAGATTCAATTTGGATCCAAAACATACAATGCAGAGACATCTTATTTGGATTACAGTCATGCCCACAAATGGGCACGTGACTTACCGATTTGCAGTGCAGATAGCTTCTTCAAAAAGTTGGTACACTACCTGGGCCCAGATGTCATCGAGGAGTCGACTACAGGCGTCTTCCAATGGATTTCTAAAGTGTATCAAATCATACTGCTTGACATCATTTCGGAGCTACGTGATTTTACAAAAGATGCTACTCATCAGAACCATCCCGCACTCAAGACGTTGCGCGATCTATTTACACATTGTATACAGACATTCGGCAACCCAGGCTTCCCCGTATGGAGGGAGCTGGTGTAAACACCTGCCGCGCCACATGAGGATCCAGGCGCGGAGCAGGACATTCCCCAGGACCCAGGCAGCGTTGCATCTGCGGCTCCAGATCAGGAAACCATGGTACGGATCATAGCCCAGCAGAAGGGAATCGACCGCGAGGGGGGCGACAACGCGTCCGCCTTGCAGGAAGAGGCTAACCGTATCCGTACAGAGAACGCATGCCATGGTGATACTGATAACGCGGACAACGACACGACCGAGCGCGTGGGACTGCCAGGGGAAAGATTGTTTAGGATCGAGATCGAGGGAATGAGCCGATCGATCGCCTCCCGTCCGACCGCCGAGATCAACCGCGATGCCATGGGTCAGGTCGGCCGCGGTCTTGCTAGTGGTCGTGACACTCGCTGGGGATCCCGTGAGCACCTCACGATCAACGGGGCCCCAGAAGATATCCAGCATGATATCGTGCGATGTCGGAATTGCGATCGTTTCTTGTCTCTAGGGGTCGTCACAGATGAAGGTAATATTTGTGACACCTGCTGGCAGTACACTGTTGCCGTAGGTGCTACGGGTAAAAGTACCGCCGTCGAGAGCGACCTGGCATACCTCCAGGAGCTGGCCCACTGGATCAAGACGACGCCCTCACAGGACGGCATCACGAGGTACATGAGAGACGGAGCGCAGGTCCTGATGATGGGCAAGCGCTCCATTCCAGGACATGAGAAGGACACGCTGAGGATATTGGCACATACTGCTAAGAAGAGGTATAAGAAGTGGGTCGCCGCTGGCTCCCCTCCTGCACACATGTGCAGATTGATGGGCGAGCGTGAGGGCGACAGACCTCTATACCACCCTTTTGCCAACCTCGTTCAGCGCTTTCTCAATGATATGAAGTTCCACCACCAAATGACAGGCGCTCGTGTCAATAAAGACAAGAACGCGTATACCATTGAGGACATGCGTGGCGCCTGTGAAATCCTCGAGGCCAGCATCAGGACTGGCCAAGCTGGTCGGAAGAAATGGTGGTTGAACGCAGGCAGAGTCGATCGAGGCACGAGGCAAGCGCGCGGACTTGTCACGATTGCCCTTCCCAGAGGGGATGACACCCGTGAGAAAGTCACGCAGCGCAAGCTTGCCGTGCTTGCCTCAATTGAGCCCGCCTTGGGTTCCACTGACCAGAGGGGGTTGATTCAGGGATGAGAACCGATCCGATCGAACCTGATATACACTCCCAACACTCTGATGATGCCGTGGAGCCATGCCAGCCGCGACACCCGCCGCCGCCGCCGCGCTCTGCTCCTGGCGCCACTGCAGGGTCCAGCGCCTCTGGCGCGCAGGACTACATGCCCGCGGGGCCGCGCGGCGCTGCAGCGCAGCGGCAGGGCAGCGACGACAGCCGTAGACCAGCGACACCTCCACGCGCCAATAGGGCGCGCACGACGGAGGACTACGCTACGTGGTGGCGCGACAACCTAGAGGACAGCCAGTGGGGCCCCATATACTGGAGCTACTACATCAACTGCTGGATGTACACCACAGACAACAACGACGAGTTCGTATACGTACGCGACATCCAGTGCAATAGTTGGTTCCGCCACTGTATCCCGAGGACGCCCTGGGATACCTTCGCGACGAGCTACGTCTCGCATGATGGCCACAGGATGTGGGGCCACAGGTTCTACGAGAGGGGTAACGCGTAGTATAGTCGGCCGCCAGGCCCACCGCTCGAAAGGCTAGAACTTCATCATTACACAAGTTCGCCTCGAGCGGAGGAAAATATACCATCTTAGGCCACTTCGCTATTCAAGAACAGTGGCCACATACATATCCTTGCGAAACCCAAGGCAGCCTCCTAAGGAGCAACGCCAAGGGGAGTCGTCAAATGCAGAATGTATGTATGCAGCTGTTCGTGTTTATCAACGCGACTTTGCGTCTGGCCAGACATTTGCTTTGATATTTAGACGTGTTGCTTAACACGATCGTGATCATCAGCACGACCTCCGAATGCATTTTTTATCGTTTACTCTTCAGACTTTGCTTACATTGCGTTGAAAAATGATCTGATGCCCAGCTCTCGACCGAGAGCTGGTGGCAACGCCTGCCCCACTTAGGCGCGGCAGCTTCTGATGTTGCTTTAACTGGCTCAGATCCTCTTTCTCCGCCCACCCGTGTCTCATTCTTCTCCGCCCTCGAGTGCCGAAGCGTTTTTTTGGGGGGCGCGCCGAGGGGGCGCCAAAGCGTGCTTGGCGGAGAAATTGGGGCCCTGGGTGTTCCTTCTTACCCTACCTTGCCTAATCGTGAGCGCTATCGCGATTGGGGCGCAGCTGAAGCTATACAGATCTTTCGCTCAGCTGCCTGACAGAATTGAGGATTGGAGGAGTAAAAGGGTGACGGGATCTTTCCCTCTGTTCCCGAGTCCTACCCTCACGGGCGGGATTCGGGACGGGGGGTGTGAATAGAACCCGTGTAATACCTTCGTATATACTCCTTATCCTCACCTCTCCTGCGCCTGGCCGTTTGGGCTCAGGTATTGGGACAGATCGATCAGAGCTTTGATCGTGCAGGAGGAAAAGATATCTATCTTTCCCTCCTTCCCTCTACCAACGGATCAGGGGTTCTGCGCCCTTGTACTTCAACCCCATGCACAGACTCCGACGCTGAGGGGACGTATCGCGCCCCATTGTGCTCCATGGTCGGGCACTGCAGCTACGGAGTGGACTCAGAGGAAAACAGGCAATATATCGAACTCTGCTTCGCAGCAGAAATGTCACAGGTAGTCCTGTCCGAACAACAGCACATGATACTAGATGCCGACCGTGTGACCACTATGCGAGTATACTTTACCGCCGCTGCAAAGCGAGCTGTGGTCGTCGAGGAAGACGACCTCCTCGCGCAGGCTGACGTCCAGGCGAATCCCGAGAACGTATCGAAGGCCCTCTACACCGAACTCAAGACATGGTTTGACAACAAGTGTTTCACATGCAAGTCATATCCAAAGCGTCAAACATCATGACTTCGAGGTACGTGCACACATGGAAGTTTGTGAAGAAGGAGAAGGGCGATATGGAACGTGCCGTCAGATTACGCCTGGTGCTTCGAGGCTTCCCGGACCCTGAAGCCTTCGATGTGAAAACCTTTTCGGGAACGGCGCGGCGGTCAAGCCAGATATTACTCGCGAGCACGGCAGCGTGCAAGAAACAATGTATCATTGCTCTCTTCGACATCAGCATGGCCATCCTAAAGGGGTTGACGTGCCAGGAACTTGCTGGGGCAACTGGTGAAAATGAGCGCGTGGTGTTCTTTAGTTTGCCGCCTGGATCGGCCGCGGTGCCTCGGTCTCTCCCAGGGTTCGAACGCTACGACGAGTCAAAGCACTGCTTGCAGTGCCTTAAACCAAGCGCTGGCACCAACGACGCACCCCGAGCTTTCTCACTAAAGCTCAGAAGGACCGCCAGAGGGCTTGGTCTCCGACCCACGTCCTACGACGGGGAGTTCGAGACGAGCAGCAACCTGCGTACTGCCAAACAAGTTGATGATATCTATATGGCCGGCACTGGGGACACCGTTGACAAGTGCGTCAAGTGCGCGGAGGACACCTTCGGTCAGTGTAAACTCAACAAGCACACGTGCACCAATCGTGTTGTGATATATACCAAGGATGAGGGCGGCAACGTTGCACTGAACCAAGACGAATACATCAAGCAGCTCCGTCCCATGCAACATCCTGGACTTACCGGCGCTGACGCTGACGCTCCGGCATCCAAGATGATTGCAGACATGTTCGTCAGCCTCAGAGGCGCGCCGGCGTATGCATTAATCACCCAGGTGTGGTTGATGGTGCATGTTGTATCTCTACAACGTGTCCAAGAACCGACCAATATACAAGTACGACGACTGAACGCGATTGCCAGGAAACTGTAGGCCTGCCCCAAGAAGATCTTCTATCAGGCGATGACCCCTACGGGCGAGGTCGACCTGCACAGCGACTCAGGTTACCGACGCCTGAGTGGAGACGCCGATGACGACGTCGAGGGCTATGGTATTCGCGGGGCAAACTTGCTACGGCGTGGAAACGCGCCATCTGGTAAACCCGTCGTCCATTTGACCGACGCGTACTGCAAGTCTCACCGCTTGTAGGTCCGATCGAGCTATTCAGCAGAGACACTAGTAGCTGCCCATAATTTGGAGGACTGCAATCCCACGATTGTGACTCTGCACGAGCTCCACGCATGGCCGCTCACTCCCACTCAGTTGAAAGACGTACTTGAGCTGGGTGGCCTGAGCATCAAGGTCACTTTGGCCATAGATGCTGAGTCTGTTTTTAAATCCTTGTGAAGCAAAGACTTGAAGAAGCCGGCTGTGTGTACCCTTTTAGGACTCATCAGTTGGATACGACAGATGTTGGAGCGCAGAATCGTGCACAGTATTCAGTGGCGCGACACCCGCGATATGACTGCGGACGGTCACACCAAGGGGAGCGTCGACAGAGAGATACTCCTACAGGTTATGGTAGGTATACAATCCTTCAAACATGACTCAAGGAGTCATACTCCCTATCGGGCTGGCCAGACATCTGGTTCTGCTGCTGTCTGCGGATTACCTTTATGTACAGAACGGCACAAGCAAGTCAACTTGCGTGCGGGTCCACCTTCCTTGCGGCCCCGCCCTTTTGCTGCCCGTTTTGTACATATTAGCTGCTGTGCCTGCTGCATAGGGGTGGCGGGCTCACGCTTCGTCTCCCTCCCCCCCCGACTCTAAAGCGAGCTGGGGGACACAGGTAGCGGAAACGAGCGTGTGCCCGCGGCCGCGTCGGCTCAAGCAGCCGGCCGCCCAAATGTGACTGTGCCTCATCGTGAGGCATACGATTCGCCATCGAGACCAAAAGGATTCTCCTACTGCTTAAGATGGCACGACCTCTACTACTGGGACTATCGCTACGACGGTACAACAGAGCTGGGGCTGAGCTTCGCCTAAGGCGAAGCTGCTGGTTGGGTCTCCCAGCCCTTTTCAAACTGCGTTTGGCTTCTTGGAATGTCACGCGGCGAACCCCCAGCAGTGCGCTGGAACGCCCAGGAGCGCCCGGGATTCTGGACCCTTTATTTAGCACGTTGGCCACAGAGCATTCGAAGGGACCTGAGGACATTTCGTTTCGTGCCTCAGGGCACGGTGGCGGATCAGCCCCTTCATTCCAATCTCGGGTCCTCCCAGTACCTGCTCCGACGGCTACGGATTAGCGTACGAGTGGTTGAGCAGTGACGGAACGCCTTGCTCTTCGTATCTGAGTTGGAACGGTCAATCATTGTGCACTTCGTCCGGAGGCTATGGCTCCGGGTGGGAGTCGGGGTGGGGCACGTTTCAAAACTGGGCGGTCAATGGGGTTGACGCTTCGATGGCATGTTGCGCCTGTGGCGGAGGCGTCACAGCTCCCAGTACTTGCGCCGAGGGGTACGGCACCACGCCGTACACGTGGGCGAGCAGTGACGGGACAACTTGCTCTTGGTATCAACACAACGCAGCGTGCACTTCGTCCGGAGGCTACGGATCCGGTTGGAACCACGCGGCGTGGGGCACGTTTCAGACTTGGGCGGTCAATGGGGTCGACGCTTCGATGGCATGCTGCGCTTGCGGCGGGGGCATAGCGACGACTTACACGCACACCGACTGCTCATCCTCTTCGTACGCGTGCAATTGGGATTCCACATATCCCCAAGGATACCTAGGGTGCCCAGGTACCAGTCCTTGGAGTAACCGTTGCCATCAGAGCACCCTTGCGGCCGCCCAGGAAATCTGCGCCGCGAACGCGAACTGCGTGGGCATCACGCAGGACAACGTTGGGTACGAGCCCAGGTCGGGCCCTTCCGTGCAGTACCACGTCGCGGCGAGTCAGATGTGGACCAAGATTGTCGGCACGCCCTCCCCGACGCCGAACCCGACGCCCTACCCGACGCCCTACCCGACACCCTATCCGACACCCAACAGCATGGATTGCACAATCAGAGTCGATGATTACGTTCGGACGGTACATTACAACAACGTCGACATCACAAATACCGTTGTAGGTGACATGAACTTGTGGAACGCAGCAAAGATATTCTCGGTCAGCCTTGTAGCTGGAGCAACTCTCGCAGTCTACGGGGAGGATTACAACAGTAATTTTGCCTATGCAGGTGGTTTCTGGGCTGATTGTGGCGCCGCGATACCTGCCTATACCTTATCAAGCAATTGGGAGTCCTACTGCACAACGAGTGCGCCAGATTCCGAACACCAACGGGGCAGCGGTAGTGGATGGTCAGCTCCATTCTTTAACTCTGGGAGGCATTGGTCACCTGGGACGCTTGGGGATGCGGGCAAGCAGCACTGCGTTTTCCGTGCAGTGCCGCAGGTGGCCATGTGGCAGGCAGACAGTACGTATTACACAGCCAACGGCCCAACGGTAACAAGGACGAATGTGAACTCATGGTTTTGGAGGACCATCGCGTTTGGGCCATGGATACTGTCAGGCAGTTACACGGTAGAGTTTAAATATGCCGCCTCCTCCAGCGGTTGTGGGCAAGCACCCGGTTGCAGCGTAGCATTCGGTGTCATTTTCCAAGGCTACGATCTTGGGCAGGGAGGGTGCGGTCACAGCAGCGTTAACGGCTACAATTGCCAATCTGGACAAGGTCTCGAACTTCTAGGCAACAAGTGGGGTCAAGGTATTTGGCAGGGTTGTTCGAACGATGGCATTCAAGTTGGTGATGTGATCCGTGTCCACATCGACATGCCTCTTGCAACAATGACAGTTGCTGTCAACGGCGTGAGCTGCCCGCCGTTCCAGTCACTTCCAAGTCAAGTTCGACTTGCGGTATCTACGGAGAGGGATGGTGACATCGTCGATGTGTTGTTGGCCAGGTCGACTTCGGAAACTGTCCCGACGCCTAGCCCGACTCCCAGCCCGACGCCCGACCCAACACCCTACCCGACGCCCTTGCCGACGCCACACCCGACGACGCCCTACCCAACACCCTACCCGACGCCCTACCCAACACCCTACCCGACGCCTTACCCGACATCCTACCCGACGCCCTACCCGACGCCCTACCCAACGCCTTACCCGACACCCTACCCGACGCCGTTCCCGACCACGGACAGCCCGACGGCCAGCCCTACGGCAAGTCCGACGGCCAGCCCGACGGCCAGCCCCACGGCCAGTCCCACGGCCAGCCCAACGGCCAGCCCGACAGCCAGCCCCACAGCCAGTCCCACGGCCAGCCCCACGGCAAGCCCGACTGCCAGCCCCACGGCCAGCCCCACGGCCAGCCCCACGGCCAGCCCGACTGCCAGCCCCACGGCCAGCCCCACGGCCAGCCCCACGGCCAGCCCCACGGCCAGCCCCACGGCCAGCCCCACGGCCAGCCCCACGGCCAGCCCCACGGCCAGCCCCACGGCCAGCCCCACGGCCAGCCCGACTGCCAGCCCCACGGCCAGCCCCACGCCCAGCCCCACGGCTAGCCCGACTGCCAGCCCCACGCCCAGCCCCACGCCCAGCCCGACTGCCAGCCCGACACCAAGTCCAACGCCCAGCCCGACTCCCAGCCCCACGCCCAGCCCGACTGCCAGCCCGACACCAAGTCCAACGCCCAGCCCGACTGCCAGCCCCACGCCCAGTCCTACGGCCAGCCCTGACGGCGGGGGCGGGGGTATCATCATTATTTAATCGCTTCGCTCATTCCGCCGGCCCATCTTGCATCACTGGTGCTGTATGTTTGTGTGTTCATGGCGAGCGACAAGGAGGGGGAGGACGAGGAGGAGGAAGAGGTGGGATGACAAGCCAGGTGCGCTCGCGTCATGTCTGACGTCTTACCCCTCCCTCCCATCCCGTACCATGGCGTAGATCTCATCTCGATTCGCACAGTCGGATGTCGTGGCAGGGCATAGCATTACATGGCCTAGCATGGTGTTGAAGATCAACGCGTAGCCTGACATAGCAGGGCGTGGCGACGCCCCAAAGTGGGGGGGGGCTTCTGCGGCTCATCAAATCAAGGAACCGACACCGAGTGTGGAATCACTTCCGATGGTTTTGTCGGGGGGACATTTTCAAGATTTTGGAGCCTAATCGGAAGGACCGAAAACCATACCGTGGCATGTCGCTGGAAGTAATGACGCCAGCGTTGCAGCGGGAGCACGATTCGGAACGAGCGGAAGCGCGGAAATGAGGTCAGCGTTGCAGCGGGAGCACGATTCGGAGGACGCGTAGCTTGACATAGCATGGCGTGGCGACGCCCCAACGTGGGGGGAGGCTTCTGCGGCCCAGACAATCAAGGAATCGACACCGAATGTAGAATCACTTCCGATGGTTTCTTCGGGGAGGCATTTTCAAGATTTTGGGGCCTATTTGGAATGACAAGAAACCATGCCGTGGCATGGCGCTGGAAATAATCACGCCAGCGCTGCAGCGGGAGCACGATTCGGAACGAACGGAAGCCCGGAAATGATGCCAGCGTTGCTGGCAGCGGGAGCACGATTCGGAACGGGCGGTAGCCCGAAATGAGGCCTGCGCTTCAGCGAGACCAGCATTTCGAAAATAATCTTGGCGAAGGACCCAACCATATGCAGGTGTGAGTACCGCAGGTCAGCTGGGACAAAGAAAGGGGAGCTCCTTGCGGGGGCTTCGGTGGAGCTCCCTGTGAGGCCACGAACCGTGTGAGGGGTGTGCCAAAATGGGTGGCGGTCCCTGCATGCGGCCAGTGCCACTGGGGCCTTCGGTGGAGCTCCCTGTGGGGCCACGAACCGTGCGAGGGGTGTTCCAAACTGGGTGGCGGTCCCCGCATGCGGCCAGTGCCACTGGGGCCTTCGGTGGAGCTCCCTGTGAGGCCACGAACCGTGTGAGGGGTGTGCCAAAATGGGTGGCGGTCCCCGCATGCGGCCTGTGCCACTGGCGCCTTCGGTGGAGCTCCTCGTGGGGCCACGAACCGTGCGAGGGGTGTGCCAAAATGGGTGGCGGTCCCCGCATGCGGCCTGTGCCACGGGGCCTTCGGTGGAGCTCTCTGTGGGGCCACGAACCGTGTGAGGGGTGTGCCAAAATGGGTGGCGGTCCCCGCATGCGGCCTGTGCCACTGGGGCCTTCGGTGGAGCTCCCTGTGGGGCCACGAACCGTGTGAGGGGTGTGCCAAAATGGGTGGCGGTCCGGCGGTCCCCGCATGCGGCCTGTGCCACTGGGGCCTTTGGTGGAGCTCCTTGTGGGGCCACGAACTGTGTGATGGGTGTGACAAAATGGGTGGCGGTCCCCGCATGCGGCCAGTGCCACTGGGGCCTTCGGTGGAGCTCCCTGTGGGGCCACGAACCGTGTGAGGGGTGTGCCAAAATGGGTGGCGGTCCCCGCATGCGGCCTCTGCCACTGGGGCCTTCGGTGGAGCTCCCGGTGGGGCCACGAACCGTGTGAGGGGTGTGCCAAAATGGATGGCGGTCCTCGCATGCGGCCTGTGCCACTGGGGCCTTCGGTGGATCTCCCTGTGGGGCCACGAACCGTGTGAAGGGGTGTGCCAAAAATGGGTGGCTGTCCGGCGGTCCCCGCATGCGGCCTGCTACTGGGGCCTTCGGTGGAGCTCCATGTGGGGCCACGAACCATGTGAAAGGGGGGCCAAAATGGGTGGCGGTCCCCGCATGCAGCCTCTGCCACTGGGGCCTTTGGTGGAGCTCCCAGTGGGGCCACGAACCGTGCAAGGGGTGTGCCAAAATGGGTGGCGGTCCCCGCATGCGGCCTGTGCCACTGGGGCCTTCGGTGGAGTTCCCTGTGGGGCCACGGACCGTGTGAGGGGTGTGCCAAAATGGGTGGCGGTCCCCGCATGCGGCCTGTGCCACTGGGGCCTTTGGTGGAGCTCCCTGTGGGGCCACGAACCGTGTGAGGGGTGTGCCAAAATGGGTGGCGGTCCCCGCATGCGGCCTGTGCCACTGGGGCCTTCGGTGGAGCTCCCTGTGGGGCCACGAACCGTGTGAGGGGTGTGCCAAAATGGGTGGCGGTCCCCGCATGCGGCCCGTGCCATTGGGGCCTTTGGTGGAGCTCCCGGTGGGGCCACGAACCGCGCGAGGGGTGTGCCAAAATGGGTGGCGGTCCCTGCATGCGGCCCGTGCCACTGGGGCCTTCGGTGGAGCTCCTACCACCCCCTGGAATAAAAAGTCCGGATCGGCACTGCAGGCCCCCTTGCATCGTCGCTCCCCGAGAGGTAAAAATGACCGGCAAGAAGTACCGAGCAGAATCGCAACTTCCAGGCAACACAACTGGGACCGGAAATTCTTCACGCTTCGCGTATCCCCACCAGCCCATCTCAAAACAGCAATTCTTGCGAAGCATGCCGACAGTCGTGTTTTTCAGGCGTGTTTCCGCCTGCCCCCGCATATCTCCGGGCCTCTCGTCCTGGTGTGAGTCGTTCGGGCCCTTCTTCCTGGTGTGAGTCGTTCGGGCTCTTCGTCGTGGTTTGAGTCGTTCGGGCTCTTCGTCCTGGCGTGAGTCGTTCGGGCTTCTCGTGGTGTGAGTTGTTCGGGCCCTTCGTCCTGGTGTGAGTCGTTCGGGCTCCTCCTCCTGGTGTGAGTCGTTCGGGCTCCTCGTGGTGTGAGTCGTTCGGGGCCCTCGTCCTGGTGTGAGTCGTTCGGGCTCCTCGTGGTGTGAGTCGTTCGGGCGCCTCGTCCTGGTGTGAGTCGTTCGGGCCCCTCCTTGTGGTGTGAGTCGTTCGGGCTCTTCGTGGTGTGAGTCGTTCGGGCCCCTCGTCCTGGTGTGAGTCGTTCGGGCTCCTCGTGGGGCCTCTTGGGGGCCTCTTGGAGCCTCTTGGGGCCTCTTGGGGGCCTCTTGGGGGCCTCTGGGGAGCCTCTTGGGGGCCTCTTGGGGCCTCTTGAGGCCTCTTGGGGGCCTCTTGGGGGCCTCTTGGAGGCCTCTTGGGGTCGCTTGGGGGCCTCTGGGGGGCCTCTTGGAGCCTCTTGGGGCCATCTTGGGGCCTCTTGCGACCTCCTCAGAAGCGCAAATGAGAGCTGCCCCCTGAAAAGGACAAATTGAGGCCAAAACCTTCGTAAAATCAATGATTTTGCTATGAAGGTAGATGAGCGCGGCCCCCGCAGGAGGCCAAAATGGGGCCAAAACCGTAGTAAAATCAATGATTTTGGCTTCGAAGAAGAGCAGAGGGGCCTAACTCCCTCCCCCCGTCGGGGCCAGAATCCTCGTGAGGGTCGTCGTTTTTTAGCCCTCCCAGGAGTCGGAAAAGACCCCTCCAACGACCCGCGGAACCCCCTCTCCAGGCCCAGGGGGAGGGGGTAGGGGGAGGGGTAAACCCCTCCCCGAAGGGGAAGAAGGGGGGTTGAGGACAGAGCGGGCTCTCTAAACCACTCACGCCCAAAGGGCTGGTGGGATTTATTTGCGAGGAAGTCCCAAGCGAAATCGCCAATTTCCGGTCGCCTCTGAGAATTTCCGGTCGCCTGAAAAGCGTCCGGAAATTTTTTTGGAGGAAGTATTAGGCGGAATGCGGATTTCCGGTCGTCACCCCATTTGGCGATTCTAATATTAGAGGGGGTGAGGATGGACCGGAAATTTAACCGTGGCGGCCCCTGCGACATTGTACCGGGGCCCCGTGGCCTAACGGGAGCCGAACAACAAGGCTTATTCCCCGACCTCTGCGGTCCGGACTTTTTATTCCAGGGGGTTGTAGTGGGGCCACGAACCGTGCGAGGGGTGTGCCAAAATGGGTGGCTGTCCCCGCATGCGGCCTGTGCCACTGGGGCCTTCGGTGGAGCTCCCTGTGGGGCCACGAACCGTGTGAGGGGTGTGCCAAAATGGGTGGCGGTCCCCGCATGCGGCCTGTGCCACTGGGCCTTCAGTGGAGCTCCCTGTGGGGCCACGGACCGTGTGAGAGGTGTGCCAAAATGGGCGGCTGTCCCCGCATGCGGCCTGTGCCACTGGGGCCTTCGGTGGAGCCCCCTGTGGGGCCACGAACCGTGTGAGGGGTGTGCCAAAATGGGTGGCGGTCCCCGCATGCGGCCTGTGCTACTGGGGCCTTCGGTGGAGCTCCCTGTGGGGCCACGAGCCATCTGAAGGGTGTGCCAAAACGGGTGACGGTCCCCGCATGCGGCTGTGCCAGAACAATTCAGGTATCTCCCGACACCATTCCTGGCACATCACCAGTACCTCGCGGAGGAGGGTGAGAAAGGGGAGGATTGAGTAGGAGGTGACGCGGGGCGCTGTCTCTTCAAAACGAGGGCCCAACACCACAGGATGGTTGGGACAAAAACCAAAGCGAAAACCCAACTCCTGGGAATCCTGTGTGTAAAAGACCAATACGCTGATGTGGGCCGAACATGGCCCGGATGTCACCAGGGGAGAGAGGAGAGTAGCATTCATTTCATTCATTTCATTCACCCCGCTCGCACGAGGGCGGGCCCATGAAGGGCGCGAGGGAGAAACGCAAGCTCCAGTGCACAGCTCAGGCAAGCAGGAGGAAGGATGGGGGAGGGAACACCAGACTGCGCGCAGGGAGGGGCGCGCCGGCTCACGTGCAGAAGTCCAGGAAGCCTTCGGACATATCTGTCCACGCGACGCCATCTTGCGCAGCTTCGTGCCAGGATCCGATGCAATTTGTGCCGCAGAAAGCATTCAGCTTCGCATCCCAAGACAGCAGAGGACGACCTTGTGAGCGCGACCCAGGCGGCATCCATTTCCAGGCTCTCTGCACCCACCGCTCCGGTGGTAAACGTGCAATGTATCCGGCAAGATCCCAATACTTCTTCAGTGATTCCCTGGACCATAACCGGATGCCGTGTTCGGCCAGTGCTTGATTGAGCCTGTCGTGCCATAAATGTAAAATCTCATGCCAGGGTTGAGACCAGTCCACACCCGCCGGCGGACCAACGACTTGCCGCAACAGTCGACGGATCTCAACGTCCATTTTCTGCAACGAGTCGCTGTACGGCTTCCAGACGCCAGCTCCGAAACAGGCCACAGACGTTACCACGCGACCAAAAAATTCAAGGCGAGCAGTAAGAGACACATTCGGGTCGCATAATATGGCTCTGTTGGCAAAGAAGGCTTTGCTTGCCGACGCCAAAGGGTAGTCCACGTTCAGGTGATACGTACCAGAACCGCCGACGACCAACATGCACCCCAACCACTTATGAGCTGCACTGGGGCAGGACTTGGATAACCGCGCCGGTCGTCGTGATGATGTGTTGCGGAGGATTCGCCTGCGTCGTCATGACCACCGTTTTGGCCTCATTCAGAATCAACCCAACTTTGGCCAACTCGTCAACCAGGGCGTCCAGCAGCACTTTGGCTTCGTCTGGTGTTTTGGCGAAGAGTAAAATGTCGTCGACAAAACGCAAGTCTATGAGTGGCCTCATGCCGTCGCCAAAATCGAATCCAAGATTTGCTACGCGAGCTCGCCATGATCGCATGGCCCATTCCAGAATTGCTCCGAAAAGAACTGGGCTGAGCACGCACCCTTGGCGAACGCCAGCATTGATTGGGAATGCTTGGCTTTTTCCCCAATCGCCCAAGACATGTCCCTCTTGGTCGCGGTACAGCCGGTGCAATGTCCAGATCGAATGGTCGCTTACACCGAGGTGGTACAAAGTTTTCCATAAAGCTGGCCAGGAAACTCGGTCGAATGCCTTCGATAAGTCCAAGCTCACTATCCACAGCGGGCAATTCGCCGCCAGAGTCTTCTCGATGACAATTGTTGCTGTCAACAGGTGCTCCTCCAATCGCCGGTTTGCTCTAAATCCGTGTTGCTCTTCCGGTTGCTCAGATTCTAGCCCCTGCTCGATGCGCCCCAGCAGCATGTAGGCAAATAATTTGTAGAGAAGACGGATGTTCGTTATGGGGCGAAAATCGCCGACTGCCTTGGCACGAATCTTTTTGGCCAACATGATGAAATAAGTCCCCGTCCATGAGCACGGCGTTATATAACGTCAACAATACATCCCGCAGTCTTGTGCTAGAGTGTTTCAGCATTTCCGCCACCAGGCCACATTCGTCTGGAGCTTTGTTTGATCCCAGTCGCCGGATGCCCTCGTCGATCTCCTGCTCCGTGAACGGCGCCTCAGTAAGAGCAGGCGGTTGTTCCATGTTCTCGACTGCCCCAGCAAATATGTCGCGCAACATCTCCGCAAATTCGTCTGGCGGCGGCTGTTGTGATACCGCCTTACCAGAAATGTTATCGGATAGCTTTTTCAATCCCCGCCAACACGACGTAGTAGACAAGTATCGCTGCAAGCGACCCGTCTTCCAAGCTCTCGTCTCCTTGCGGTGCATCTGGCGAATTTGCAGCGACAGCCGCCTCCTCATGGATTGGTCCTCCTCTTGCCGTCGCCTGGACCGTAAACTCTTTAGAGCGTTTGACGGGGTGAACTTGTGCTGGAGGGTCCGCCTCTTGTTCCTGCACTGGCTGGCTCCTCGTTGCAACGATTGCTCGATGTCGTCGAACGTAGCCTCCTCAGGAACAGACCGGGTGAGGAAGTCATGGAAAGACGCTGCAATACCATATGAGTCCAAACACGGCTGCCAATTCTTGAAGCTTCTCGGCCGCCGGGGTCGCTGTAGCTTAAGAGTCGAATACCTGCACTGGCAGTGGAAGCACCTGTGGTCGAGGCCAACAGCCAAGGTATTATCGCACCAACTTCGATCAAACTCGAAAGCCCCATCAACGCATATGTAATCAATCTGGACGCGTGACCCGTCGAGGGCGCGTTGACAAGTCCACGAATCAGGGGAATGTTGCACATCGACTGGCGGCTCAGGACCTGCAGCCCGTGCTCCAAGAGCCATCGAATCAGCTTCTGCCCGCGTGCATTGCGGACGCCGCACCCGCATCGTCCCAGCAAGTCTAAGTCGTCCCCCTCCTGTGATGCACCGATGGAAGCGTTGAAGTCACCACCAATGATTGGAACCAGACCCTGGCGCTGACTATCGCCAAGTAGAAAGGGCAATAATGTGTAGACTTCCTCGGCCGCCTCCGGCGAATCCCAAGAAGTGGGAAACTATGGGCAAATGGCGCGAAAGTGCGTTGCACCATACTGAAAATCTAATGCGCAGACCCTCTCTGAAAGAGAATGGAATCGTACCCCGCTCAATTGCTTGAGGAAGTTCCTCGACACGCCTATGCAAACGCCATGGTGCTTCGACCCACCACTGAAGTGCAGAAGATCACCACGGGGCGTCTCGATGATCTCCTCCCGCTCCTCCCTCCATGTCTCCGTCAAGAAAATAATATCGTAAGTAGACCGGCCAAGCTCCAACAAGAAGTCTTCGAACCGAGTGTTGTCACGTAAACTCTACATTTGTTGTAATAAGATTCAGGTTCACGAATTCTGTGGCCGTCTCGGTTGGCAAACGGCTCCCCGATTTCTGGCCGTTTGCTGAGTCCGGCTGTTGACTGGAAGCCGTTCACATAAACAGCTGATCCGCGATCTCGTTCACAGCCTCCGTGACATCGTCGTCCACCTCGAAGCCCTCATCCACCCATTGCGGCGACTCGTTCTCAGGCACGTTGGCCACGAGGCACAGGCGCCGATTTGACCGGACATGCACCTTGAACGTTTTGTAGTTCGTCACAATGTGTTTCGGCTCCACACCCTGCAACTCAATCAAAAACTTCTTGATCTTACTTAACAAGTTTGCCCTATTTCTCTCCTCTAGGGGACGGTTTTCAGAAGCCTACAAGTCCGCCTCCCTGAATTTAGAATGGCGTTTCTGTGTCTTCAGGAACTTCAAGGTCTTAGCGATGTCGGAGAAGCGGGCGAACACGACGGCGGGCTTCTCGTTGAAGGACCAAACCTCCTGGAAACCATCCGTTCCCTCCAGGGCGTCTTGGACAAGCTGCTCTGCCGCATCGGCCCCCATATTGTCAAAACCTCCTGTGCGACCGACAACAACCACATTCTTGTCGATGTCCCCCGTCTCAGTGTCCGTGTGCTGGTAGCCCTTGAACTTCCCCTCCAGAGCGTCGAGTCGTTTCTCCAATTCCTTACGTGCTTCCCGTTCTCGCTGCAGCTCCTCCCTCATCTCATTCATCGCTTTGGTGTTCGATGCTTGGATTTCGGTGATGCCATTTTGGATCTTGTTCCTCATCATGGTCCTGAGTACGGCAACTGTGGCGGGGCTCATCTCGACTTTCTCCACGGTTACCTCGGACGCTGGCGCCGCAAGTGCCGACGACTGGGCACTCCCAGCGTACGCGCGCTTGGAGCGTGCCGATGCATCCCGATCTGGTGTGCCAAGCTGTGCCTCCCTCTTTGGTGCCGTCACAGGCGATGGCACGTCATCCATAGAGACGATGGTCAGATAACCTTTTTTGAACATCTGATGTCAAGTCTGCCCATTTTGCGCCGTGTTGGTTGGCTTCGCCAGTTGTCTTGGCGACCTTGTACGTCTCGTAGCGTGTATGTGGTTGTGAGCCTGGGCGTCTCGGATTTTCTTCTTTGAACTCGATGCGAGTGTCACCTCTCTTCAACATTGAAGTCTGCCCAGAAGACAACGGCATAGCTTTCAGAGAGCAGGTAAAGCTTGGAGAAATCAATCATGTATGTGGATGTAAGGAGTGAGATGTAAAGGTAAGCGGATATGCGGATGTCTTGAGCCGCCTTGAGCCATATTCGGAGAGTAGTATTCATATCGTGTTATTGCGGACGAGGAGGTCTCTGGAGGGCCTTTTGTGCCAATTTGAGGCGAAATTGGTCATGGACAAGGCGCCTCTTTGGGAGTCGCTTGGGGTCTTCTGGAACGCTTCTCGGGGGCCTCTTAGTGGTATTTCTGGGACCACTTGGGGCGTCACGGGGGCCTCTTGGGGGCCTCTTGGGGCCTCCAGCGGACCCCTCTGCGCCTAGAGCTCGAAGTGTCAGTTCGCGTCCCCCGTCTGGGCCCGCTCTGGGAGCCGTGTTGGGAGCCTCTTCGGCCATCTTGGAAGCCTCTGGGGCTGTCTCGGGGCCCTCTGGTGCCGTTTTGGGTGCTCTTGGAGGTCTTTTGGGCCGTGTTGGGGCGATCCTGGAAGCCTTTGGGGCCGTCTTGGAGCGCCGGTGAGCCGAAAAGGCGAGAAGTTATAGGAAAATGCAAATTTCTGCCTCTGTGGGCCCTCTTGGGAGGTCTCTTGGAGGCCTCTTGGGGCGTCTTGAAGGCACTTTGGGCTGTCTGGGGGCCATCTTTGGCGTTTTGGATCGCCCACTTGAAGCGCTCCTGGAGCACTCTTGGGAGCCTGCTGGGACGTGGCCGGGACCTCGCTGCGACCTGCCAGGGACCTTGCCAGGACCTTGCCGTTTTTTTTTTTTTTTTGTTCGTCTGGGGACCCCCAGAGGCGGCCCCGCGCGCGCGAACTAGAAATATTGTTAACCAGTTACCGCAGATCTTAGCACGCCCCATTTGTTTGGGCCTTTGGTGGCCTCTCGAGGGCCTCCTGGAGGCCTTTGGCGTCGTCTTGGGTGCCTCTGGGGCCTGATTGCGGCTCCTCCCTCCGAGGCCACGATCCTCGTGGGCGATGTAGAAAAATGGCCCTCCCCAGGAGTGCTCTGGGGGGAGGACCTGACCGGGACCTAGCCCGGGTGATTTTCGTCCGGGGGGCACCAGGGGCCGCCCCGCGCGCGCGAACTAGAAATATTGTTCACCAGTTACCAGACATCTTAGCACGCCTCTGGCCCGTTGGGCCGGCGAATTCCTCCTCCGATCGCTCTTCCTCCGATTCCTCCCATCGGTGGCGGTGGGGGGGGGGGGGGGGGGGGGGGCCCTCTCCGCCCTCTCCCACCCCCCCCCCACCTTCAACGCCAAACCCTACGCCTTCAACGCCAAACCCTACGCCAAACCCGACACCATACCCGACGCCTTACCCGACGCCTTACCCGACGCCTTACCCGACGCCTTACCCGACGCCCAGTCCCACGGCCAGCCCCACGGCCAGCCCGACGGCCAGCCCCACGGCAAACCCCACGGCCAGCCCCACGGCCAGCCCCTCGGCCAGCCCCACGGCCAGCCCAACAGCTAGCCCCACGGCCAGCCCAACTGCTAGCCCCACGGCCAGCCCGACGGCCAGCCCGACGGCCAGCCCCACGGCCAGCCCCACGGCCAGCCCCACGGCGAACCCCACAGCCAGCCCGACAGCCAGCCCCACGGCCAGCCCCACGGCCAGTCCCACGGCCAGCCCGACGGCCAACCCGACAGCCAGCCCCACGGCCAGCCCCACGGCCAGCCCTACGGCCAGTCCCACGGCCAGTCCCACGCCTAACCCGACGCGCTACCCAACACCCTACCCGACACCCTACCCGACGCCCAGTCCCACGGCCAGTCCCACGGCCAGTCCCACGGCCAGTCCCACGGCCAGCCCCACGGCGAACCCCACGGCCAGCCCCACGGCCAGCCCCACGGCCAGCCCCACGGCCAGTCCGACGGCCAGCCCCACGGCCAGCCCCACGCCAGCCCGACGGCCAGCCCAACGGCAAGCCCGACAGCCAGTCCCACGGCCAACCCGACAGCCAGTCCCACGGCCAGTCCCACGGCCAGCCCCACGGCGAACCCCACAGCCAGCCCGACTGCCCCCCACGGCCAGCCCCACGGCCAGTCCCACGGCCAGCCCGACGGCCAGCCCCACGGCCAGCCCGACGGCCAGCCCCACGGCCAGCCCCACCGCCAGTCCCACGGCCAGCCCCACGGCCAGCCCGACGGCCAGCCCGACTGCCAGCCCCACGGCCAGCCCGACGGCCAGCCCGACGGCCAGCCCCACGGCCAGCCCGACTGCCAGCCCCACGGCCAGCCCCACGGCGAACCCCACGGCCAGCCCGACGGCCAGTCCGACGGCCAGCCCGACTGCCAGCCCAACGGCCGGCCCGACGGCCAGCCCCACGGCCAGCCCCACGGCCAGTCCCACGGCCAGCCCGACGGCCAACCCAACGCGCTACCCAACACCCTACCCGACACCCTACCCGACGCCCTACCCGACGCCTAGTCCCACGGCCAGTCCCACGGCCAGCCCGACGGCCAGCCCCACGGGCAGCCCCACGGCCAGCCCCACGGCCAGCCCGACGGCCAGCCCGACGGCCAACCCCACGTCCAGCCCCACGGCCAGCCCGACTGCCAGCCCGACTGCCAGCCCCACGGCCGGCCCGACTGCCAGCCCGACTGCCAGCCCCACGGCCAGTCCCACGGCCAGCCCGACGGCCAGCCCCACAGCCAGCCCGACGGCCAGCCCCACGGCCAACCCCACGGCCAGTCCCACGGCCAGCCCCACGGCCAGCCCGACGGCCAGCCCCACGGCCAGCCCCACGGCCAGCCCCACGGCGAACCCCACAGCCAGCCCGACTGCCAGCCCCACGGCCAGCCCCACGGCCAGCCCCACGGCCAGCCCGACGGCCAGCCCGACGGCCAACCCCACGGCCAGCCCCACGGCCAGCCCCACGGCGAACCCCACAGCCAGCCCGACTGCCAGCCCCACGGCCAGCCCCACGGCAAGCCCCACGGCCAGCCCCACGGCCAGCCCCACGGCCAGTCCGACGGCCAGCCCGACGGCCAGCCCGACGGCCAGCCCCACGGCCAGCCCCACGGCCAGTCCCACGGCCAGTCCGACGGCCAGCCCCACGGCCAGCCCGACGGCCAGCCCCACGGCCAGCCCGACGCCCAGTCCGACAGTTTGTGCGACGGTCCAGGGCGCTTTCGATGTTACGGCACCCGAGCCCGAAGTGTTTGTAGAACATTGTGCCAACAGCACAGACGTGCGGGGCGCTCTGGAAACGTCTATTGCGAGCTATTTGAATAACACTGTCGCCCCTGAGGACGTATCTGTGTTTTGCGGCTTTGGGCGGCGTTTCGGTAAGCACCCTGCCCAGGGCCGTACCTCGACGCCGGGTAACGTTACTGTTCAGTACGAAATCGCCGCGCCAGTCGAATTCGTGACTCAGATTCGGGACAGCGCAGAAGTGTTGCTGGGTCCCCAAGTTTCCAGCCAGAGCCTGGCCAGACTTGTCACCATCATCGGCGACATGCTTTCCAGCACCGCGCCTACCGCGTCTGGCAACTCTCCCACGGAGGCGTTCGGAGGCTCGGCTGAGGTTGCGGTCGAGTACTCTGGGACTTGCACCGCCAGCCCCACGGCCAGCCCGACTTCCAGCCCTACCGGCAGCCCGACGGCCAGCCCCACAGCAAGTCCGACGGCCAGCCCAACGCCTATGCCGACTCCAGCCCCGACGACCCCACCGACAGTCCAAGGGGAGTTCGCTGTAACGGTGCCCAGCCCCGAGGAGTTTGTGGAAAATTGCACCAACAACACAGACGTTCGGGAGGCACTTCAAGCATCGATTGCAAGTTACCTCAACAGCACAGTAGCCCCTGATGACATCACAGTGTTCTGCAGCATTGAGAACGGCAGCCTTGGTAACGTCACCGTTGAGTACGAGGTCTCACGCCGCCTGCTGGCTGGCAACGTCACCATTGATTATGACATTGCTGTGCCGGAAGCAGAAGCCAGTTCGGTTCAGGACAATGCAACGGCGTTATTGAGTTCCCAGGCGTCTAGCCAGAACTTGGCTAGGCTCGCCACCATCATCAGCGATGAGCTCTCCTCTGCGACCAGCGCGTCCAGCAATGTCATTGAGGTAATCGGAGGCTCGGCGGCTATGATTGTTATTTCAACACATCATCCGACGCCGAGTCCGACTCCCAGTCCGACGCCTTACCCGACGCGGAGTCCGACTTCCAGTCCGTCGCCGTACCCGACGCCAAGCCCCACGGCTTCACCGACGCTCGCTCCTCCTCCCATGGGTGTGCCTTCCGGTGGGCCCATGGTTGGACCCGGTTTTGGACCTCTCTCTGCGACAGGCGATCCACACTTAACAAATGTCTACGGCGAACGTTTTGACTTGATGAAGCCTGGCAATCATGTCTTGATTCAAATTCCAAGGGGGCAACGTGTTGAGAAATCGCTGCTTCATGTAGAGGCTGTCGCGGTGCAATTGGGTGTACAATGCGCAGATATGTATTTCCAAGAATTGAACATGACAGGGGTGTGGGTGGAGACTAAGCGGACCGGCGGGCTCCACTTCCAAGCCCAGGATGTGAGCGAAGGAGCTCCGAAGTGGGAACATGTTGGGAAGGTGGATGTGAAGGTAGCCCATGGGCGCACTCAGCAAGGGACCCCGTATCTGAACTTTTACGTCAGGCACCTCAGACGCGCTGGGTTTGCGGTAGGCGGGCTGCTAGGCGAAGATGATCATTCCGAGGTTGCGAAGAGCTCCGCAGCCTGTGTGCGGCGCCACTCCATCTCTCTGCTCGAGCTGCGCCGCTGAGCGGGCGACCGTATACTCGTGACCGCGCTCCGACCGCCCGAGGAGGACCGGCGCCGCGGGCCCCGTCTGGGTGGCTCGACTACACGTAAGGAGTGACCTGTCGCCGGAGTGACTTTTTGGTGCGGGCCTACGGGTCCCCCGATCGCCGAACACGATGCGGTAATAGCGACTTGCGCGCTTGTGTCTGGTCCCCCCGCGGCCCCCAGAGCGCCGGGCACCAGAGGTCACTCTTGCCCAGGGTCGCTCTTGCGTGTAGCTGAGTGGCCAACTGGAGGAGGCGCTCAGGTCCTCTGCCGCCTGTGGGTCCGAGGTGGCCCAGTAATGGTTCCAGCCAGCAGGAAGGGCGGGCAGACTCGAGGTTTTCGGTTCGGGAAGGTTTTTTGCCATTCTGGGCCTCCAGAGGCCGCTTTCAGGCCCTGGGGCAGTGGAAACCGGATCTTGGGTGACAGATTGCACCACGTGGACCCTGGGAGGGGTCCCGGGACCGGTTTTGAGCGGATTTGGGTTCATCTTCCCCTCCTAACCGATTTTCTGGGGACCCAACCAACTCAGACCCCCTGGCCGGGATAAACCTGGATGCTTCATTAGGCGCGCTTCAGCCTCTCTCGTGATTCAGGTTCAGCCTCGCTGGGAGACGTGCGCGAAGGACGAGGCCCATTTTGCTCTCCGGCTGGAGGCCTAGCACGCCATTTTAATTTTGCCTTTTGCATCGGGCTTCCGTCCGAACACGCTACCCTTGATTAATGAGCTGGCACTGAGCAAAAGCGGTTCTTCTGTCAGAGGGGATACCCTGTCGTCGTCGTCGTCGTCGTCGTCGTCGTCGTCGTCGTCTTCGTCGTCGTCGTCGTCGTCGTGGCCGTCGCCGTCGCCGTGGCCGTCGCCGTCGCCGTTGTCCTCTTCGTTCTCCAACCTCTCGACGATCATTAGGACGCGTGTGACACATGTTTCAGACGAGCCCGAAAGTGTGCTGTCAGAGGCGCCTGGGCGACCCGTTGCTGAGTCAAAACCGTCAAAAGCCAAATGGCCAAATGGGGGTTCTATGTTTTTGAAGCTTTAGCTTGTAGGCAAAGTTGGGTTCTAGGGGCGTTCTGCAGGGCCGGAAGGGCCGACTTCGAAGGCGAAGAGGGCTCTCGCAACTTACTTTGTGATGGCGCGAGATTACTGGCTTGTCCGTGCTTTCTCCTCCTACGTCCCTTCTTGCCCTCGCCCTTGTCGCATCCTCGCGGAGTCTTGGGGCCCTCTTGGGCCGTCTTGGGAGACTCCTTGGCTGTCTTCGGGCCCGCTCGAGCCGTCTTCAAAACGGCCTTTCAGGAGAGATTCTTGAGGCCCTTCAGGAGAGGTTCTTGGGCTTACGCCACACCGCCGACCCCTTGGGGAACTGGCGGTTGTTGTGTGTTGCTCCTGAGGGCCTCTTGCGCGCCTTTTGGGGGCTTCTTGGAGCTTTTTTAGGGCTTCATGGTGGCCTTCTTGGGGTGACATTTTCAGTCTTCGCCGTGTACGCATGGGCGCATGGGGAATGGGGCGAGAACACGCGTATACAGACGGATGGCATTTGTCCAAACACCCGACGAATGATTATGGAATGGCTTTCGGCACATCCCGCCACCGTGCTTGGGTTGCGGGTCTGAGGCCACTCGGATGGTTCCTGGGGTCTCATGGGAGGCGTCTCGGAGGGCTGCTGGGGGGTTCAGCGGAGTGACATCTTACGCGGACCACCAGGAGACCTCGCCATGCCTGTGGGGCTTCGATCTGCGAAACTGTCGCCACTTTAGAGGTCTGCTGGGGGGTCCAGCGGAGTCACGTCTTGCGCGGACCACCAGCAGACCTCGCCATCCCTGGGGTCCATTTGGGTGACGCCTTATTCTGTTACCTGGGGGTTGTTTCGAATTCCGGGGTCGTCAGAGTCCAGGCAGGGGTGCAGGGATAGATTTTGAGGGTTCCAGAGGCGGCGGAGGAGGAAAGGCGAAAAACGGGAGGAGGAGGAGGAGGAGGAGGAGGTGGAGGAGGAGGAGGCGGAGGAGGAGGAGGAGGCGGAGGAGGAGGAGGAGGAGGAGGAGGAGGAGGAACCAGGGGAATGGGTCCGGCACGCGCTGCCGCGACGGCGCCTGCGCGGTTCTTGCACTAAGTATAAGCAGGTTTAATTCCCAACCATCCTGTGGTGTTGGATACTCGTTTTTTGAAGAGACGGTCCCCGCGTTCCTCAGGCTCCACCCTCCGCCTCCTCCCCCTCCTCCCTCCTCCCTGCGTTTCACCCACCCAGTACAGCTCGTGGCCCCGTAGGCAGTTCCACCGAAGGTCTCAGTGGGACCTCCCGCGTGCGTCAAACACCTTGCAGCACAGCACTCCCTCCTTGCGTTTCACCCACCCACTACAGCGCTTCGTGGCCCCATAGGGAGCTCCACCGAAGGTCCCAGTGGGACCGCCCGCATGCGTCAACCACCACCCAGCACAGCCCTTCCTCCCTGCGTTTCACCCACCCAGTACAGCGTTTCGTGGCCCCACAGGGAGCTCCACCGAAGGTCCCACTGGGACCGCCCGCATGCGTCAACCACCAGCCAACACAGCCCTTCCTCCCTGCGTTTCACCCACCCAGTACAGCGTTCCGTGGCCCCATCGGGAGCTCCACCGAAGGTCCCAGTGGGACCGCCCGCATGCGTCAACCACCACCCAGCACAACCCTTCCTCCCTGCGTTTCACCCACCCAGTACAGCGTTTCGTGGCCCCATGGGGAGCTCCACCGACCACCCAGGACAGCCCTTCCTCCTTGCGTTTCACCCACCCAGTGCAGCGTTTCATGGCCCCTATCGGGAGTTCCACCGAAGGCCTTAGTGGCACCGCCCGCATGCGTTAGCCACCACCCGGCACAGCGCATCGTGGGCTCCACCGAAGACCCCAGTGGCACCGCCCGCATGCGTCGGCCACCACCCAGCACAGCGCTTCGTGGCCCCACAGGGAGCTCCACCGAAGGTCCCACTGGGCCGCCCGCGTGCGTCAGCCACCACCCATTACAGCGTTTCGTGGCCCCATAGGGAACTCCACCGATGGTCCCAGTGGGACCGCCCAAATGCGTCAGCCACCATCTAGTACAGCGTTTCGTGGCCCCATAGTGAGCTCCACAGAAAGACCCCAGTGGGACCGCCCGCATACGTCAACCACCACCCAGTACTCCATTTCGCGGCCCCATTGATTGGGAGCTCCACCAAGCCCCAGTGGCACCGCCCGCATGCGTCACCTCCACCCGGTACAGCGTTTCGTGGCCCCATAGGGCGCTCCAGTGGTCCCCCCGCATGCGACCCCCCACTGCCACCCAATGCAGCGCTGCGTGGGCCCATAGGGAGCTCTACCGAAGGCCCCAGTGGCACCGCCCGCCCGCATGCGTCTCCCCCTCCCAGTACAGCGTTTCGTTGCCCCAAAAGGGGGCCCCACCGAAGCCCCCACCAGCACCGCCCGCATGCGTCGGCCACTACCCAATACAGCGTTTCGTGGCCCCGTAGGGAGCTCCACAGCAGAAAGACCCCAGTGGCACCGCCCGCGTGCGTCCCCCCCAACCACCGCAGCGTTTCGTGGCCTCATCGGGAGCTCCAGCGAAGGGCACCGCCCGAATGCGTCCGCCACGCCCAGTACTGCGTCCCGTGGCCCGTAGGGAGCCCCACCGAAGGCCCCAGTGGCACCGCCTGGATGCGTCTCCCCCGCCCAGCACGGCACGCCCCGCACGCGTTTCGTGGACCTATAGGAAGGTCCACCGAAAGCGTCACGCACAACGCAACTCACATCTGCATATGGTTGGGACCTCCGCCAGGATAATTCTTGTTCGAACGCCGCGGCGACACGGCGCAGGCAGCGCTGCATCTTTAGCGTACTACTGACAAGAAGCATGATCGACCCACGAACCCGGAAAGGAATATAGAAATGTAAGACATGGCAGCGTTTCAAAGACACCTGATTGGGGGACGGGCAAATGCAATGCTGAATGTATCGATCTTGACGTACTGTGCCGAGGGCTGTGCTGTGCTACGCCGTGCTGAACTACGATGTGCCCTGCCGCGATTGTGCTCTATATAGCGTTGTGGATCGAGTCCTCCCTGGCATCCGAGTCCTGACCGAACTGATTTGGATCTTAAGCTCGAGCTGCCTGAGCAGATGGTAGCTGCCCCAAAACTAATCGACAGAGGGAAAATGCCAGGAGGACGCGCCGCGGAACGTCCCAAGGGACGCGCCAGGCGACTTGCCAGGGGACGTGCCATGGGGACGCACAGCGGGACGTGCCAAGGGGACGCGCTACAGAACGTGCCAATGGACGTGCCGCGGGACGTGCCAGGGGACGCGCCGCGCGACGTGCAAGTGGGACTCGCCATGGAACGCGCCAAGAAACGTGCCAAGGTGCAATGTTGAGTGTATCGATCTTGATGTACCGTGCCGACGGCTGTGCTGTGCTGGGCCGTGCTGAACTGCGATGTGCCATGCCGCGATTGTGCTCTACATAGCGTTGTGGATCGAGTCCTCTTTGCATCCGAGTCCTGACCGAACTGATCTTGATCTTAAGCTCGAGCTGTTTGAGCAGGTGGTAGCTGCCCCAAAACTGATCGACAGGGGGACATGCCAGGAGGACGCGCCGCGGAACGTCCCAAGGGACGCGCCAGGCGACTTGCCAGGGGACGTGCCATGGGCACGCGCCGCGGGACGTGCCAAGGGGACGCGCTACGGAACGAGCCAATGGACGTGCACCGCGCGACGTGCCAGGGGGACTCGCCACGGGACGCTCCGCGGAACGTGCCAGGCAACATGCCAGGCTGCAATGCTAAGGGTATCGATATTGATGTACCGTGCCGAGGGCTGTGCTGTGCCTGGGCGACCTGGACACGTGAAAACACGCGTTTCGCTCAAGACGTTCTCAGCACATCCTCATGCTAGACATCCGCCTGGACAACCTGGACACGTGCAAACAAGCGTCTCGATCGAGACTTCCTCGACACCGCCTCATGCTAGACATCCGCCTGGGCGACCTGGACACGTGAAAACAAGCCTCTGGTTCGAGACATCCTCAACAACTCCTCATGCTAGACATCTGTCTGGGTAACCTGGAGGCGCGAAACTAAGCGTCTCGCTCGAGACATCGTCAAGACCTGGGCACGTGAAAACAAGCATTTCACTTGAGAGATCCTCTGAATTCAGGTCCCCAGGAGAGGACAATCTATAACACAAAACAAGCGTTTCGCTCGAGACATCCTCAACCAATTCTGATCAACAAGCGTTTCGCTCGAGACATCCTCAACATTTAATTCGCCGGCCCACCTCGACCTCGATATTTATCTCAAAAGAAATTCGCCGGCCCACCTCAAGTCAAACCCAGGGGTAAACCATCTAAAAGAGAACCCTGGGCTTAAGCCCTTTCCGGGAAAACATGATCGACCCACGAACCCGGAAAGGAATATAGAAATGTAACGCATGGCAACGTTTTCAAAGACACCTGATTGGGTGACGGGCAAGTGCAATGCTGATTGTATCGATCTTGATGTACCGTGCCGAGGGCTGTGCTGTGCTGCACCGTGCTGAATTGCGATGTGCCATGCCGCGGTTGTGCTCTATAGCGTCGTGGATCGAGTCTTCCTTTGCATCCGAGTCCTGACCGAACTGATCTGGATCTGAAGCTCGAGCTGCCTGAACACATAGTAGCTGCCCTAGAGCTAATTGACAGGGGGACATGCCAGGAGGACGCGCCGCGAAACGTCCCAAGGGACGCGCCAGGCGACGTGCCAAGGGATGTGCCATGGGGTCGCACCGTAGGACGTGCCAAGGGGACGCGCTACGGGACATCCTCAAAATTCCTGCGCGCGGGACGTGGCACGCGCGAGACATCCCCGGAATTCCTGCGAGCGGGACGTGAAATCGAACATTTCGCCTGAGATATCCTCTGAAGTCTGGCCCCCCACGAGGCCCCCGCTCGAGACATCCCCCAAGTTTGCAAAACCAGCGTTTCGCTCGAGCCATCCTCAACAAATTATGAAACACAAGCGTTTCGCTCGAGACATCCGGTCAAAATCCAAGGACATCCTGGCAAAACAAACGAATTAGTCGAGACATCCTCAAAATTCCTGCGCGCGGGACGCGGCACGCGCGAGACATCCTTGGAATTCCCGCGAGCGGGACACGAAAACAAGCATTTCGCCTGAGACATCCTTTGAATTCTGGCCCCTCACGAAGCCCCCACTCGAGACATCCCCAATGAACAACCAGCGTTTCCCTCGAGACATCCTCAACAAACTATGTAAAACAAGCGTTTCGCTCGAGACATCCTGCCAAAATTCTAAGAACATCCTGGCAAAATAAACGAATTAGTCGAGACATCCTCGAAATTCCTGCGCGCGGGACGCGGCACGCGCGAGACATCCTCGGAATTCCTGCGCGCGGGGCGCTTTTCTGCGTCGCGGTCGGGGCTCCAGACCCCGTTATTTGTCGAGGATTCTGCGAAAAACGCTCCGCACCCTCTTTTTTACAAGGGAAAACGGGGGTCAGCGGACCCCGTTTTTTTATCGAGGATCCGAGATGGGGGGCGCACTTTCCTCGAGCGGGCGCGCACGAAACACACTTTTTCGAAACAAATCAGCATTTTACTTCGTTATTTAGGCAGAATAATTTGGCCGGCCCTCTTCAAGTCAAAACCGGGGGCAAACCCACTAAAAGAGAACCCTGGGCCTGACGCCCTTTCCGGGAAATACTCTTCGGTCTCCTCCCGTCACTGTCGTCGAGGTCCTCTGCCCCTTGCCACCTTCCCTCTGCTGCTGCCGCGCTGACGGTTCGCCCCCCTGCGTGTCCTTCTCCTGTCCTTCGTTCCCGCCCCCATGTCGTCCTCAAACTTGGGCCCTCGCTCCTTGTCCTTCTGTTGATGTCTTGTGAATCGTGCCACCTGAGCGCGTCCCATGTAGCTTGCACAATATGAAACGGCGCTGGCATTGTCATTGTCTTGGCAAGTTTGGGCCAACGCCTCCTGTTACTTGATGCAAATGGGTTGGGTGTTGTGAGCACCTGGGGGTCTGGGACGGTCGCGGAACTTGTTGCGGGGTATCATTGAGGAGCCTCGCCAGAGCAGCGCGTGCATAATCTGTCAGTTACAGTTTTTTGTGTGAAGCAATTTTATAAGACAAAATCATCGATCGTAATCTGAATTCGTTTGCGCAGGTTCGACTGGTGATTGAGAATGCAAAGCGCTCCTACAGAGCACAGCCCCAGTGCCCCCAGCAGTCGCGCAGTGCACCACATCTTGGGGCGGTGGGGAAACGGCTTCAGTAGTCTCAGTGGGCCCTGCGCGTCCAGGATCATCATGTTCGAACGCGTTGAACCGCTCATGCACCGCATGTTTAATTTCGACATTGGGCCCATTACCTATATGATGTAGTAAGCCCCCGTGGTATGTAATCGGTGCCTGATGGTGCCCTCGGGCTTCTCATAGAATCCCTCGCCTGCCTCTAGAGCCCGTTTTGGTGCCCATAGGACACCGGATGGTTCGTTGCGTTTCCAAATGCCTTCTTTGGGCCCCACCTTCGCTCGGCAGTCTCGCCCAGTCGTTCCGCTGGCCCGCCGCTGGTTCCACGCGGGCCCCGAGGGTCTAGATAGGCTCGCAGTGTCTCACTGTCTCCCAAGAGCCTCCATGAATTATCTGTTTGCCCCCCCGAAGCTTCCATTGAAGCGGAGATTATTATCGTTGCGTCTGCGGGCCCCGTGCATTCTCTGGAATGCGGCCGCGCAGAGTGTCGCGCTCCGCGGCATTCGGCCCAAGCATGGCCCAGGAGGGGCCAGACCCTTTGGGCTGCCGCGGCCGACCCCTTGACGGCAGCGGGGCTTGGCGCCCTGGTGGCGGTCGCCAATGCGCGGCCCAAGCTGGGGCGCCAGGAGGTGGTGGCCCGCGTGGTGGCGGGCCGAAAGGCTGCCGCGGCGCGGCGCAAGTTGGCGCAGTTCTTGTGCTTCGCGCGCACCCGCCAGCCCATCCAGCAACCAGCGTTGCAGGTGTTTCCGTGGCTTCGTATGATTTTGCATTTCGTGGCTCTGCGCGTGCACGCCCCCGCGCGTACGCGCGCTCGCGGGCAACGAGGAACGCGCATTATGCCATAATGTATAATTCCACGTTGGGGCCTCCAGAATACGAGTGAAACAGTTGGTTTTCACCATTGAGTTTTCGATGCAAAGGTGGCTACTTTGTATGCGCATTTGATAGTGCGCGCGCGCGCGAAACAATTGGTTTCCACCATGAGTTTTCGAGCTTAAGATGGCTACTCTGTATGCGCATTTGATTGTGCGCGCGCGAGCGCGCGCGAACGCGCGCGCGTGCGCGTACGCGCGCGCACAAGCAACCCTGAAACATTCAGCGCGCCACATTGTAGAATTCCACGTTGGGGCCTCCTATGAGTGGAACAATTGGTTTTCACCATTGAGTTTTTGAGATTGAGATGGCTACTCTGTATGCGCATTTTATCGTGCGCGCGCGAGCGCGCGCGTGCGCGTACGCGCGCGCTCGAGCACCCCTGAAACATACAACGCGCCACATTGCATTTTTCTGCGTTGAGGCCTCCAGAATATGAGTGAAACAAGTGGTTTTCACCATTGAGTTTTCGAGCTTAAGGTGGCTACTCTGTATGCGCATTTGCTTGCGCGCGCGCACGAGCAACCCTGAAAAGTTCAGCGTGCCACATTGTAGAATTCCACGTCGGGGCCTCCAGAATATGAGTGGATCAATCGGTTTTCACCATTGAGTTTTTGAGATTGAGATGGCTACTCTGCATCCGCATTTGATCGCGCGCGCGCGCGTGCGCGCACGCGCGCGCTCGAGCAACCCGGAGAAGTACCGCGTGCCACATTGTATTTTTCTGCGTTGGGGCCTCCAGAGAATGAGTGGAACAATTGGTTTTCACGATTGAGTTTTCGAGCTTATGGTGGCTACTCTGCATGCGCATTCGATTGCGCGCGCGTGCGCGTGCGCGCGCGCGCTCGAGCAACCCTGACAAGTACTGCGTGCCACAGTGTTTTTGTCCGCGTTGAGGCCTCAAGAATGTGGGTGAAACGGTTGGCCCCCGCCATTGAGTTTTCAAGGTTGAGATGGCTACTCTGTGTGCGCATTTGATTGCGCGCGCGCGCGTTCGCGCGCGCGCGAGCAACCCTGAATACTATTTCGTGCCACATTGTATTTTTTCTGCGTTGAGGCCTCCAGCATATGAGTGAAATTATTGGTTTTCACCACTGAGTTTGCGATATTCAGATGGCTACTCGGTATGCGCATTTGATTGCGCGCGCGAGCGCGCGCACGAGGAACCCTGAAACGCGCAGCGTGCTACAATGTATCTTTCTGCGACGGGGCCTCCAGCATATGAGTGAAACACTTGGTTTCCACCATTGAGCCTTCGAGCTTAAGATGGCTGCTCTGCATGCGCATTTGATTGCGCGCGCGCGCGAGCAACCCTGAACAGTGCAGTGCGCCGCATAGTATTGTTCTGCGTTGGGGCCTCCAGCAAATGAGTGCAACTCTTTGTTTTCACCGTTGGGTTTTCGAGATTCACATGGCCTCTCTGCATGCGCATTTGATTGTGCGCGCGCGCGAGCAACCCTGACAAGCATAGCGTGCCACATTGCATTTTTTTTGTGTGTTGAGGCTTCCAGGATATGAGTGGAACAATTGGTTGTTACCGTTGAGTTTTCGATATTCAGGTGGGTACTCTGCATGCGCGTGTGATTGCGCGCGCGTGCGCGCGCGCGGGCAACCCTGAATAGCACAGCGTGCCGCATTGCATTTTTCTACGAAGAGGCCTCCAGCATGTGAGTGAAACAGGGGGCTTTCACCATTTAGTGTTCGAGCTTAAGATGGCTACTCTGTATGCGCATGTGATTGTGCGCGCGCAGGAGCAACCTTGAAAAGTACAGTTTGCCACATTGCATGTTTCTGCGTTGAGGCCTCCAGAATATGAGTGGAACAGATGGTTTTCACCATTGAGCATTCGAGATTGAGATGGCTACTCTGTATGCGCATTTGATTGCGAGCGCGCGAGCGCGCGCGTACGCGCGCGCGTGCGCGTACGCGCGCACGAGGAACCATGAACAGCACAGCGTGTCACATTGTATTTTTCTACGTTGGGGTTTCCAGAATATGGGTGGAACAGTTGGTTTGCACAATTGGTTTTCGAGCTTAAGATGGTTACTCTGTATGCGCGTGCGATTGTGCGTGCGAGCGCGCGCGCGTGCGCGTACGCGCGCGCGCGAGCAACCCTGAAAAGTACAGTGTGCCACATTGTATTTTTCTGCGTTGAGGCCTCCAGAGTATGAGTGAAACAGCTGGTTTTCACCATTGCGTTTTCGAGATTAAGATGGCTACTCTGTATGCGCATTTGATTGGGCGCGCGCGCGGGGAACCCTGAAACGCACTGCGTGCCGCATTTTATTTTTCTGCGTTGGGGCCTCCAGACTATGACTGAAACAATTGGTTTTCACCATTGAGTTGCCGAGCTTAAGATGGTTACTCTGTATGCGCATATGATTGCGCGCGCGAGCACGCGCGCACGCGCGCGCACGAGCAAACCTGACAAGCACAGCGTGCCACATGGTATTTTTCTGCGTTGGGGCCTCCAGAATATGAGTGGAACAGTTGGTTGTCGCCGTTGAATTTTCGATATTCAGATGGATACTCTGTATGCGCATTTGATTGCGCGCGCGCGTGCGCGCGCGCACGAACAACCCTGAAACGCACAGTGTGCCACATTGTATGTTTCTGCGTTGAGGCTTCCAGAAGATGGGTGGGGCAATTTGTTTTCACCACTGAGTTTTCGAGATTAAGGTGGCTCCTCAGTATGCGCATTTGATTGCGCGCACGAGGAACCCTGAAACGTACTGTGTGTCACATGGGATTTTCCCGCGAAGAGGCCTCAAACATATGAGTGAAACGGTTGGTTGTCGCCATTGGGTTTGCGAGATTAAGATGGCGATTCTGCATAAGCGCTGGCACGCGCGCGCGAGCGCTGAGAACGCGCATTCGGTCGCGATGCATCATTCCGCGCGGGGGCCCCGTCGGAGTGCGAGCCAAACATTTGGCGAACGCAATTTTATCATCGAGCGCAGGGTGGTTATGCTGCATCGGTTCTTGCGCTGCGCGCGCGCGAGGGCGCCGGGATCTGCGCGTTGCATCGCGCTGCATCCAGCTACGTTGGGACCATGCGAATACGCGTGACACACATGGACTTCACGGTTCATTTTTCGACTCAGGATGTCCATTCGTCACTGTTTGTTCTAACGTGGCGAGCGCAAGCCGGCAGAAAGGGGGAGGTCGCGCGTGCGTCGCAGTGCCGCATTTTGGGCGCTTATGGCATCGTTCGTTGGTTTTCGAACTGAACATGGCCATTCGGCATTCTGTTTTGAGTCGCCCGCGCGGGGGCGGCGCGGCGCGTTGCGCGCGCGGGGCGCGAGCTAGTTCTTTGGGCCCGCAATCAGCGGGGGCCCGCGCCTCGGCGCCAGCCGAGCCATGTCTGCGGATTGCAGCTCGAAGGCGCGCATTCGCGCAGGGCGCTGTTGGGCGCGCGCGCGCGCTCGGCCGCGCGAAGCCGGACCCCTGCGATCAAACTAATGCCCCGAGCGGGCCCAATGGGCGCCCTGCTCCCCGCCCGCACTTGCGTTCGGGGCAGACCTGCTCGGGATAGCACTGCGCGCGGCGCGTTGGGGGGCGGGGGGGTGGGGGGGGGCGCTGCCGCGCCCGCCAGTGTCAATGTCCATCGCCGAGAAGGCGCGCTCTTGCGCTGGTCTCTCTTGGGGCCGCCAGCGCGCGCTTTCGAACTAGGGCCCGCATGCGCCGCGGCCGCGGCGGGCGACGCGTGGGGGCAGGGGGGGGGCGGGGGGCGGGGGGGGCGCAATATGCGCGCCCTCGTAGTCCGAGCTGGCAGAATGGTCGAGGTTCTGGGGTGCTCGGCAGACCGCGTACTGCCCCAGCTCCGTCCGAGCCGGGAGGATGGGCGAGGTGCGGGGGGGGGTCGGCAGACCGCGCATTACCCCAGGTCGGATCCGGGAGGATGGCCGAGGTGCGGGGGGGGGGTCGGCAGACCGCGCATTACCCCAGGTCCATCCGAGCCTGGGGGATGGGCGAGGTGCGGGGCGGGTGGTCGGCAGTCCGCGCATTGCCCCATGCCCATCCGAGCCGGGAGGATGGCCGAGGTGCGGGGGGGGGGTCGGCAGACCGCGCGTTACCCCAGGTCGCTCGCTCGCAACATTCGCCGAATCGTCGGCCGGGAGGATGGCCGAGGTGCGGGGGGGGGTCGGCAGACCGCGCATCGCCCCAGGTCCATCCGAGCCGGGAGGATGCCCGAGGTGCCAGGGGTCATAGTACAGTGGGGTGCCCACAGTGGGTGGGGGGCTGCACATTAGGTGACCACCTCTGGTGGGTCATTGCAGTCTGCGCGCGCAAGCTGCGGGGGGGGTTGGGGCGCGGGGTGCAATCCTGGTGGGGTGTGCCCGCGGCGGGTGGCGCGTCTGGAAAGGGCCTCGCAGGGTGGTGCGCCTGCTTCGAGAAGCTTTGCGGCGCGGGGTGCGCGCCCTTCGGCTCGCGCGTCCAATGGGTCGCCCGTCGTGGGAGGGGTCGCGCAGAGCGAGGTGCCCGCCTCGGTTATGAACTTGACGGCGAGATGTACGCCGCGGGGGGCGACTGCAGAGTGGAGCGCCCGCCTTGGCGGACATCTGGGGCGGGGTGCGACTGCCGCGCGGGCCCGGAGTGCGCGGCGTCGGGCGGCCGCCGCGGCGGGCTGCGCGCAGGGCCACTCCACTCCGCTGGGCCCCCCAGGGGCCCGCGAACGTGGCGACAGTTGCGCACTTCGCGTCCGCGCAAGGCGCCGCGAGGTCCCAGCTGGGTCCGCGTGCCAGTCCTCCCCGCAGGAACTCCCAGGGGCCTGCGAAAGTGGTGACAGTTGCGCGCTTCGCGCGCCTCTGGGGGGACGAAGAGAAAACATATGAGAAAGAGAGGAGAGACAGAGAAGAGGGGGGACGAAGAGAAAACAGAGGAGAAAGGAGGGAGGAAGAGAACACATAGGAGAAGAGGAGAAACATATGAGAAAGGATGCAGGAAGTAGGGGGCGCTAGAGTGGGGGAGGAAGTGGGGGAAGAGGAAAACTCGACCACAGTGCTCTATCCGAAACGAGGGCCCCGCGCAGGTTGGTTGGCAGTAAATGTCCCTCACCCTGCAAGGGGGCGGTCGAGCCCGAGGGGGCGGTGGTGGCCGTGGGCAGGGAGCTCGTCGGGGAGGCCGTCGCGTTTCTACCGCGACGCCATTGCTGGGAGCGGAAGGCCCGCCCCCCCGCTGACGAGCCATGACCAAACTACGAGGCCGACCGCGTCGCCGTCGAAGATGAAGGCGACGTTGACGATGACTTCGGCCAATCGGAGGAGGCGCTGCGCGCGCGGGAGCTGGGCTCCGACGACATTGCTTGGCCAGCCGATGTTGGCACCGAGGAGGACGGCGCCATCGTGCAGGCCGCTGGCGCGGTGGATGAGGATGAAGGTGGCGTCCGAGGGCCCGCGCCATCGGCTGGTGGAGCTTTATCCAGCAGCGGCCGCCTTGCCCCTGATGCCCCGCCGCCGCCGGCCCAGTCGCCGCGCGCAGAAGGCGAGGGGGCGGTCGCCGTTGAGAGCGACGAGGTCGTTCTTGCGAGCTTGCGTTGGATGCCAGCTTTGGAGGTCGGCTACGTCTTCCGCCGCGGGGTCTGCGTCGGTCAGCTGTCGCAGGGGGGGGCCTCTCTCAATGGGTGCAGGCACGCTGTGTCGCAGAAGGTCGGCGAGCGAGCGATCGTGCTCTGACTTGCCCCAGGCCAGGACGCGCCGGGCCATCTGCCCCCTGCTGAGAAGGCGAGAGCGAAAGAGACGCTCAAGGCACAGCACCTTGCTTGGCCTAAGCCTCGGGTGACTTGAGATGTTGCCAGCTGGCTCTCACTCTGAGTGCAATGGAAATGCGAGCGCGCATTTTGCAACTGCAGTCAAGCCACTACGCGCGTGGACATCGCAACGCGCGCGCATGATGTGGACATACTTACCCATATTGCCGACCTGCTCGCTTGCAGGCTAACTTTCCGCGCTTGCCAACTTGCAAAGACGCTAACACCCGCTGTTCGGGACCTCGACTCAAGTGGTTCAAATGGCCCCGCCCATGGGCCCTACGGGGCTCGCGCGCCAGCGTCTGTAAGCGCACCCTGGGGCCCTGCAGGGTTTGCGCACTGCGCTCTGGTCGCGCATCCCAGACAGTCAGGACTTCGGTGAGCAGCGGGGCGCCAGTTGGGAGATCGCTAGCAATTTACACTTAGTGGGCACCACGGAACACCGCTGCGCGCTGCGACGCGGACGCCGCGGGCAACCGCGAGACACCTCGGGAATCGATCGCGACACCACGGGGCACCATCGGAACACCGCGGCGGGACGCCCCCCCAGCCACAGCGTGCCATAAGGGAGGGGCGTAGTTCTGACCCGACCCAGCGCGGGCAGGTGCGCGTCTGCCCTGCCCTCTCGCGCCCTGTGCCGTTCCGTGCGAGGTTTGGACTGGGCCGCCGCGCGCGCGGCGGCCATGCCCTCGCGCATTATTCTTCTCGCGGTGAACAGGCCGCCGCCGCCGCGTGCGGGGCGGCCCTGCTCTCGCGGGACTTGTGTTTCGCATGTGTGTGTATATATATATATATGCGCATATGAGCATCTACGCGCAACACAAGCCAGACATACCGTTATATACATGTATGCGCACGCATATCTTTATTCCCTACCTAGGCTATGCCTAGAAGGATTCTTACTTTCTTAGCTTAAAGGGGCCAGGCAGTGCAGCACGCCCCGGGCGGTTCCCCCAGTCCCCTGGGAGCGGTTCCCCCCAGTCCCCTGGGAGCTTTAGCTTTTAGCTGTAGCTTTAGCTTGAGCTTTAGCTTAGCTTTAGCTTAGCTGTAGCTTAGCGTTTCGCTTAGCTTTTCGCTTAGCGTTTAGCTTAGCTTTAGCTTAGCTTTAGCTTAGCTTTAGCTTAGCTTTAGCTTAGCTTTAACTTAGCTGTAGCTTAGCTTTAGCTTAGCTTTAGCTTAGCTTTAGCTTAGCTTTAGCTTAGGGTTAGCTTAGCTTTAGCTTAGCTTTAGCTTAGCTGTAGCTCAGCTTTAGCTTAGCTGTTGCTCAGTTTTAGCTTAGCTTTAGCTTAATTTCTAATCTTATAATTATAGAACCCTGAATATCTTAAAACCGGTCATCATGCAAACCCGCTCCATCTACTGCGCAAAAAAACATTTCCTGAGCATGCGTGCAGAATCTATTGTATTTTACATTACAAAGTGCCCGGCCCCCGTTGCGACCCGGCCCCTATCTATTACAAAAAATGGCATTTCCTGGGCATGCGCGCAGAACCTCCTGTATTTTGCAATACAAAATGCCCGGTCCCCGTTGCGACCCCGTTAACCGGCTCCATCTATGGCAAAAAAATAGCACTTGCTGATCATGCGTGCAGAATCTCTAGTACTTTCGGGCAGAACCTCTTGTATTTTACCATCCAAAGTGCGCCCTTGCTTTGTAAACCGGCTCTATCTACTGCAAAAAATAGCATTTGCTGAGCATGCGTGCACAATCTCTTGTATTTTACAATACAAAGTGCCTTCCGTTGCGAGCCGATCCATTATTCAACAAAATAGCCTTTGCTGCGCATGCGTGCAGAATCTCTTCCGCCCGACCCGACTCTTCCCGCCCGTTAGAGCACTCGCGTGCCATATGGATCGCACACCAGTCGTCGCCGTCGTCGTCGTCGTCGTCGTCGACGCTGTATTCGATGTGGTTCTAACGAGGGGAGAGATGATCTTTATGGTGGGGTGGCTTGCGGGTGGGAGTGACGGCCGGCGCAGGTGGGTTCGCGGTCACGGTGTACTCGTGGCCACGCCTAGTAGACCCTAAACCCTAAGCTTTAGCTTAGCTGTAGCTTAGCTTTAGCTTAGCTTTAGCTTAGCTTTAGCTTTAGCTTAGCTTTAGCTTAGCTGTGGCTTATCTTTAGCTTAGCTTTAGCTTAGCGTTACTGTTACTACTCATGCTGCTTTCCTAGGGGTTCCAACTCCTAGGTCGGGTCGCACTGGGATACTATACATATGTTGGTACGTATGCATGTATGCGTGTATGCATGCATGCATATGCGTATGTTTGTATGTCGTGTTGTGTAAACGTAGACAAATTGTGTACTTGTTATACCCATACGGAGAAATATGCTTGCACACGCGCGCGCGCCATGGGCCAGGGCCGCCGCGCGCGCGGCAGCTGCGCCCCTCGCGCATTGGGCTTTTCCCCGCGCAGGCAGGGCCAGTGCCGTCTTCAGCGCGACCGCCCCCCCCGACTACTCCTGCTCTGCGTCTTCAGACGCAGGATGTGCGCGATCGGCCTCGCGCGCGCCCGTTCTGCGCCTCGCGGGCGGCGCCTTTCCAGTAGATTGGGGCGGGGCCGTGCGAGGCGCGGCGCTGCCCCCTCTCGCGCGCCGCCCAGCCGTTCCACGCGGTGCCAGGGCCGCCGCTGGGGCGCCCGCCTCGCCCCCGTCGCGCACTTTGGAATTCGATGCAGAATGTGCCAAGGTCACCGCGCGAGCGGCGGCCTTGCCCCCGCGCGCGATTCTTGATCCAGGCGGGGCCTGGGCCAGGGCGTCGCTGCGCGCGGCGGCCCTGCCCCGCGCCCCGCGGCTCTCCAGCTGGGCCAGGCCGAGGCCGCCGCGCGCGCGCGGCGGCCCCCGCTGCCCCCCCCGTGCGCGGCGTTGCAGAGTCGGCCGAGGCCGCCGCGCGCGCGGCTGCCCTGCCCCCACCCCACCCCCGCGGGGCGCGCCGCCCTGTGCAGGGCGCGCCAGGGCCGCCGCGCGCTGCCGCCGTGCCCGCTCGGACACAACGCCCCCCGTGCCCACGTGGAGCGGGCCCGTGGCCTCGGGCGTTGCGTTCCCTTGAGCCGAGTGGGCCAGGGTGGCCGCGCGCGCGGTGGCCGCGGGCCCGCGCGCGTGGCTTAGTTTTCAAACAGATTGGGCCAGGGCCGACGCGCGCGCGGCAGACCTGCGCCCTTGCCGACGTAGCTGCGCATTCAGGATTGGCCGCGGGCGCCGCGCGCGCGGCGGCTCTGCCCCCTTCCCGCGCGTGGCGTTTTCTCCGCGCGCGTCGAACAAAACCGCCGCGCGCGCGACCGCCGCGCCCCGCTCGCCCGCGATGTTTTTTTCAACGCGACACGGGGCAGGCCCGCCGCGCGAGCAGCGGGCCCGCTTCTTCGCGCACTGCACTGACGCGCAGAACTGGCAAGAGCCACCGCGCGCGCGGCCGTGCTGCTTTCTGACGCGCGCTGTGTTTTCTAACTCAGGAACGGCCGGGGCTTTCGCGCGGGCGGCGGCCTTGCCCGTTCGCGCGCTCGGGTGCTCCATCTGGAAAGGAGCAGGTCCGCGGCCCTCGCGGCGGCCTTGTCCCCTCGCGCATCGCGCTGGCCCGTTCAGAGTGGGCCAGGACCGCTGCGCGGCCGCCTTGCCCCCATCCCCCCCCCCTCCCCGCCCTGCCCAGTCGCGAGCGGCGGCCCTGCTCCCGTGCGCGCGGTATCCTGTCGCGCGCGATTTGCCGGGGGCGCCGCGCTCGCGCGCGGCGGCCGCGCCCCCGCCCCCCCCCCTTTCTGGCGCACGCTTCTTCGATGCATTCAACGTGAACAGGGGGCGCGGGGCCCGCGGCGGCCGCGCCCTTCGCGCGCCGCGTTTCTGCGCGCAGAATGGGGCAAGTCCGTCGCGGGCGCGCGCGGCGGCGGAGCCACCGCGCGCGCGGCGTGCCCCCCTTCAGAAGTGACCAGCGTCGCCGCGCTCGCGGCGGCCCTGCCGCCGCGCGCGCCGCGTTCCCCATGCAGACTGGACCAGCATTGCCGCGCGCTCGGCGGCCGTCGCTGCGGCGCCGCCGCCGCGTCGAACGCGTCGGCCGTGCTCCTTCGCCATCTGGTAAGCTTAATCGGCCAGGGCGCCGCGCGACCGGCTTCCCCGCCCCCCTCGCGCGCGGCTCCGCATCCGATTCGAATGGGCAGGGGCCGCCAGGGCAGCGGCCCAGGCCCCTCGCGCGCGGCGTTGTTCCCTCCGCGAATCGCTTGAGCTGCTCCGAGCGCTGTGTTCCCGGCCCGCCTCGAATTGTCTCTTGTCGCGCCGAATTGCACAGAACCGCCGCGCGCGCGGCGCCCCTGCCCCCGCCCCCCTCGCCTCGCGCAGAGTTGTTTTTTTCTGCGCGATGGGCCGAGGCTTCCGAGCCCGCGGCCGCCCCGGCGCGAAGGCCGTCGCGCGCGACGCCCCGCCCCCTCGCGCATTTGTTCTCTTCCGCGCAGCCTGGGCCAGTGCCGCGGCGCGCGCGGCGGCCCGCCAGGTCCTTCTTCCATTGCGCGCGCGGCCCAGGGCCACTGCGGCGGCCATCGAGACGGCGTCGCGAGCGCGGAGCAAGGGGCCCGGGGGCCGCCGCGCGCGCCCCGCCCCTCCCGCGCCCCGTCTCCGGGCGCTGGTGCCTGAATTCTCGTTTCCATAAGTCAGTTTATCGAATCATTACGTGTTTTTTCTCTGGGCGCTCTGCCGGAACTGCGCGTTTCCCATTCGGGTCTCCTGCGCGACCCTTGCCTGCTCTCCTTCGCCAACCGAATGTTTAGTAGTCAGATTTCGTTGGCCCCGCCCTGCATCTGTATATTTCCTGCGTGGGCGTGGCGCAGGTCCCCATCAGATCTGTCAATGCCCATTGCAAGCATTTCCTTTGCCGCGCCGAGGAGGCCAGTGCGCTGCGACGCGGGAAGTGCCGTCAGAGCAGCTCCTGGCGTCGCGGCAAGTTGCTTACCGAGACAAGCGCTCTGCGCAATTTCATACAAAATCTGCCCTCGGACTGCCTCGCGCAGACAGCAGGGCCCCCTTGTTCGCGGGAAAGATGCAGACCCCCCCGGGACTTACAATGCCCAGTGCCTTGCTTGCTTGCTTGCTTGCTTGTCTGCTTGCTTGCTTGCTTGCATGTCGATGTTTCGTTTGTTATTTTGCTGCTGCGACGCGTCTCGATGCCCCACTGCTGTTTCTCCTTGCGCCACTTCCCCCCCGCCCCGTCCCGCCTCCCCCGCCCTCTGCGGACATCTTCTGAGGGTCGTCGGAACCTGCCGCAAGGCCTCTCCAGTGCAGCAGGAGCTCGACCCCAAGAAACCCTCCACGAGAAACCCAACCCCGAGACCCCAGGACGCCCATCGATGCTTAATGTGGGAGCGTCGAGCTCTCCATCTCGGAAGCCGGGCAAGGGCTGCTAAATCCGTGGCTGCTAAAATCGACCTCCGGGAAGTTGTCTTCGTCCTTCCGGGAAGAAGCCCGTTGACTGTTTCGCGTGCCGCGCCTCATTCCGGGAAGTTGTTTTTTTCCTTCCGGGAGGGCCGTTTTAGCAGCCACGGTTTTAGGAGCCCTCGCCGAGCTTCCGACCATCGCAGAAACCATCGAGGCCCAAGAAAGCAGGGTGTTTCGTGGCACGGGTTTCCGCTGTACCTGCCCCCGACGGCCAGCGAGCAGACATTCCACGGGGCGTGCCCGTCTGCCCAGAGCACTGCTCCAAGAGTAGGAGGAGGAGGAGGAGGAGGAGGAGGAGGAGGAGGAGGATCGGGGCTCGAGGAGGACCGAGGATCGAGAAACTAGGATCGAGGGTCGAAGAACATCGAGAGCCGAGGCGCTTCTGGGCGCTCCGTCGAGCGCATTCCACTGCTCGCAAAGTACGTACTCGCAGATGGCCTGGATCCGCCGCGGGAGATCTACGATCCACTAAATCGAGGCGAGGATGCATGTTTCGAACGTTTGCGAGGAGGCACTCTGCGAGTAGCTGGAGCGCGCTCGGGGAAAGAGGCTGGCGCCCACGCGAGACGTGACGGCACCTGGAGCTGGAACTTGACTGCACCTTGTTCTAGCGCGGCGCTCGTTGAGGCAATATTGGGCTGCGCTTGCACCTCCAGAGGGTCGCTGTCCCAGGGACCCCCGGTGTGATGACGTTCATTCACGCCGCGGGTGCCGAGAGCCGTCGACCTCTTCTCAAGGGTAATGGTTTCGCTGTGGGCGCTTGTTCGACGGTCCCAAGGCCTGGACACGGCCACTGGACGCCGAACACGGCAAGCCCAAATCATGCTCAATTGCCAAACATTGTCTGGGACCCAAAAACAATCCTCCAGAAGCTTGAGGAAACCTGGCCGCCGTGATTCTCTCATCTCAGCGTGCAGGGGCGTCCAACTTCGAGGATGAAGCCAACTATACGACGACACCGATCCTGTCCAGGCCTTGCGATCAGTGTATACGCCCTCTTGGCTTGGCCAGGACAACATATTGTGTTACCACAAAGCCTAAGTCACTCGTGAGGTGCCAAGTCACCTGGTAACGGCCGCGCACAAAAGGACAATAGTTGAGCCAACGCCTGAACAACTTCGTCCATGGCGATGGTTTCCGCTAGACATGAAGAAACAAGGTCTGCATGAACGACTTGGCCAGGACAGCAGACACGCCGATTCGGGACACAGGATCCGCCGTGCCAGGATCGCTGCGGGCGTGTGCTTGGCATCCCCGAGCTCCGCCCGTCCCCTCCAGCGCACGGCAGAGACGACCCACACTCCGTGAACACCAGGGTGTAGAAGACGGCCGCGCAGACGAAGAAGACGAAGAATGCCCACAGGTTAAATCCGCCGACCCCCTACCTGCCAGCGGTCTGCCGGGGGCTCCGACACAGTCCGACGCACGGGGAGGAGAACCGAGGGACGGGACGAGACGGGCGCCGACACCGCTCCGCGCGCATGAAGGGAGCGCCAATGCACTGCGTAGGACGGCGGTGGGACCGTAGCCCTTCGCCAAGAGCACATTGTCGATCCTTGATGGGCCTTTTGCAACCACTACCACCATAAGTTGGAGGGGGGAGAGGATGAGGACGAAGAGGAGGAGGAGGAGGAGGAGGACGAGGAGGAGGAGGAGGAGGAGGAGGAGGAGGAGGTGGACGAGGAGGAGGAGGAGGAGGAGGAGGAGGAGGAGGAGGAGGAGGAGGACCCCCTCCCCCTCCAACTTACGGTGGTGGTGGAAAACAGGCCCATCAGATCCGTCGGCGTCGAGGACCGTGCGGGAGTCTCTGCGCAGCACTGCTCGTGAATTCCTCATCCCGGAGGGGAACAGAGGGAGGGAGGGGGGAGGACAAGAGCGCCTCGCCGTCGCTCGGGCGCCCCATTCCCCGTGCACTTGTTCGATCTCGTGCGCGCATGTTTTCTCCAGACCGCATCCACGGGGCCTAGAGAGAACCAAACGCACACGCCCTAGCGGTGCCAAGGCGTGCGAGGCGGGGATTTATCCATATCCACCGCCCGGGAACCGACGTCCTGGTGCCCCAGCAAGCAGTGGATACGGATAGATGTTGGCCCCGGGGGCCCGAATGTATCCATATCCACCGCCTGCCGATGTCCCCGAGAATTGATCCTCCAGACGGTGGTTATATGGACTGCCTTAAGCGACCTCCTCCTAGGTTATCCCTATGGATTGAAAGTTCTCGCTCAAGGCCCATCCATTCTACCTGCTTCTCCTACTAGCCCCAGAGGTCTGGCGCATTACTCCACGCTCCCCTCAGTGTTCCCCCAACTTTATCCTCAATCCTTAATCCTCATTTGTACATGACCACCGACGGTGCTCATGTACAAATTCACACCTCGGAGAGGCGTGCCTCAGAGGTCGGAGCTCCCGCCCCGCCACTGGGCGGCGAGACGGCGCGCCGTGCCCCGTGCGGGCACTCCCTCTTTTGTGCGGTGGGCGTCCTCCAAAAAAGGGCCCAAAGAAGAGCTGCCAGGCTCCCAATGGACGGGGTCAGAAACCCCTTCGAGTAGGCGTCCTCCAAAAAAGGGCCCAAAGAAGAGCTGCAAGGCTCCCAGTGGACGGGGTCAGGAAGGCCCCCCTTCGAGTAGGGGATCGACTGCAACAGAAATGCTGCACCCCAGAGATTGGTTCTCTTCAGTCGATCTCTCGAGAAGGAGCATAGAAAGGCTCCGTAGATCTGCGGGGCATTCGACCTCTTCTCCCCCGTAGATTCGACGGGGAAATAATTTCTGTAGTCGGTCCCCTACTCGACCGACAAGCCCTCAGAGTCCTCCAAGACGCCCCCAAGAGGCCCCAGAGATGGCCCCACAGGCCCCAGAGGGCCGCCAAGAGGCCTCCAAGACGCCCTGGGAGGCCACCAGGAGCCCCCCAGGAGACATCCCAAGCGACTCCGAGGAGCATCCAGGAGGCCTCTGGTTCACTCAGGACCAACCAGGCGTCCAAATGGTGCCACGCTCCCCTGTCAAGGAATAGCTCCCCTATGCATCGTTACTGTTTGAGGTGGTGGGGAGACACCGGGTGTGAAGATTTGGCAAGATGCCACTGCCGAAAGCCTGCATCTCCCCTCTCGGGCTCTGTGAACCCCCTCTGGGCCCTGTGAACTATGAACCCGAGGGGCCCTACGAGCCCGATGGGCCCTGTGCCCTACGAGCATCCTGGGCTCTACGAGCCCCATGGGCCACGCGAGCACTCTGAGCCCGATGAGCCCTGGGCCCTACGAGCCACGTGAGCCCAGTGAGCCTTCTGGGCCCTAGAAGCCGCGTGAGCCATGTGAGCCCCAAGCCCTCACGAGCCCCGTGGGCCCCGTGAACCATCTGGGCACCAGGGGGCCCCACGAGGCTTATGGCTCTCTGGGCCCTCTTACCATGGGCCCTACAAGCTCGATGTGCCCTCTGACCCCTCTGGGCCCTGCGAACCCCCTGGACCCCATGAGCTCCACTGGCCAACAAGCCCTCTGGGCCTTGTGAGACCCCTGGGCCATATAAGCCTGAGGGGCCCTGCGAACCCAGTGAGCCATGTGAGCTTTCTGGGCCCTCTCAGCCCCATGGGCCCTACGAGCCCTCAGGGGTCCTACGAGCCCTCGGGGCCCAACGGGCCCTTGGGGCACTGCGGGCCTCCAGAGCCCTGCAAACCCCATGGGCCCTGTGAACTGAAGATCCCCTTGTGTCCTGCAAGTCCTGGGAGCCCTGCGGGCCATATGAGCCCTCTGGGCCCTAAGAAGCCTCGGGGCCCTACGAGCCCCAAGTGCCCTGTGAGCCCTATGGGCCCTACATTCCCCGTGGGCCCTGTGAGCCATCTGGGCCGTAGGAGCCCTACGAGCCCTCTGAGGGCCAAGGGCCCCCGCGAACCCCATGGGCCCTGTGAGCCTCCTGGGCCCACTGAGCTCCAGGGGAATGTGAGCCCCCTCGGGGCCATGTGAGCCCTCCAGGCCCCGTGAACCACAGAGCCCCCACGAACCCGCTGGGCCCTGTCAGGCCTCTGGGCCCCACGAGCCCTAGAGGACCCGCACGCCCTATGGTGAGTGTGAACCCTCTGGGCCCTGCAGGCCCAGGGGCCAGGCGAACCTTCTGGGCCACGTGGGCCCTTTGAGCCCTGTGAGCCCTAGGAACCCCACGAGCCCTATGAGCCCCGTGAGCCCTCTGGGTCCTGTAAGCTGTGAGAGCTTTACGAACCCTACGGGCCCTGTGAGCACTTTGGGTCATTCGAGCCCTAACGGCCCTACGGGTCCGCTGGGCCATTCGAACCCTGAGGCTTTGCGGGCCCCTTGAGTCCCTTGGGTCCTGGGCCCACTGCGAGTTCCATGGGCCCAGCGAGCTCTTAAAATCCATGTGAATCCCTGCAATACTTCGGCGCTCCGAAAATTCATTCCGATTTGAAAGGCACGGCGCCGCGCGAATGCAGCGCAAACGCTATGCTGGAAGGGCGCGGCAATGCATGCCCCCTGGACAGGCGAGAGCAGCCGCGCCCCCGTGCGAACCCCGATCCCGCGCGGGGCGCGCTCCCGTTGACAATGGCTCACCCGGGAAACCGTTTCTTGCGCAGGAAGTCCTGAGCGGTCTGCCCACTGGCGGCTCCTTCGGACGAGGCCCGGAACCACCGAGAAACAGTTCGGGATGCGATGTTCTATGCGGTTTGCCCATGTTCGGTTTCTTCGGAGTGGGCCCGAAGACCTCGAGAACGATGTTTTTGCAAGGAGCCTCAGGCGGTTTGCACATTTTCGGGTCGTCCGAACCGGACCCGAAATTTCTCCTGGCACGAATCCCATGGGATGTGGCCACTTTCAGGTCGGCCGGTAAACTTTTCGGGTCATCGTGTGACCGAGCCCCAAAGTTTGGGCGCCCGAGTTATCCGGGGTAACTCGGGTCCGGGGTAACTCGGGTTTGGATTCCCGAAAAAGAAACCCGAGTTACCCCTGACCCGAGTTACCCCTGATGATTCGGGGCTCTGGACGCCCGAGTTATCCGGGGTAACTCGGGTCCGGGGTAAGTCGGGTTCGGCTTCCCGAAAAACGAACCCGAGTTAGCCCTGACCCGAGTTACCCCTGATGATTCGGGGCTCTGAAAAGTCTTTTTCGAGCGAGTCCGATGCCGCTTGCTCACTGTCGGGTCCGTACACCGTTTGGGATCACTGAGCCCCTCCGGCCAAGCGGGGTGCTGGGCTGCCCCTCGGCGCGCCGACCCTGCCCTCGCGACGTCGCCCCCGTCCGCCCTCGGGCCCCGCGGGTCTTGCCCTGCGCGCGCCACCCCGGATGGCCGCGGCGAGCACGGTGGCAGACTTGGGGAAGCTTTCGGATCGGCGCAGCAGCCCCAGGCTCCACACTATGCCTCGGGACGCCCAAGGGGGCTCCTCGGGGTTCCCAGGGAAGCTTCGGGATTCCTCCAGAAAGAGCCAAGGCTCTCGTGTCGGTTTGGGGGCGTTTTCCTCTGCTCGCGTGTCTCTGTCCTTCGCTGTGGGTCTTCCTCGGCAAGTGTGGGGCCCTTCCCCGGCGCGCGTGCGCCGTGGAAGGAGAGCCGAGGACGAGAGAGGAGGAGCGGCAGGAGAGTCGGGAAGGGGGGAGAACAAGAAGGGGCAGGACAAAGAAAACGAGGAACAAGAATGGGGAGGAACAAGAAGGGGGAGGAACAAGAAGGGGGAGGAACAAGAAGGGACAGGATTGGACGAGCGCGCTCCACTGATCACAAAGCAACTGCTCGCACATGGCCTGGATCCGCAACGGGAGAGTTGCGATCCAGCACAACGATGTGAACTCGCGTTCTTGTTTCTGACGTCTGTGAGTAGGCACTTTGCGAGTAGTGAAACGCACTCGGTGAAGGGCACGAACATTCGGACATGACATCAATCACCATGCCCTCCCCTGGGCAGCACGACCAAGAGCACAAACAACATGTGCAGTGCAATGCACCAAAGGTGCCCTAAAGGTGCCCTGAAGTATTATTTTCTCCCCCCATCTGTGGCCCTCCTCATCCTCCTCCTCCTCCTCCTCCTCCTCCTCCCCCTCCTCCTCCTCTTCCTCCCTCCCCCTCCACCTCCCCCTCCCCCCCCCCAATACGGCACGGCCAAGATTCGACCCCCTCGCCTTGGCGCCAGGGGGGGGGGGACCGCCCCCTTGCTGGGGGGGGGGGTGGGGGGGGGAGGGGGGGGGGCACCGATAACGAAAACAACCCTCACCCCACCCTTGCCCGAGGAGCGCACGTGGAGAGCGCCTTTTTTCCTTAGATGAAGAACCGTGCTGCCACCAGGAAGGAGAAAGGGCAGCATGGCAGAGCGCCGCTGTTGGGGAGGGGAGGAGGAGGAGGAGGAGGAGGAGGAGGAGGAGGAGGAGGAGGAGGAGGAGGAAGAGGAGGAGGAGGAGGAGGAGGAGGAGGAGGAGGAGGAGGGGGTGACCACTCAGGATCGCTCCTGGGGTGGGGGGTCGCCGGGTGGGGGCCTGGGCCCGATCGGACACCAGACTCAGCAGCTCCACGACGAATAGGAGGATGATGTAGTTCGCCTCGCGGGGTGTCGGAACCACTTTTACCTCAACCTCTCGACTCTGAAAAACATACCGCTAAACATGTTTCGCGAGTTTTGCGCGCCTTTGAAATCGCCTCTGGGCCCAACCCAAGATGAAAAGCCGGCCGTCAGGAAAGGGTCGAGAGGACAGAGGGCAGGCGGGCTGAGAAAGACAACGAGTCTGCGGAGGACTGGGATCACCGAGCCAGAAAGCCCGAAGACCACAGAAATGACTTCCCCCCAGACAGACAGACAGACACACACTACAGTCGGCCCGCATCATAAGGATGCGCGATGAGGGTACAAGGGCTTTGCAGGGCCATCTCGAAGCTTTTCGGGCGGGGCGGCGCGGCCAGCGAAAGTGGCCAAGGATGGCCCGAGGAGGCAAGGATGCAGGGGCACCCTTGGGGAAGGTTGTCCTTAGGGTACCCTCAGGATACCCTCAGGATATCCTTAGGATACCCTTTGGAATTTGGCTGGGGGTACCCTTAGGAACCCTAGGGGCATCCTAAGGGATACCGGATACCCTCAGGATGCCCTTCGGAACCCTGAGGTGGCATGTGCAATTATCCGATGGGTAACCCTAGAAAAATTGGCCATCCTTACCCATCGGTCGGAAGAAGCAGGCAGACGCATGAACCAGGAAGGCGTTGGACGCAGATTGGGCTCCGCTCGCCCCCACAAGTGGGACGGAACAGGTGAAGCCACTCGATCATTGAAGTAGGAGGGCGCCTCACGTGGATTGGGACCTGGGACTCCAGAGATAGAGGGCAGAAAATCCACCCCGATAATAACAACCTCGACACGCGAGGCCGTTAAGTAAACGCACCCTAAGAAGGAATCAAGCAGCGTAGGGCTGTTTAGTAAACGCCCAGGGCCGTTTAGGAAACGCCAATTGTCGGGTCGGGGTGGTGTGTTTTCCCTTGAAGAAATACCTACTTTCAACGACCGATGGGCAGGATACCCTTTAGGAACCCTGAGGTTGCATGGGCAATTTCCCTTGCCCGTCCCTACGATGCGGGTTGACCGCCGAGGGCAGCGCGGCGGGCCCGCAGCCCCCACAGCAGCATCCAGCGCCAGTCATCCTCGCGGCGTTTTGAGTCGCGTGCTTGGCGGTTGCGTCTTCCCAGCGCCTTCTTCACCCAGGCATCGCGGCTCTGCGAGTCACGTGCGGCACGGGTGCCGCAGGAAAAGACCACCTATGCCCACGCGGTCGCACCTTCTCGGGACGTTCCTCCGACCATCGCAGGACGGACGAAAAGCGGGGGAGGGATCTGAAGGGGACGACACACCCTGAATAGAAGGTGAAAACCAGCGAGGCCTGCAACAATCGACTCTCGAGGGTCTGACTTCATGTCGTCCTCTTTGTCCTCCTCCTCCTCCTCCTCCTCCTCCTCCTCCTCCCTCTCCCTCTCCCTCTCCTCCTCCTCCTCCTCCTCCTCCTCCTCCTCCTCCTCCTCCTCCTCCTCCTCCTCTCCTCCTCCTCCTCCTCCTCCTCCTCCTCCTCCTCTTCCTCCTCATCCTCCTCGTCGTTATCCTCATCCGTAACAGGTTGCTCATTCTCGTTGCAATAATCACTATGTTCCTCGTTCCCTGATCCTCCTCGTCCTCTTTCACCTCCTCCTCCTCCTCCTCACATCCTCTTTCTCGCCTTGCCTTTCACCATCCTTAATACTCGCCTCCACATCATCACACCATAATCACACTCGCCATCATCAGCAGCAGCAGCAGCCGCAGCAGCAGTATCATCATCGTCATCAGCATCGGCATCATCACCGTCATCAGCAACAACATCAACATCAGAAGTACCATGGTCATTAGCATCATCAACCTCATCACTATCAGCATCACCATCATCAGCAGCATCATTATCATTATCATCATCAAGATCAGCATCATCATGATCATCAACGTCAACGTCATCATCATCATCACCATCTCGATTGACATCGTCATTGCCATCGTCATCATCGTCGTCATAATCGCCATCGTCCAGTCACCATCATGATCAGCATCAGTATCATCACCTCCATCATCACCATCGTCAGCATCAGCATCATCACCACCACCACCATCATTTTCAATATCAGCCTCACCACCACCATCACTATCAACACGAGCATCGGCATCTTCGAAATCACCATCAGCACATTCATCAGCATCGCAATCACCATCGCCAGCATCATCATCATCATCATCATCATCATCATCATCAGCATCATCATCATCATCATCATCATCATCATCATCATCATCATCATCATCGTCATCAGCACCATCATCATCGTCATCATCAGCATCATCATCATCAGCAGCATCTTCTTCTTCTTCATCATCATCATCAGCATCAGCATCAACATCATCCTCATCATCCTCATCATCATCCGCCTCCCTCATCCTCCTCCTCGTCCCCCCCCCCCTCCTCCTCCTCCTCCTCCTCCTCCTCCTCCTCCTCCTCCTCCTCCTCCTCCTCCTCCTCCTCCTCCTCCTCACCCTCCTCCTCCTCCTCCGTTGTCGCAGTGGCGAGGGTCCTCGCCGCGTTCTGGGGCAAAGGTGGGATGCACGCGGCCGAATTGGGCACGACGGGCAGGGGGGGAGGAGAGGAGCGCGCCGAGGAGAAAGAGCAGCATAATGAGCAGCATGATGATCATCATCATCATCAGCATCATCATCATCATCAGCATCATCATCATCATCATCAGCAGCATCAGTATCAGCATCAGCATCAGCATCATCATCCTCATCATCATCATCATCATCATCACCATCGTCATCCTCATCATCATCATCATCATCATCAGCATCATCATCACCACCATCATCAGCATCATCATCATCATCATCATCATCATCATCATCATCATCATCATCATCATCATCATCATCATCATCATCATCGGTATCATCATCATCATCAGCATCACCACCATCATCATCATCAGCAGCATCGTCATCGGCATCGTCATCGTCATCGTCATCATCATCGTCGTCAGTCATTATAGGCATCATCCAGTCATCACCATGATCAGCATCAGCATCATCATCTTCATAATCATCAGCATCACCATCATCAGCATCACCATCATCAGCAGCATGAACATCATCAACATCATCAGCATCACCATCATCCTCGCCATCATCATCAACGACGTTGTCCTCGTCATCATCAACATCACCACCACCACCATCATCAGCATCGTGTGCATCGGCATCATCAGCATCATCATCAGCAGCATCGTCGTCAACATCATTATCGTGATCATCATCATCAGCATCAGCATCATGTTCCTCATCACCGCAACCGTGGTCACTGTCAGCATCATGACCTCCATCACATCATCATGATGATCAGCATCATCATCACCACAGCCATCGTCACAGTAGCAGTATCAGTATCAGTATCGCCATCATCATCATCGTCAGCATCAGCATCAGCATCAGCAAGGGCATCATCAGCAACATCAGCAATAGCCTCATACGTTCCTCCTCCTTATGAATAACGCTTCCCTGTCGCACCCCGAGGCAAGTCGAAGGGCGGGCGGGCCAGGCGTTTCGCCTGAGACTTCCGTACCATGTCTGACCCTGAAACTTAAAACCAGCAATAGGTTTGCAAATAGAGGGCGGTTGATTTTCAAAATGTGGCTCACGCCTCAGCGCCGTGCACACTCGTCTTTGAAAATGCAAGAGCTTCACATCTTGAGGGCGGGTCGTTTTCAAAATGTGGCTCTCGCCATATTGTCGCTAACACTCGTCTAAGCATCTGCAAGAGCTTCACATATTGAGGGTGGCTCAGTTTCAAAATGTTGCTCTCGCCTTAGCGCCGCGCACACTGGCCTTTAACATGTGCAAGATTTCTACAGCTTCCCATGGGCGACGTACCAGAACATGTGTTGGAACGGTTCAGGACTGTCAGGGCGCAAGAGTTACTTTGATTCGCGGTGTTGAAGTCCCAGGAACGGTGTTCTTGCGTGATTCAGGATCGTCAAGACGAAACAGCCAGGTTGATTCGTGGCGCTGGAGTCCCGAGAATGGTTGTTTGGCACGCTTCAGGATCTTCGAACGCTTGTCTCCCAACGGGGCACTCCCCTCAGTGAGAATGGATCCTTCTCGGGGCCAATGAAGTGTTTAAGTCCAACATCTTTGATGGGTCTTGGGCTTACACTGGCCCTCTTCCTCCTCATCATCCTAATCCCCCCCATTATCCTTATCTGTGTCGTCCTCTTCCCTATTCACCGAATTTTCTGTGAGCCCACTGCTGGAGTTAACATATTCTAGGTCCGCCCCTCGCGCCGCGCGACATGCACGAGGAGGAGGAGGAGAAGGGGAGGAGGAGGAAGGAGGGGGGCAGGGGAGGGGAGAGGGATGATGGAGGGATAAGAAAAACAAGCATGGATCAACGATGCTGCGCTACTTGAGGCCTCCTAGATGGGGTCCAACTAGATGGGGTCGCAGGGTCGCGCCGCATCGCCGATGCATCGGCGATGTATCGGCGATGTATCGGCGACGTCGACGTGGACCAACCCGGCCCCCACATCAAGTCGCATCGCCGATGCATCGGCGATGCGGCGCGATCCTTCGACCCCACCTACTGGAGAACGGGGGATTCTGGGGTGGCGGTTTTGGGGGGCCGATGCGCGGCACGATTGACTTCCGAGGTGCGCGTTGCAGCGCGGGTGGGGGTGAGAAGGAGGGCCTGGTAGATCGAGAGAGAGCGGGAGTGAGAGAGAGAGGGAGCGTCGGAGAGAGAGAGAGAAAGAGAGAGAGAGAGAGACATAGAGAGAGAGCCAGAGAGAGAGAGAGAGATAGTGAGAGAGAGAGAGAGAACAAGGCGCGGGAGCGGTGCGGTAGGGGAGGGGGAGAGGGAGTGAGCGGGAGAGGGAGGAAAGGGCGAGAGGCCTGAACGCCCCCTCTACCGCCCGCGGCGCCGCCTGGGGGGGGAAAGAAAGAGAAACAAACAAAAAAAAATCGGCCAGATCCCCCTCCCTGGCATTTTTTTGTTCTCCCCCCCCCCCCCAAGAAGCGCTCGAGGGCCGCCGTTCCGAGGCCGCCGCTGCTGGCTTAGAGGGCCGGCCCCGCCGCCGCCGCTTCCGATGTCCCCTGGTGCTCCTTAGGCCCCCTGATCCTCCTCCCCCCTTTGCCTGTCCCTTGAGTTCTTGTTTCTGTTCGTCCACGGCGGCGCGCTGGCGGCGGCCCTGACAGCGATTGTTTCAGACTGGTGGCTCCTGTGGAATAACCCCGGTACTATGCCCTGTATATTGTGGTGATGCTCCACTGCTGATGCTATGCTCCAGTGCTACTGGGCGAAGCATTGCTTGGCATTCGTTGGTCACGCTTGGAGCTGCTTGCAAACGAATGCTCCTGCTTGGCATTGGTTGGTTGCGCTTGGCGTTGCTTGGTTGCGTTTGGCATTGAGTGGTCGTGTGGTCGGCTTTACTTCGCACTGGCTACTCGTGCTTGGCATTTCTCAGCATTGCGCGATTGCGCGTGGCATTGACTGGTCGACCTTAGCATTGCCTGGCATGGCTTGGTCGCGTGCGCCATTAAACAATCGCGCTTGGCATTGCGTGGCATTGGTTGATCACGCTTGGCGTTAATTGGTCGTGCATGGCATTGAATGGGCGTGCTTGGCATCGCTTGACATTGGTTGGTCATGCTTGGCGGTGTGTTGGCAATGTGTGCCCCCGCTTTTGCCATTGTTTGGCGCGTGTAGGACACGCTTGGCATTAGATCGTCGTGCGTGGCATTTGGTTGGTCGTGCTTGGAGTTGTTTGGAACTGTTTGGTGATCCATGGCGCTGCTTGGCACTAGTTTGAGGTTATCAGCATTGTTTGTTCGTGATTGGCATTGCATTGAATTGGTGGGTCGTGGTTGGCGGTGCTAGGCAATGGGTTGTCCTGATCTTGCCATTGACTGGCATCTTTAGGCGCTGCTTGGCATTGAATAGTCTTTACATGACTAAGGAAACCTGATTGAATAACCATCGCTGGGAAATCCTGGCTGAGGAACCTTCAGTCAGAAATCCGTAATACGAAATGTTCTAAAAGCGACAAAAATCTCATCCTGTTGCGAGGAATCTTCTCGAAGTTAGCGAGGAATCTCCATGGGTGAATCCGCATGAGAAATCGTTGCTGTGGGCTCCTTGATAAGGAATATGTTATAAGAGATCATTCGTCGGGAGTTTCGAGGAAGCCTTAATCTGGAATCGTGGTTACGGGGTCCTTAGTATCGATTATTTACAGAGGAGTTCGTAGAAAGGAAGCTTCGCAAAGGAATCCGTAGACGGGAAGATTTACTAAGGAGAATTCAATCCGGAATATGTGCGAGAGAATATATACGAAGCAATCCTTGGTAAAGGCGCCTTACTGAAGAATCGTTACTCCGAAACCATTAGGAACCATTACCAAGGAACCCTTAGCAAGGAATCTGCACTAAGGGATGCTTCGTCCAGAACCGCTATTAAGGAATATGTATTAAAGCAACCTGCAATAAGAAGCCTGTATCAAGAAACCTGCACTGGAGGATATTTGCAATAGCTATGTGCGAAGGAATCTGCACTAAGAGATCTGCATGGAGGAACGCGCATTGAAGAATCCTTCTTGGGGCTTCCTCACTAAGGAATCCTCGCCCAGGAGTCCTCACTCAGGAACCCTTAGTCTGGGAACTTTATCAAGAAACCCATGCGATGGAATCCTCACTAAGGGGTCCTTGAAACAGGAAGATGCATTATGTAATCCTTGCTCAGGAATCTAGATTCCGGAACCTCCATGTATGAACCCGGAGGGATCCTCGGTGAGGACCGTGCATTGAAGAATCCTCACTATAAGGAGTCCTCACTGAGGAATCCTCATTGAGAAATCCTCCTTCGCGCGGAATCTGCAGTAAGGAACATGTACGACGGAATCTGTGTTGAGGAATGTGTATGAAGGGGTCCTTCATAAGGATCTGTGTTAAGGAACCCGTAGTAAGGAATTTTGATTAAGGAGTCCTTGCAAAGGAATCATCCGTGAGGAAGCATTACCAAGGAATCACAATTCATGAAACTCGATTAAAGCATCTTTATTGCACTTGCAAAATCTTAATCAAGCAACTCTTACGAAGGGTTCGTGATTCATAAATATGTTCGAAGGAATCTGCATTATGGAACCCTGATTAAGGAACCTTTACTGAGGAATTCTTGCTAAGGAATCCCTCCTGAGGAATATATACAAGGAAATCCTAGGAGACGGCGGACGCTGCGCGCAGGCCCAGCCGACCCAGGTCGGATACGGCGGACGCCGCGCGCAGGCCCCGCCGACCTCTGCAGTCCCAACGAGCCTCGAATTGCCATCAGGATGCTGCCGACAATGCGCCAAGCGCCGAGGCGAAAACACCGCGTTTGAAAAAGATGCGCGGCGCCGAGGCGGGAGCGCGAAATGCCGCCGCGGCGCGGGCCCCAGACCGCCACCCCAGAATCCCCCGCCCTCGCCTGCTCGGACCCCGTCCAGGAGGCCTAGGAGCTACACCATCGCGTCTCCGAGCCCCCTCCCCACAGGTCTCGGCGGGCAGTCCTGTCCACTACGGCGGGCGTCCCCCTTTGGTGGCTGTCGCCCGGTGGGCCGGCCGCTCGGGCGGGGCCCTGTGTGTTGTAAAAGTTCCGCCCTCCGTCATATACAGAGTCATAAACATTTTCAGATACATATACATATACAAATACATAGACAGATTCATGTACATCTACATGTGTACAGTTACATATGCATATACATGTACATATATCTAAGCATATACATATGTGTATATATATACATATACATATACACATACACATACACATACACAAACACATACATATACATATACACATACATATACATATACATATACACATACACATACATATACATATAATATACATATACATATACATATACATATACATGTACATATACATACGCATATAAATATACCAATATATACATATATAGATATGCATATACATATACATATCCATGTGCACATACATATACATATACATATACATATACATATACACATACATCTACATATACATACATATATATGCACATACGCATACATATGCATATACATATCCATATACATACACATATACGTATACATATACGTATACATATGCATATACATATGCATATAAATATGCATGTACATAAACATATACGTAAACGTACACATATACATATGCATATAACTATACACGTATTTATACATGTACATATATATATATATACATATACTTGTATGTATACATATACATATACATATACATATTCATATACATAAATTTACTTATACATGTACATTTATATACACATGTTTTCCTTCGTGGCGTAAGGATTGCAAAAATTAGGTCGACCAAGATCTGGGCGACGGCGGGTGTGCCGCTCTGCTTTCCCCCCCGCCCTGCTGTGGCTGGAGAGGCGCGGAGGGGTGGGGCGGTCAAGGCGCCGTCGAAGGCGGCCCGCTTTTGGGAGAGGACCTGCCCTCCGCCCGCGTGGGCGGTGCGCGGTCTGACGCGTCGGGCCGCGTGGGGCTCGGGGGGGGCGGTCTCGCGCGGCGGGCCGCCCCTGCGACTCGTGCTGGTCGCCATCCTTTTGCAACGGCTGGCAACTTGTGCAGCGCATGCGCGCGGCGCTGAGGCAAGGGCCGAGGGGGAGGAGGGGGAGGGGGAGGGGGAGGGGGAAGAGGAGGAGGGCGCGTGGTGCAAACGCCAGGCCTGCATCCGTGCACAGCTGTCGCTGCAGCGTCAGGATACGGCAGGGTGCAGAGCAGGCTCAGGCAACGAAAACGTCCGGCCTGGCCTGCGGCCTGCGAGCACGTCTGGCGGAGCAGCCGGGGGGGCAGTTGTACGACTACCTACCAGACCGCCCCAACCCAACCCGAAGACCCGAATTTCGGGTTGGGGGGGGTACGGGTTCCATCTGTGTTTTTTTCAATGTTCCCGGACCCCCCCACACTGCGAATGGAGGGCAACTTTAAGCGTTCGGGTTGGGTTGGGGTGATTTGGTGGGTGGTGACTATAAGGAAGGGGGATGGAAGAGGAGGAGGTCCAACGCGCTCCGAACTGGGGGAACGAAGAATGACATAGGTATAAAAACTCAGACGTCCGCGCGGATTTCTCGGATCGGCGCTGGACCCTCCTGGCGTCGCCTCCGGCGCAGCCCCTGGCGCGCTCCGCGCGCCAGGGAGGGGGGTCCAGCGCCGATCCGAGAAATCCGCGCGTACCTCAGAGTTTTTATGTTTATGTCCTTCTTCTTCCTCCTAATGACACACCCGCTAGGTCCAAGTCCCCTCTCCAGAAGGACCTACAAGTACTCCACTCCACTACGGGAAGCGCCCCCTTTGGAAAGACGAACGCTTCGAGGGCCCACAGTTCGGGTCAGCGATCCAGTTTGAAAAGAATTCTAGGTATGAGGCAGGCTAAGAGATCGCATCATGAATGTCAAGGAAGGTGTATGCAATGTAAGACCAGAACCACGCGGGCGCCGTCGGAGAGTGCCGAGGAACGCGTCGGCCGAGGAAGAGAACCCCCGCCTGACCCAGATCGGTTGGAGGCCACGAGGAACTCCACAAGTTCGGGCCGGGGTCACCTGGGATTCCCACGTTGTCGGGTCGAGTGCAGCCCCGAATGGGGCACGAGGAGTCGCCGATGCGCGCATGCAGTCAAAAACCCTAATAAGGACGCGCGGTAAGGGCGCAAGACCCTTGGAAGCCGAAGTTGGGATTTTTGGGGCGGCGGGCGACGAAAAGCCCACGGACGCAAGAGCAAGGAGGAGCAAGGACGCAAGGGTACCCTGCGCAAAGTCGCGCGTCCTTATTAGGGTTTTTGATTGTAGGGGGACCTTCGTGGCTCCATGTTGGGCCATCTCGGTGCGCTCTTGCTCGGGACGGGGCTCTCGCGGAGCACGTGTTCGTCCCCCCTGGCCAGAGCGCTGAGGAATGCGCGACCGCGAAGCACACGGATGGAACGCGTCGCCTCGTCGGAACGATGCTCTCTCGCCGGACGCTGCGGTGAGTGCTCTCGCTCTCCCCCTCCCCGTGCTCACGGCACGAAGGCTGGAGGGCAGCTTCGTGTCCACACGGTGCTCTCGCCCGCCCTGCAGGCCCGTGGGGCGCCCGCCTCTCAGGAAGGCGCCGCCTGGGGTGAGCAGGACCGCGCGCGGGGACCGACGAGGAAGGCTCGTGGGACGGGAGGGCGTGTTCAGAGGGCAACAGTTCCCTCCTCCCTCCTCCCTCCTCCCTCCTCCCTCCTCCCTCTCCTCCTCCTCCTCCTCCTCCTCCTCCTCCTCCTCCTCCTCCTCCTCCTCCTCCTCCTCCTCCTCCTCCTCCTCCTCTCTCCTCCTCCTCCTCCTCCTCCTCCTCCTACGCCTCCTTCTCCTCCTCCTCCTCCTCCTCCTCCTCCTCCTCCTCCTCCTCCGCCTCCCGACCCCGACAAGCGAGGCCGTGTAGTAAACGCACCGAAAGGAGGAATCGAACATGGTGGGGCTGTTTAGGAAACACCCAGGGCCGTGTAGTCAACGCCAACTGTCGGGTCTGGGTGGTTGTTCTTCCCTTGAGTGTTACAGCATCGCTGCCGCATCCTGGGATTACTCTGACGTTCTCCCTTTCTCCTTCTCCCCTCTCCTCTGTTCACTCTGATATAATCCCTTCTCCCGCTCGTGCTATTGCACTCCTTTCTCACGCCGAGTCCCTGTAGGAGCAGCCGCTGCTCAAATCTGCAGAGCTCGGGCCCGATGAATGTCCTCAGCATCAGCGTGATCGTATTCGCATACGGGTGATCAGTGGTCTCTCCGCGCTCATCCTCCACCTGACTGGCGATCCATCTTCGGAGTGGCGTGTCGGGCATTAGCCGTGCGGCAATGTAGTTATTCTTGTACGTCGTGTACCTTCTGTTCTTTGTGAACGTGGTTTTCGTGCAGAGCTGGGTGTCATGCAGTGGGCAAGCTCGGTGGCTCCATGTCCGGTGCCCGATGGTCTACTGCTGCACCGCGGTCCAGGCATGCATCAGAGCCTGGCGCGATTCGGGGCTATGGTCGTGGACTGACAGAACTTACACAAAACATGCCGCCTTCTCACGCTTTCGATGGCAATCGTTCATAATGGTCTCGCCCATGGCCTCGTGGTGCTACGCTGCCACCTTTTCTGTTGTTACCGATGAGTGCCCGGAAGGGCTGCCAGGGATCGCTACACGTGGGGTCATGACTGTCCTTTCTCTGCTGATAGTTCAAGCTGTCATGGGTGTTGTTTGCTTGGGCTGCGGGTACAACATCGAGCAGGGCGTGGTTGATGAATGTGTCTTCTCGGAGCCAGGCGCATCAGCAAGAGCGCAGGTTTGTCCTGACAAACACTCGTGCCATTGCACTCCCATGTCTTCTTCTCATCCCCGTTTCTTTCCTTCGTTCGATGTCTGCAGGAATGTTGTGTCAAGCCGAGTCCCTGTAGGAGCAGCCAATCCTCGAATCTGCAGAACTCCGGCCATAATCATGTCCTCAGCATCAGCGTGATCGTCATCAGCATCAGCGTGATCAGCAATCTCTTCGCGCTCCTCCTCCTCCTCCTCCTCCTCCTCCTCCTCCTCCTCCTCCTCCTCCTCTTCCTCCCTCCTCCTTCTCCTCCTCCTCCACCTCCTCCTCCTCCTCCTCCACCTCCTCCTCCTCTCCTGGAGACAGGGCTCCCATGGCAATTCTGGTCTGAACGCACCCCGGGGCCTGGGACAAGGGCGGCAGCGTTCGGCGCGTGCCCCCCCAAGCTTCGGCCCCCATCGCGAATTTCACTGATGGGAATCCAAACGCCTCCCACGTGGCCAGGATTGGGGGTCTGCTGGGTCGTCCAGGGGGTACTGAGGCCGTTCGGGGACGTCGTCGAGGCCTCTTGGGCGGTCTTGGTGCCCTCTTGGAGCCAACTTGAGAGCACTTTGGGGTACCTGGCTGGGGGGGGGGGGAACCCCATTTGCGGTAGAGGAAAATGCTTGGGAATTCCTTGCTCTGGTCCCCCGGACTGTGTGAACTACTTCCGTCCAAGTCTCACAAGAACCATGCCTGTCCACAACACCTGAAGAGGAATCAAATGAGAACCCGGGTAAGAGAAGGAACCACTCTCCCGCATCCGTACAATTGTTGGACGCGTCAGGCATGTGGTCACACCACCAGAGGAAGTCTGCAGCGAGAGACCCATGCGAAAAGAAACCCACCTTCAGCGAAAACTGCTGCAAACGTGCAGGATGAATGAGTGCGGCGCGAAGGCGCGAGCCACATTTTGAATACGACCTCACCTCCATCTGTATACATGCTCAGCAATTGTAAGACGAGAGTGCGCGGCGCAAAGGCGAGAGCCTTATGCTAAAGACAGCCCGCCCTTCGTCCGTACAACCAGTGGGCAGTTCAAGCTCCAGGATCACACTTGGCTGGGAAATCTCAGGCAAAACGCCCGGACTCCCTACAGACACCTTTTGTGATGCAGCGAAGAGGGTTTTGAAGTACATGGAAAAGGGAAAGGAGGAGGAGGGTGATGATGAGGGAGGATGGAAGGAGGGATGAGGATGAGAAGGGTGAGGACCATCCTCCTCCTCTGGCTCCTCCTCCCCCTCTTCATCCTCCGCCATCATCCCTCCTCCTCCTCCTCCTCCTCCTCCAGCTCCTCCTCCTCCTCCTCCTCCTCCAGCTCCTCCTCCTCCTCCTCCTCCTCCTCCTCCTCCTCCTCCTCCTCCTCCTCCTCCTCCTCCTCCTCCTCCTCCTCCTCCCCTCGCAGCGGGGAGCGAGAGGGAGCAAAAGAAAAAAACGGCGGGAGGGGCAGGGAAAGAATAAGGCCCGAAAACAAAGGGAGGAGCAGGAGGTGGACCGCTCCCTGGGGCGATCCCTCGTCGCCTGCCCCGTGCGCCCAAAGCTCACAGAGGCATCGGACGAGGAGGCGCTGCTCGGCAGCTCGGCGCGGCTGCGCGCAACGCAGCGCCAGAGCTCAGACGTGTTGAACATATTCTTCTGCTCACCCTACTTAGGGACCACGGACGGCTTGCCGCAGTGGGGGCAAGTCATAACTTCCGAATCCGAGTGCAGGGTGCCGCCAGCGTCCTGCGCCTTCTGCTCCGCCTTCTGTTCCTGCACCCCTTTCCGCCCTACAGGGTCCATGCGCGACTCCTCCTCCGAAGACTCCGATGCGTTGTGATCCGCCGCTTCGGAAGACGAGTCGTCTATGCCCGCTTCGTACTTCCTCAGCGCCAATGCGAAGGCCGCGCGGCTGGATACCAGCGATGCCAATGACGCGACCCCGAAGAGCATCCAGAAAGCCGAGAAGACCATGCCACCGTGCGTGTTGGGCGTGAACGCTCCGAACCCCACGGTGGAGAGGGTGATCAACGACATGTAGACCGCTTGCAACGGAGTCTTGTTCTCGCCAGGGAACATGACGAAGAAGGTCGCCCCGACTGTTGTGAAAAACGAGAAGGCGAGGGCGCTGTGCATCATCGGCACCGCCGCAGTCCACACCGCGTGCATTCGCCGAAGCTTCACCTCATCCGCCTTCTCGGCTTCAAGCTGGAGCTGGTTGCTGGAGCGGAGAGACGTCAGCTTCACGCTCACCGTCTCGCTAAAAGCCTCCATAGCCCTGGACGCCTTGCGGAGCAGCCCCCCAATGCGCTCCTCGTACAATTGCGTGAGCTCCGATATCATCTGACCTGCAAGCATGATCGCCAAAAACACGAAGAATCCGACGAACACCTGCCCGTACGGGTGTGCAGGTGTGATGTCCCCATAGCCCACCGTCGTGACGATCTGGGCCACAAGGTAGACCGCCTCCTCGATGCTGAGGGTGCGGACCTGACTGAAGTGCGGAGACTGGAACTCGATGTGCTGTGTGAACACGATGATCCCCACGGACAGCCACGTGTACAGGAACATGCTCTCGATGACGTGCACCCTCGTGAAGGCCTTGGTGCCCAGCGCGTAGCTGTGCACGAGCGGCGCGGACCCGAACACGCCGATGAACAGGACGGCGCAGATCAGTGAACCCCAACCGCCCCCCTTCTCGTTGCGCCACTCCGTGAACTTGTCGCTCCCGCCTTCCGCTCCCGAGACGCCCCACTGGTCGCCCGTCCTGACTACCTACCAGACCACCCCAACCCAACCCGAAGACCCGAATTTCGGGTTGGGGGGGTAAGGGTTCCACACGTGTTTTTTCGATGTTTCCCGACCCCCCCCAACTGGAAATCGAGGGTAAATCTGAGCCTTCGGGTTGGGTTGGGGTGGTTTGGTGGGTGGTGACGTCCAGGGCTCCGGCCCGCCCTCCGTCGAGACGCCGCCGGCCTGCGAGGCGGCGACGACCGAGGCCCCCTCGCCCCGCGCACGCCGCAGGCTCGTGGCGGCGCCCCGGGCCTCGAGGCCGCCGGCGGCCCCGGCGCCGTGCTGGCCGCCGGCCTCCTTCTCGTACTCCAGGACGCGCACCCGCCCGCGGAGGCGCTCGACCTCGCTCCTCAGGGCCTCCATCTCCTGCAGCAGGTCCTTGTGGCGGACGTCCGCCGCAGCCCTGGTCGCCGCAGCCCCGCCGCAGGCGGACGTGGCCAGGAGCGGCAGCCACCGCATCCCCATCTCGCCTCGCGTCGCTCAGGCGCCCCTGAGGGGGATGGTACTACATTGCGCGGGGGCGCCCTCCGCGATCATGAACGGAAGCACGTTGCTTGAGCCAGAGCGGCTGCGGAGGGAGGAGCGGGAGGAGCAGATGAAGGACGAGGAGGAAAGGCAAGATGAAAGCAAGAAGCAACGGGAGGAGAAGGCGGAGGCGGAAGACGACGACGACGACGACGACGACGACGACGACGACGACGACGGCGAGGTGGAACAGCAGGATGCGGACGCGAAGCTGCGAATCGGCGGGGCCCCGCGGGGGCTCCGCACAGACGGGGGGGAGGTGCAGGTGGAAGACGGAGGGGAAGGGACGGGGGGGAAGGGGCAGCGATGGGGGGGGCAGAGAGGCGAGGGGGGGAGAAGAGGGGGACGAGGCAGGGCCACGGCAGGGGCAAGGGGAAGGCGGGCGGGGGAGGCAGGCTCGGGAGGGAGGAAGGGAAGGCAGAGGGGAGCCGGAGCGGGAGGAGGGGGAGGGGGGCATGGCAAGCTAGGTGCGCTCGCGTCATATCTGGCATCCTACCCCTCCCTCCCATCCCTTACCATGGCGCTGATTTTCTCTATCCGCGGACGCGTGTCGTAGCGGACCTGTGGCTCCGCGCGCGCGTGCGTAGTGGGTGGTGGTGCACGTGCGTGCGTGCGTGCGTGTGTGCGTGGTTGTTGTGGTGGTGGTGGTGGTGGTGGTGGTGGTGGTGGTGGTGGTGGTGGTGGTGGTGGTGGTGGTGGTGGTGGTGGTGGTGGTGGTGTGGTGGTGGTGGTGGTGGTGGTGTGGTGGTGGTGGTGGTGGGTGGTGGTGGTGGTGGTGGTGGTGGTGGTGTTGCTGGTGCTGGTGCTGGTGGTGGTTGTGGTGGTGGTGGTGGTGGTGGTGGTGGTGGTGGTGGTGGTGGTGGTGGTGGTGGTGGTGGTGGTGGTGGTGGTGGTGGTGGTGGTGGCGGTGCGGCGCGGTGGTGGCGGGCGGATGGGCGCGCGAGAAAAGGCCCGCGCTGGGGCGAGAACGCCATCCTGAACGACGGAGGCCAAACACCGATCCGAAAATGAGGCCCACGCTGCAGCGGGAGCACGATTCGGAACGATTCGGGAGCAGAAATGAGGCCGGCGCCTCAACGAGAGCAACATTTTGGGAAAAAATGACGCCGGCGCCTCAGCGAGAGTCGTTTCCCGGGATTTCCCGGGGATCCTGTGTGTAAAAAAACAGTACGCGGAGGGTGCGCGGCCATCACCCGGACGCCATCAGGGGAAGAGGGAGAGTATTTTCATATTGAGTAAGTGTAAAGGGGCGCGGGAGGTGGAGAGGGGAGGGAGCCTCTCCTCCCTCCTCCCTTCCCCCGTACTCCCTCCTCCCTCGTCCAACACCCCCCCTCCCTCCTCCCCAATCCTCGCTCGGGGGAGGGGGCACGAGGGGGGAAAAGAGAGAGAGGGAGACAGACAGACAGACTGACAGACGGACAGACGGACAGACGGACGGACGGACGGACAGACAGACCGACGGACAGGCAGACATACAGACGGAGACAGGCAGATGTATAGAGAGAGAGAGAATAAACCAACAACCAACGATAAGGTCAGAACGGTACATGTATAGAAAGAGAGAGAGAGAGCGCGCGCAACAACACAGACAAGAAACCGCAAAACAAATCAACAACAACAACAAAAAAGACACACATAAACGTTCGGCTGAGAACGATTACACAACCGCGTGCGGCCCGCGCCTTGAAAAGCGAAGGGTTCGTGGTTATCCTCTCCTGCAGCTGCGCCAAACCACCTCAGGAGGACGCCAACTATCCACTTACGCCAATCCTGTCCAGACCGATCCTCCGACGCGTAAGGCGCTCCCAAAACACCCGCCTTCGAGCAATCGCAAGGTACGCCGGTCGCCTTAGGCGGAAACTCAGTGACATGTACGGCGGCTGGCGGGACCCCCCGACTGTAGAAGCCGGCGAAGAGAAAGGACCCACGAAAAAGTCAGAGTCGTGGCACCCAAGGTTTCCAGGGTTGGCCACCTCACCATGGCTACCCACAATCGCGGATCAGAAGCTTCGGAAGGTACTGAGGCTCACGGGTGTTTTTTGGAGCTGTTTGGACATGTGTGGGTGCGTTCGGACAGTTCAAAACAATGGCGCCAAGGTGTCAAGAAAGGTCTCTGGAACCAGGTGTGACGGCTGCACAAACAACTGCTTCAAAACCCAAGTTTACCGAATCGTCTGCATAGTCGAATCGGTCGACTCGAGACCCACCCGTCGAAGAGGGGATCCGTCCACGGAGGGGCCCAATCGAACCGACCGGCACCAACTTGGAGACATTAGCGCACATCGCCGAATCGATCGAACCACGGTCATCCCCGATGGCGCAGTTTTCCCCAATTGTCTAGACGGAGGGGGCTAGACCGCCTCACCAATGTCGCGGCGCCTCACTACACAATCGAGGCCTTGCCATAAAAAAACGCCTTGACATGTAACGAATGCCTAGACTCTAGGGGCTCAGAGCTCCGCAATGACCCCAGCCGCTCCGAGACGGCCCAAGATTGCCTCCACGTCGCCCCAAGTGGGCCCAGAACGTCCCAAGACGGTCTTCAGATACCCCAGGACTCGCAGCAGGGCGCCAAGAGCCAAACATCGTCACCGCCGCCCTCCCTTGTCCCTCATCCATTTTCCATCCCAGGAAAACTTGCATGTTTGCATACTCGCCATTTTTTCTTGTCCTTACAACATTCACGAAAGCCTCGGAGGCCCCAAAGACAGCCACAAGACGGCCAGCAAAGCTCCCCAGAGGGCCCCAGGACGGCCCGAGAAGGCCCCAAGACGGCCCCAGAGGCGCCCGATACCGCCTGAGGGGGCCCAAAGATCCCCAAGAGGGGGAACTCGAGCTGACACTTGGAGCCCTGCGCCCCAAGAGGGCCACCACAACTGCCAGCAGGCCCCGAAGAGATCCCCAGCAGGGCCCAAGAAGCACCCAAGAGGCCCAAAAGAACCCCCCGCAGGCCCCCCAACAGGCCACAAAATGACGCAACTAAACCCCGTGTGTGTACGGCGGAGGGCTTCCTGGGTGGACGCACGGCGCCAACGCGCTTCTACGACAACGCCCACCAGAAGAGTGGCGTCTGGGCCTCCCAGCAGGGCCGGCGGCGCGGCACGAGCCAACGAAACATCTGAGCACGTCCGGGGCTTGGAGCACAAAGAACCGTAAGCACCCCTAAGCTTGGCAAGCCCAAAGGCGACGAGAACCTCCAGGGTGCGCCCTCAGAAACCGGGGGATCCGCAAGATCGGCATCGAGACCGGGTGATGCCAGTCACAGGGATGTGCTCCAGGCCGAATGAGAGGCGAGGGCCCAGCGGGTTCCGCGCACAGCCGCGTCCCGCTGGACCCCGATGACCGCGCGAAGGTGGCGACAGCCGTGGGCACCGCAGCACCCAACGGAGGGCCAGGCCCCCCTGTGGCTCTGCCCAGGACGCCGCTCCGCTGGACGCCCCCGGGGGGGGCGCAGGAGAGCGGCGACGGCTGCGCGCCTGGCAGCAGCCAGGGGACGATACAGGAGGGGCCCCACCACACGAGACCACCCACGAGAAACCCAACCCTGAGACCCCAGGACGTCCATTGACTCTTGGTGTGGGAGCGTCACGCTCTCCATGGCAAGACCATCGAAAAACCCAAGAAACCCGGGGCATACTGGAGGCAAGCACGGTGTTTCTTGGCATGGGAATCTCCACTGTGCCTGCTTCGGGAATCTCCGCTGGAACCCCCAGCGACCCAGCAAAAAGCGGCGACGGCCTGCGCGCCTGGCAGCACCCCGAGAAGACGGTGCTCTCACTCCGGTTTCCGCCCAAGACGCCACCGCGCTGTGGGCTCCCTTGACGGCCCCTCGGCGCCCAGCGGAGCGCGAGGCTTCACTTGTGGCTGCGTTAGAGGGCAGGAAATGCACCCCGAGAATAACCACCCCGACACGCGAAGTCGTTTCGTAAACGCGCCCAGGGAAGGAATCCAACAGGGCAGGGCTGTTCAGCAAACGGCCAGGGCCGTTTAGTAAACGCCGATTGTCCGGCCCGGGTGGTCTTTCCTCCCTGGACGCGTGGCACCGCCCTCCGCTGACCCCCACGGGCGCAGCCCCGCTGGACTCCGCGAGTGCGCAGGAGAGTGGAGGCAGCTGCGCGCCTACCAGCACCCAGTGGACTGCCGAGGTCTCGCCTGGTCCACGCAGCACCGCACCCCGCTGGACACTCCCGCAGCGCAGGTGGAGGGCGACGGTTGCGCACCTGACGGGCACCCCGCGGAAGCCTGGGTCTCTCCTGGGTTGGCGTGGCACTGCGTGCTGCTGAATCCACCAGGGGCGCAGGAGAAGGGCGATGGAGAAAACGAGAAAGAGAAACAAAGGCAGAGGCTAGAGCCACAGAAAGGGAGGAAATAAGAGGTGAAGGTCCGAACTGTTTTCCCAGCAGCGAGGGCGAGCGCCAACGCGGTCGAAACGCCAACGAGGACCCAACACAGGAGGTTGGAACGCATCAAGTGCTTGGCTGATACTCGCCCCCCCCTAGCCTCAAACAGGAGCGCTCTGTGGCTATACAGGGGGGCACCTTCGGGCTCTCGTAGGTCCTCTTGGGTTGTTGGAGGGCTCTTACGTGTCTCTTGCGGCTTCTCAGCAATTCGTTTCGGACCCCTTGGAGTCCTCCTGAGACCCCCTTGGACTGTCCAGGAGGCATTCTGGAATCCCAGGCAGCGAGGGAGTATCGATGAAAGGGGGTGGGGGAGCTTGGGAAAAGTGTGCCACTTCTGGGCCCTTGGACCCAATCGCGGGGTACATGGCATACGCAGCTTCCAAGCGAAAATGCACAGGACATGTAGTACGTCATTTGGTGTCGGCCTCTCCTGCAAGGATGACTTGTCGAATTACGCTCCAGAAGTATTCAAGGCCTTGCTCTCGTTGAAAACTATACAGTGGGGAGAAGCTTGGAAGGACGAGGACGACGAGGCGGAGAGGAGGGGAAGGAGTATCACCGGTAGCAGGAGCAGCAGGAGCAGGTTGCCTTTACCAACTTATCTCCACATGCTCGCACTGTGAGGCACCAAACTCACAAGGCCGAGCGGAGCCTGCCTTACACTGCGTGCAAGTGGGCACCCTGCCGCCACGGCAGCCGAAGGGCTGGAGTCACCTGCTGGGCACGCCTGTAGCCCACAGCCGATGGGAAACAAGGCAAATATGTTGCCTGCCCCATTCAGGACACTCAGATCCCGTAGCCTTTAGGATACTGCCTGCCCCTTGAGGATATCGCCTGCCCCATTCAGGACACTCAGATCCCGTAGCCTTTAGGATATTGCCTGCCCCTTGAGGATATCGCCTGCCCCTTCAGGACACTCGGACCCCGTAGCCTTTAGGATACTGCCTGCCCCTTGAGGATATCGCCTGCCCCTTCAGGACACTCAGATCCCGTAGCCATTAGGATATTGCTTGCCCCTTGAGGATATCGCCTGCCCCTTCAGGATCCAAATTTTGCCTTCCCCGTGTAACAGCTCCGTGGAATACTCAGATCCCGTCGCTTCGCGCGCAGCCCGCCCGCCGCTGCTCTGGGACGAGCTGGCCCAAGCTGGGCTGGACGCTGGGCTGCTCTGCTGCGCCGTCAGGGGGGGCCCTCTTGACTCCTCCGGGCGCGCCCGGAGGCATGCGGAGGCGCGCGCCACGAGCTCTGTGAGGGAACGCCGCGCGCCTGGCCTGCCGCGGGAGGGCGACCGCGGCGCAGACGTCCGCCGTGGTGGCGAGCGCGGCGGGCCTGCCCCTCGGGAAGAGCTCGCGCCGCGGACCTCCCACCGCCACCGGCTGCGGATGTGTTCCCGGCCAGGCAGACGCTGAACGTGTCGGGCTCGCCGCGCGTGCCCTTCGCGTGCGCATTGTAGTGGCAGTGCCCAGCCTTGCCGAAGCAGCCCTTCGGCAGGCGCGCGTCGGAGAGTGTGAGCGTGGGCGCGGCCAGCCACTTGAAGCTCGAGCACGCGGCCTGGCACTCGGCGCGCTCCAGCCCGACGAAGCCGGCGGGGCACCCCCCGACGTGCAGGCTGTAGCCTGCCTCCTTGCACACTGGCCTGTGCGAGGGATGGGCAGCGCCCTCGGGGTGCGCGTTGTAATACATCAGCGGCGGGACAGCGTCCCCGATCCTCTCGGTGCAGCCCTTCGGTATCGTGGCGCTGCTGACGGGCCACGGGTTACCGACGTGCACTGCCAGGCTCCTGTCTGAGTTCATGTCCATCGACGCGATGGACCTGCACTCGTCTTCGCTGAGCTCCAGATCGTGCAGCGTCGGACAGGCGGTGGTGCCGTACGCCCCCCAGTGCCACGGGTGGTCGTAGACGATCTGCACGGGCTGCCCAGAGCGCTGCTGGGGCCCGCTCGAGGATCGCCTGGGCAGGCTATCAGAAGCATCTTCCTCCCTGGATGACATGTTTCTCTTCTCTGCCACAAGCCACAAGAGTCCCGGCGGGAGCGGGTCCTGGACGCCCCAGCTATTTCCCATACTGGCTTTCCACAGGGGGACAGTCCATGACAGAAAACAAAAAAAAAAAAAAAAAAACCTTGCGAAGAACCCAACCATTATGCACTTGTGACTATCCCAGATGTGGGCATCGTCTTCCGTGGAGCTCCCTCTGGGGTCACGAAACGCTGTACTGGGCGGGGGAAGCGCATGCGAGTTCCGCCACTGGGACCCTCGCTGGAGCTCCATATGGGGCCACGAAACGCTGTCCTGGGACGGGGCAACTGCATGCGAGTTCCGCCACTGGGGCCTTCGGTGGAGCTCCCTCTGGGGCCACGAAACGCTGTCCCGGGACGGGGCAACCGCATGCGGCCTGCGCCACTGAGACCTTCGGTGAAGCTCCTCCTGGGGCAACGAAACGCTGTACTGGGTGGGGGGAACGCATGCGGACTGCGCCACTGGGACCTTCGGTGGAGCTCCCTTCGGGGCCACGAAGCGTTGTACTGGGCTGTGGGCGGTGGGGGCACATGCGAACTGCGCCACTGGAACCTTCGGTGGAGCTCCCTCCGGGGCCACAAAATGCTGTCCTGGAACGGGGGAACCGCATGCGGACTGCGTCACTGGGACCTTCGGTGGAGCTCCCTCTTGGGCCACGAAGCGCTGTACTGGGCGGGGGAACCGCATACGGACTGCGCCACTGGGACCTTCGGTGGAGCTCCCTCTGGGGCCACGAAGCGCTGTACTGGGCGGGGGAACCGCATACGGACTGCGCCACTGGGACCTTCGGTGGAGCTCCCCCTATGGGGCCACGAAACGCTGTCCTGGGACGGGGCAACCGCATGCGGCCTGCGCCACTGAGACCTTCGGTGAAGCTCCTCCTGGGGCAACGAAACGCTGTACTGGGTGGGGGGGACGCATGCGGACTGCGCCACTGGGACCTTCGGTGGAGCTCTCTATGAGGCCATGAAGCGCTGTACTGTGTGGGGCAACCGCATGCTGACTGCGCCACTGGGACCTTCGGTGGAGCTCCCTTCGGGGCCACGAAACGCTGTACTGGGTGGGGGAACCGCATGCGGACTGCGCCACTGGGACCTTGGTGGAGCTCTCTCTGGGGCTACGAAACGCTGTACTGGGTGGGGGGGACGCATGCGGACTGCGCCACTGGGACCTTCGGTGGAGCTCCTTCTGGGTCCACGAAACGCTGTAGTGGGCGGGAGAGACGCACGCGAACTACGAAGGAGGGAGGAGGAGGAGGAGGGGGAGGAGGAGGAGGAAGGAGGAGAGGAGAGGAGAGGAGGAACGCGGGGCGCTGGAGGACCCAACACCACAGGATGGTTGGGAAAAATCTGAGGTTCGCGCGCATTCCTCGGATCGGCGCTGGCCCCACCTCCCTGGCGCGCAGAGCGCGCCAGGGGCGGCGCCAGAAGCGCCGCCAGGGGGCCCCAGCGCCGATGCGAGGAATCCGAGCGGACCTCCGAGCTGGTGTGCTCACATCATTGTCTGTCTCCCGATTCCGTGCCGAGGGAAGTCTTTGACGGTCCCGGGACGGGCATTCGGAGGCGGACGGCGGCGAAACAGCTCTTGGCGGGCCCCTTCCCTTCGGGACCTTGGGCTCGTGGCGGCTCGTCTGCACGTAGTCTGCGCCAGTCCTCCTTCGACGCGAGCTGCATGGCGGCGGGGTCGGCACGTAGCCGTTCCGTGGCTGCGGCGACAGACGGTGGGGTGGTGCTCAGAAGTGCCAGGCGGGACAGGAGAAGCACAGCATGGATGCGCATAGAGGCACGATGCGCGGGGGGAGGCCCCAGCCTCACATGGAACTGAAGCGAGTGTGGTGCCTGAGCCAAGATGGCTACAACGAGGGATGATTGGCGGCGCACACTTGGGAGTGGGGGGAGGGGGGGAGGCTTCTTAGAAGGAGGCTGCTTCGTAGAAGGCGCCGGCCCTACATCTACAAACAAGGCGCGCGCCTCCTAAGAAGAAAGATTTCTTCTATGACGCCTTCCCCTTCCTCCTACCCCCTCTGCGCGTGGCCGAACAGAGGGGCACTGAAATATATACTAAAAGTATCCTGGCGAAGGGCCCAACCATATCCAACTGTGGGTACCGCAATTGTGAAAATCTTCTTCGGTGAAGATCCCTATGGGGCCACGAAGCGCTGCACTGGGTGGGGGGAACGCATGCGGGCGGTAGCACTGGGGCCGTCGGTGGAGCTCCCTATGTGGCACGGGACGCTGTACTGGGTGGGTGAAAATACCAAATTGGGTGTGTGGGACGCATGCGGGCGGTCCCACTGCTGGCTTCGGTGGAGCTCCCTCTGGGACCACGAAGCGTTGTACTGGGTGGGTGGAAATGCCAAATTGGATGTTTCGGGACGCATGTGGACGGCGGTATTGGGGCTTTCGGTGGAGCTCCCTATGGGCCACGAAATTCTGTACTGGGAAAATGAAAATGCCAAATTAGATGTTTCAGGACGCGTGCGGACGGTGGCAATGGGGCCTTCGGTGGAACTCCCAATGGGGCCACGAAGCGCTGTACTGGGTGGGTGAAAATACGAAATGGATGTTTCAGGACGCGTGCGGACGGTGGCACTGGCGCCTTCGGTGGAGCGCCCTATGGGGCCACGAAGCGCTGCAGTGGGCGGGTGAAAATGCCAAATTGGGTATTTCGGGACGCACGCGGACGGTGGCACTGGCGCCTTCGGTGGAACTCCCTGTGGGGCCACGAAACGTTGCACTGGGTGGGTGAAACGCAGGGAGGAGGAGGAGGAGGAGGAGGAAGAGAAGGAAGAGGGGGAGGAGGGGGAGGAGGGAGGGAGTGAGGAACGCGGGGCGCTGTCTCGTCAAAACGAGGACCCAGCACCACAGGACGGTTGGGAAATTAGCCCGGCGAAAGACCCGACCGCGCGCAATTGTGAATACCGCAATTGTGAATATATTCTTCGGTGGTGCTCCCTGTGGGGTCACGAACCGTATGAGGGGCGCGACGAATTGTGCGATAGGGTACACAACATGAACGAAAACGACAGGTCTGAGTGTGAAAGCTTGAGCGCGGGCGAGTCTAAGCGCGAGCGAGTCTGGTTCCGAATGAATACGCATGCGATTGATTCTTTTTGCATGACTGCGAGTGTGGAGTCGCCTAATGTAAACGCACGCGACTGCGAATGGTTTGGGTTTGCCTGACTCTGAGAACTCGCGACACTGAGCGTAGCCCCCGCAAAGAGTTCCCCTGGGAACCCCGACGGCAGCGCCCGCGCGCCGCGACGCCCATGTCGGCGCGCCCCGCGCGAGGATCGCGCCCGCTTCCCCCCCCCTTCTTCTCCTTCCTCTTCGCCCGCGCACTCCAAAATTTAAGGCTGCGGGCGCCGCGCTACGCGGGGCCCCCACGACGCGCGCAGTTCGCCATGACAGGGTCGCAGTGACGCGCGCAGTTCGTCCGCTGCGCGGAGCAGAGAGTGCTTGCAGGCTAACTGATAGCGCGCGCGGCTCCGGCCGCTGGGCGGAGCGACGAGGGGCGAGCGAGGCGGCACTGGGCAGAGCGCAGCGCGGAGTTCGCGCGGCGCGCGCTGGTCTCCCCGAGAGGGTCTCAGCGACATGCGCGGCTCGTCCGCGACGCAAGGCCAGACGGTCGGACAGCCAAGAGAGGGCGCCGCTGGGACGGGCCGCTCCTCTGGTCAGCCCTCGCGGATAAACTCGATGAAACCGAGCTCCCTGGCGAGGGCCGTAGCTTCCCTCCTGCGCCGCTTCGTGCGCGCCGCAAACTGCTCCAGCTGCTTCCACAAGCCCGCCGGCGGCCCGGCCCGGAAGAACTCGATGCGCGGCGCCCGCGTGAGCGGGCCCTCGTGGCGCGTGGCGCGCGAGAGCAGCGCGTAGAGCTCCAGCCGCCAGTCGTCGTCCTCCTTCTTGCCGTTCCCGACCTCGTGACGGCCACAATCCAGGATCGCGCCTGGGCGACGCCGGCCGAGGGAGCGGCGCGCCGGGCAGCCGACGGCCCAGGGCGAGAGTCCACAGGACCGAGGTCTGGCTGCGGACTGCTCGCGCCCTGGAGGTCTGGCCGTCCCCGGAGCGCCCTTCCCTCGCCCCGTCGCCTTCTCGCATGGAGCGCCCCTGGCACGCCGCCGCGGTGATCGCCCTGCCGCGCGAGAACAAGAAGCCCGTCCGGGTGACCTTGGAGGTGCGGAAGGTGAACGGCTCCGACGTGCGGGGCTCGATAAACACCAGCGGGCCCGCGAGGTCCCCCGTGAGGCGGCTGTCGTCGTGGCGCGTCAAGTCGTCCACGAAACGTGCGAGGGGTGTGCCGAATTAGGTGTGCGGGGCGCATGCGGGCGGCGGCGCTGGGGCCTTCGGTGCAGCCCCCTATGGGGCCACGAAACTTGTGAGGGGT
>CAUYUJ010005291.1:539366-544366 GCA_963575745.1 Prorocentrum cordatum
CATCATCATCATCATCATCATCATCATCATCATCATCATCATCATCATCATCATCGTCGTCATCCGCATCATCATCATCATCAGCAGCATCGCCACCATCACCATCAGCATCATCAGCATCATCAGCACCATCATCGTCGTCATCAGCATCAACATCATTATCATCATCATCGCCATCGTCTTCATTATCATACTAATATTCATCATCATCATGATCATAATCACCAGAACCATCGTCATAATCATCATCATGAAAATCAGCACCATCAGCATCATCACTATCATCATCGGCATCATCGTCATCAGCTGCTGTTGCTACCGCCTCGTCCTGATCCCCCTCATCATCACCATCAGCATCGCCAGCATCATCACCAACAGCAGCAACATCAACAGCATCATCATCATCATGCACAATACCCGGGCCCTCCCCGTGGGATGCGTGGGTCGAGCCCCTTGCTCGAAGCAGATCTGGGTGAACATTGTACTGTGGTGTACATCCCGAATGTTGTGCAGAGTTCTCTTGGCGGCGTGCTGCATCCAGCCAGACTCCACCATCGTGGGAGACATCGTGGGGTCAGCAGGTTTGCAGGGTTCTTGGTCTACTGTGACCTCACCTACCTTCTCTGAGGACTTCGCCGAGGATCCACTGGAGGGAGGAGGTGATTTAAAAAAGGGGGCTTGCAAGGATCGAAGGTGAAGGGGCGCCGACGTGATCTTGCAAGCGGTATCCAGAAGATGCAGGAGTCACTTCGACCTCTCGCGGGGAGAGTAGGGGGTGGTTTCCAGACTAGGCGTCAGCAGTCCAAGCAGCAGCGGGGGGCGAAACTGTTGGAGGACGTCAAAGCGTTGATCCGGAAGGTTGATGAGTCGGGATACCAGCCCACGAACGAGCAGGTGCGCGAGAAGCGGCAGCAGCTGCTCGGTCGACCTGCGAATAATACGTATTATGCCTCGCTGTCCTTGGCAGGTCAGACGGCGAAGCAGCAGCAGCAGCAGCAGCAGCAGCAGAAGGACATCAAGGTAGTCAAGAGCCAGTGGAGCGACGGCTGCCCGATCTGGTCCGCGAAGCGGCTGCAGGATTGTAACTATGAGCGCCCTCCCCTCATCGTGTGCCAGAATGAGAAGGAGTACGACGCCACGCGCAGGTGGCTGGACGCCCTGGGAGGTGCCGAGCGTTCTGCTATCATTCTCATCTTCAACGTGCAGCGCGTCCTGGAGGGCTCGGCCTTCGGCGACGCGCTGGTGGAGGCTCCCCAAGGCAAAGGCACGGCGACCCAGCGGCGCTTCATCCTGGAGCTGGGCGCTTCCCCTCCGAAGCGGGTGGGCCCCCCTGCTGGTGCGCAGGATGACGAGCCCATCGAGACGACGACGCCCCTCGAGACCGCACAGGTGACTCACGGTTGCGCGGGACTCTTCTGCGGATGATCTCTGCACACGCGCTGCCCATCGTCCAGTGGCGCTGGCGGCGCTCATCTTCAGCACCGGCCTTCAGAAGCACGTGCTGAAGGTCCAAGGTGCACTCAACTACGAGAGCGAGCTGACTTGCCTGCTCATCTTGAAGAAATCCTCCCTGGAACGGCTCATGCAGTTCGAGCTCCCGCGCGGAATGTTCTTGAACCTCCAGGGTTCCAAGTTAGTACCGCGGTGATTCAAGCAGAGGGGGGATGAACCTGCCGAGGCATACATTGCCCGCGTCACGACTAGTGCTAAGACAGTGACTGGGCGCCTTTGTCACCGCCCATCTGAAGACGCTTCCCTGGGAGCTCTCTCGGATAAGGCCCTGGCGACTGACATCCCCCCCAGGCCCCAGGCGGTGCGCATTGAATACGCCAGATTCTTGGATCGGCCCCGAGAATCTTGAGGAGTGGGCCAAACAGCGCGGCTTCACCAATATCAGCAAAGCACATCGCGCTGGACGCCATCGTTGGTTCTTCCGCGCCGACTTGGCAGCAGGGCGCACGGACGCCGACAGGATGCACACGTTCGCCAGCGTCATCTCGGTCTCCTTGGCCTACAACAACGCGGGTGACAAGAAGAAGGCCCCGACTTCTAAGCCCGCCTCCTCTTGGGGAGCCGCGCAGCCGCGCGCGGGCTTCCCGCCCATGCAGCGCGCCGACGAGGACACGGCACCGACTCAGCCCGCCACAGCTGGAGAGGCGCCCGGCGGGGGTCCTCGGGCAGCGCCAGCGGAAGGCCGCCAGCTGGGATCGCCAAAGGACGAACCCCCCAGCAGCGCGCCCGCCGCGCGGTGGAAGCTCCCTGGGCGGACAACTTCGAGGACGTGGAGTGCGGAGGTAGCGGAGACTGCTGCTTTCTCTGCGTGGGTCGAGCTCTTCGCGAAGCTTCGGCCGCCCCCGGGCCCCTTCCTGCAAACGGCGAGCAGCCGGGAGGTAAAGTTCAAGCACGGCTTCGACTTCTCGCTGTCGCGGAGTTGAAGAAACATCCCCAGAAGTGCGGGGCCACCGCGCAGATGGCCGAAACCACGGCGAAGGCGGGCTGTCTCGCGAGCACGGCCGCGCCCCGAGCCACAGCCCAGGCGGCCAAGGTGGACATCAATGTCTGGAAGTTCAACGCGACGGGTGACGGCTGGGCGCTTTGCACGGGACCCACGGCGAGAACCCCGCAGAGCAAGCGACCACTGGCGTGGTTGGTGCCCCAGAACAAGCATCACAAGTTACTCCAGGTGACTGCGGCGCTACCGGCGACACTGGACACTACATGACGTGAGCAGGCCTTGCCTTGCCCTGAACGTCTGCACAGGAGGAGGTCGACTGAGTGGCGGGGGTAAGTCTGTCGGGAGCGCGTCGAAGGAGATGGAGGGTGATGCCACATCGCTTCTGGGGATTCCCAAGTGTCCACAATATTCTCAACGAGCTACATCCAAGAGGGCGCGCAGTTTCCTGGGCATCTCAGAGGCAGGTGATCCCCCCGAGGAAGCTGCACCTGCTCCTGCGCATGATGGCCCAGGAGCTCACCTCTGTTGCCCTGCGCCAGGTTGTGGATGGAGGCCGACTGCCGACAACCATCCCCGACGATTCAGCGAGCTCGAGCTCACTGGCGCCATTGCGTCGGCGAGCCTCCACCTACCCATGCCCCTCCAAGAGCTTTCGGAGGAAGAAACAGGGTCACTGCTGGGGCTTCTGCGAGAGCGGCGCGTCGCATCGCCCGGCAGAAGTACAAGGACTGGCATGGCAATATTCCCACGCGCTTCCAGCTGATGCTCTGCAAGACGTCGGAGGAGGCAAGAGCGACGACCTGGCGCTCCACCCAGTTCGCCACTGAATATACTTGCCCCCGTCGCGGGGCAGCGAAGCCGATCCACCGCCTCAGGTAGAGACCCTGTAAGAAGAGGATCCAAGGAGGCGTCGCCATGAACCGGCTGGCGGACGCCCTCGTCGGCCCCAGGGGGCAGAGGAGGAGGAAGGCGATCAGGGACGCCATCGCGCGCAAGTCCCGCCACAAGCCCGAGCGCAAGGAGCGACAGAAGCAAAAGAAGGCAGAGCGCGTGCAGGACCCCGCCGACAAGGCGCTGGCCAGGACACGCGAGTTCATCGGCGGCAGGAAGATAAGGGCGCGCAAGCGTGCAGCACTGCGTCGAGCTGGTCTTCCTCTTCCAGTGCCATGGTTGGTGAGGAGGCGCCCTGCAGCGGCGGCGTCCTCATCTTGACTATCTCACACATGTTTCACTGCTCGACCAGCATGTCATCGTCGAGCGCACCCTTCACTGCCTGACGGCCCACTGGCTGGAAGCGGCGACTCTCAGGAGACGCAGCCGCGCGACCCCCATGGACATCAGCACCACTGTTGCCCCTTTGAATGCGACTACCCCTACCAAGGCGCGCCTCGAGGAGGCGCTTCGCAATACTTCAGATAGTCCTCTTCTACTTCTTCATGGACTTCGTCAACGAGAGGAGCGTCCTCGATGGATTCTACAATGTTTCAAGCGCTGTGGCTAGGCAGTGGCCCGTTCACCGCCGCCACCACCTACGCGCGCGGCCGCCGCCCGTCAAGGAGGGCGCGCCATCGCGTGGAAGCCCAGTGCGGCCGGGAAGTTCGGCCACAGGGTCGCGGGCATCAAGACGACAAACTGCGTCTACCTGTCAGTCTGCGGGCCCGTCACAGAGGACCCAGCTTGGTGGACGCGCTTCTTCTCTTTCGCACAGAATCTTGCCGTTCAAGGCTGTCCGTTGCATGTCATCGGAGATCTGAACTGGAAAGCACGGTGCAATTATGATGAGTCCTGGGTGGGTCTTGCGTCCAGCGTCGCTTGCCACCACCACCACTTCAGGTACTACTCCTACGAGGTGTCTCTACTGCGGGCCGCCTGTCGCATACTTGCCGAAGTGCCTCGCCGCGAAGGCGCCCCCTGGGGCGCCCTTCCATGGCGCGGTCTCCTACGCGCTGCAGGAGCCGATGTACCATCGCCCTCAACACCGACTGCACCACGCGGCGCTCTACACGACGAAAGCCTTTCCGGATCTCCTACATCAGCTGGATGCACTTCGAGCTGAACTGGATGCGCGGATGTCTGAACTTGGCGACCCTGATCTCGGTGATCATGACCAGGCCCCGTTAGCCGCCAAGTGGAAGCACTGGCACGCGCGCGCTGAGCTGGCACTCAAGCTGGCCGTCAAGCACGATTACGCCTCTGCGGCAGGGTGAGCGCGCCAAGGGGTCGGCCCCTTCGACGAAGCGACGGGCCATGGTGCCCCCCATCGGCTCGCTCAGACTATCGCCCTTCGCCGACTGCTACGCCTACGGCGACAGGTGACGGGGCAGATCAAGCAGGACCGCACGTTGGCCTTCCAGAGCACGGCTGGCTCTCTCTTCGAACGTTTCGCGCGGGCTGGCTGGGACGGGCTCTTCGCAGCGCCGCTCCACGGGGCCCCGAACCACGCCGAGGCCCTGGACTTGCTGAGTGCAGGCATTTCCCAGCAACAACGACGTATCCAAGATGCACAGCCCCGAGAGTGGCGAAAGCGTTTCGCCAGTTGGACTAA
>CAUYUJ010005291.1:549366-550821 GCA_963575745.1 Prorocentrum cordatum
CTCCTCGTCGTCCTCCTCCTCCTCCTCCTCCTCCTCCTCCTCCTCCCACTCCTCCTTCTCCTGCATCTCCTCCTCCTGCTCCTCCTCCTCCTCGTCCTCCTCCTCCTCCTACATGTCTGTCTATGGCACAGGGTGCGAGTGCACCACAGCAAAGCACCTTGAATTCACATCATTCGTGCCGGCCCTCCTCGTCGGGCATGGTCCTGTCTTCGACGGCCTCGGAGGACACATCCAGACGTAACGAATCTGTCACGAACTCTGGTCTTGCAAACCAGTCAATGGCATGTGTACGACGCCTGGCACGAGTGTCCACCAGCCGAGTCATCTGACTTGATCTCGCTCGTTCACTCCCCCCTCGACGGGTGCGGCATCGTCTTCGACGGCGTCTACTCCCAGGCAGGCCCTGACGATCCTTGCCCTCTCCTTTTCTCTTCTCTCTCTCTCTCTCTCTCTCTCTCTCTGTTTGCCTTAGCACACTGTGCTTCCAGTGCTCGCCTTGATGTCTCCAGTGGCGCGCAGGCGAACTGAAAACTAAGGCTACTGGAGTGATGGGCCTGTTTTCCACCACCACCACCACCACCAGAGGTTGGAGGGGGAGGGGGTCCTCCTCCTCCTCCGCCTCCTCCTCCTCCTCGTCCTCCACATCCTTCCCCCCTCCAACTTATGGTGGTGGTGGCGGTGGAAAAGAAGCCCACCATGGAGGACATGTGCTTGTCGGCGTGGGTGGCAAAGGTGGAGGTGGGGGTGAGGCGGGGGCCGAGGAACGACTGGCTGCGGCAAATGCCGACCGAGCTGTGGGCCAGGATGCGCGTCCCGTCGGGAAGCTGCGAGGCCGCCCCAGAATCGGAGTGGACGGCCCTCGAAGGGCCGAACGTCTGGGATCTGAGGCTGGCTCCCCCCGCGGGCGCCCCTGGTGGCTACCGCACCTCGCGGGGCCTGCCTTCGGGGCCAGCTGGGGAGACTCCCCCTGGCAGGAGCCCTCGTCTAACTTTATGGTTGATTCGGCCGTCGGCTGTCGCAGGAATGATCTGTCATTTCGGCTCACTGTGAAGCTCTAATTCCGTTGCGAATTCAAAAAAAGCCGCCAGTGTTCAAGCAGTCAGTCAGTCCGTCAATCGGTCAGACAATCCTCCTCCTCCTCCTCCTCCTCCTCCTCCTCCTCCCCCTCCTACTCCCCTTCCTCCTCCTCCTCCTCCCCTTCCTCATCCTCCTCCTCCACCTCCTCCTCCTCATTCTCCTTCTCCTTCTCCGCCTACCACTACTACTTACTACTACTACTACTACTACTACTACTACTGCTACTACGACTACTACTACTACCACTACTACTACTGGTACTAGTTCTCGTACTAGTACTACTACTACTACTACTACTACTACTACTACTACTACTACTACTACTACTACTACTACTACGACTACGACTACGACTACACTACTACTACTACTACTACT
>CAUYUJ010005292.1:0-45000 GCA_963575745.1 Prorocentrum cordatum
GCAGCATCAGCATCATCATCATCGTCATCATCAGCAACATTATCATCATCAGCATCAGCATCATCATCAGCATCATCAGCATCATCATCATAAGCATCATCAGAATCATCAGCGGCATCATCATCACCACCACTATCATCATCATCAGCATCATCAGCATCATGATCATCATCATCATCATCATCATCATCAGCATCATCATCACCATCATTAGCATCATCATCATCAGCAGCATCAGCAGCATCAGCAGCATCATCATCATCATCATCATCATCATCATCATCATAATCAGCATCATCAGCATCATCAGCATCGTCAGCATCATCATCATCAGCATCATCAGCATCATCATGAGCATCATCATCATCATCATCAGCAGCAGCATCATCATCATCAGCATCATCATCGCCATCGTCAGCATCATCATCAGCATCATCATCATCATCATCATCAGCAGCAGCAGCATCAGAATCATCATCAGCAGCAGCATCAGCATCATCACCAACATCAGCAGCATCAGCATCAGCATCAGCATCACCATCACCAGCATCAGCATCATCAGCATCATCAGCAGCATCAGCATCACAATCACCACCACCACCACCATGATCAGCATCATCATCAACATCATCATCATCAGCAGCATCATCATCAGCAGCAGCATCTGCATCAGCATCATCATCATCATCATCATCAGCATCAGCAGCATCAGCATCAGCATCATCAGCATCATCATCATCATCAGCAGCATCATCATCATCAGCATCATCAGCATCATCATCATCGTCATCATCATCATCATCATCTTCATCTTCTTCTTCATCATCATCAGGATCGTCATAATCATCATCAGCATCATCATCATCATCAGCATCATCATCATCAGCATCATCTTCATCGTCTTCATCATCATCATCAGGATCGTCATAATCATCATCAGCATCAGCATCAGCATCAGCATCATCAGCATCATCATCAGCAGCATCAGCATCACAATCACCACCACCACCACCATGATCAGCATCACCATCAACGTCATCATCATCAGCAGTAGCATCATCATCATCAGCAGCAGCAGCAGCATCAGCATCAGCATCAGCATCAGCATCATCAGCAGCATCATCATCATCATCATCATCATCATCATCATCAGCATCTTCATCTTCATCTTCAACTTCATCTTCTTCTTCATCATCATCATCATCATCAGGATCGTCATAATCATCATCATCAGCATCAGCATCAGCATCATGATCATCAGCAGCAGCATCATCATCAGCAGCAGCATCAGAATCGTCATAATCCTCATCCTGATCCTCATCCACATCCTCATTCTCCTCCTCTTCCTCCTCATCCGCCTCCTCCTCATCCGTCTCAACCGCCTCCACCGTCTCCCCCGCCTCCTCCTCATCCTCCTCCTATCCTCGCCCTCCGCCTCCTCCTCCTCCTCCTCATCATCATCATCATCATAATCAGCATCATCAGCATCATCAGCATCATCATCAGCAGCATCAGCATCACTATCATCATCCTCATCATCATCAGCAGCATCAGCATCAGCATCAGCATCAGCATCAGCATCAGCAACATCATCATCATCATCATCATCATCATCATCATCATCATCATCATCATCATCGTCATCGTCATGGTCATCATCATCATCAGCATCATCAACAGCATCGTCATCATCATCATCATCATCGGCAGCATCATCATCATCATGATCATCATCATCATCATCATCATCATCATCATCAGCATCATCATCATCATCAGCATCATCATCAGCATCATCATCATCTTCATCTTCATGTTAATCTTCATCTTCATCTTCATCCTCCTCCTCCTCCTCATCATCATCATCATCATCATCATACTCATCCTCCTCCTCTTCCTCCTCCGCCTCCTCATCCTCCTCCTGTTCCTGCTCCTCCTCCACCTCCTCCTCCTCCGCCTGCTCCTCCTGCTTCCCCTCCTCCTCCTTCTCCTCCTCATCCTCCTCCTCATCCTCCTACTGCTCCTCCTCCTCCTCCTCCTCTTCCTACTGCTCCTCCTCTTCCCCCGCCTCGTCCTCCTCCTCCTCTTCCTCCTCCTCCGCCGCCTGCTCCTGCTCCTGCTCCTGCTTCTGGTCCTGCTTCCTGCTGCTGCTGCCTCTCCTCCTCCTCATCCTCATCATCATCATCATCATCATCCTCCTCTCCTCCTCCTCCTCCTCCTCCTCCTCCCTCCTCCTCCTTCCTCTCCTCCTCCTCCTCTCCTCCTCCCTCCCCTCCTCCTCCTCCTCCTCCTCCTCCTCCTCCTCCTCCTCCTCCTCCTGTCCTCCTCCTGCTCCTCCTGTCCTTCCTGCTCCTGTTCCTCCTGCTCCTCCTCTCCTCCTCCTCCTCCTCATCCTCCTCCTCCTCCTCCTGCTCCTGCTCCTGCCGCTTCCTCCTTCTCCTCCTCCTCCTCCCCTCCTTCTCCTCCTCCTCCTCCTCTTCTCCTCCTCCTCCTCCGTCCTTCTCCTCCTCCTCTTCCTCCTCTTCCTCTCCTTCTCCTCCTCCTCTTCCTCCTCCTCCTCCTCCTGCTCCTGCTCCTGCTCCTCCCTCCTTCTCCTCCTCCTCCTCCTTCTCCTCCTCCTCCTTTTCCTCCTCCTCCTCCTCGTCCTCCTCCTCCTCCTCCTCCTCCTCCTCCTCCTCCTCCTCCTCCTCCTCCTCCTCCTCCTCCTCCTCCTCCTGAGTCGTTTTTGGACGGTCCCCGGGCCCAGTGAGGGACCCTTGGAGGCCGCACAGAACGAAAAACCTCCCGCCGCGATGTTTCTCACAGCGCGAGGGGGCATAGGGACAGAGAGTCCGCCCCCAAAAAAGCACACTCCTCACGAGAGCCGGAAGGGCCACCGCCACCAGAGCTCCGCCCCCGGAGGCCGCCCCCCGAACTGGGGCGACATCGGCGAGGTGTCGGCGACGCCAGCTCGGAGAACATCGGGCTCCACATCGAGCCACATCGCCGATGCATCAACATTGCGGCGCGATCCTCCGACCCCATCTACCACGACCCCATCTGGGAGACACAAAAAAGGACAGACTAGCACTAGATGTCCTCCTCGGAGGCGCGCGTCCGACCCGAACATACAGATTATACCCACCTTGTAGTAGATCGTTTCCCGAGCGGCGTGGCCAGGAAGCGCCCGCCACGACGCATATGCCATAAGATCTCTCGGCGCGCGCGTCCAAGCACAGATAGCAAAAATCCGCCGATCCGGCGTGTGAGTTTCTGAGAGCGTGGGCTTGTTGAGCCCGCTCAAGCTTCGCTCTGCAGGGGGGCGGGGTGGACGTTTTTCCCACGTAATTTCCGATCTTTTTCATTGAGCGCAGGGGGGGTCTCTTCAACCCCCCCTTCTGCTCCCCCTGGGGGGGGGGGCGGGGTTCTCTTCACCCCCCTCTCCCGCTCTCCCCCCCTCTCAAATCTTCACCCCCTTAGCCCCCCCCTTCTCCCCATTCCATTTCGGAGAGGCCCTCCCCCCTCCCCCCCCTTTGCCCCTCTCACTTCCCTTCCCTCCCCCCCCCCGCGAATTACAGAGCGAAGCCTCCCCACATGCCGGCAACCCCGTCGGTGCCGGCACCCCCCCCTGGTGCCGGCCGCCCCCCCCGCTGGTGCCAGCACCACCCCCCCTCGGTGTCGACACCCACCTTCCGGTGCTGCCACTCCCCCCCCCCCTGGTGCCGGCACCTCCCCCCCTGCCGGCACGCCCCCCCTCCCGGTGCTGACACCCGTCCCCCGGTGCTGCTCCCCCCCCTGCGGTGCCGGCAGCCGCGCCGGTGCCGGCACCCCCCTCCTGGGGCCAGCACACCCCTCCGGTGCCGGCACCCCCCCGCCGTTCCGGCACCCCCCTCGGGTGCCTGCAATCCCCCCCAAGCCCCGCTCCGGGGTCCGGCCCCCCCCCCGTGTGCCGCCACCAGGGGCTCCGTGCCGGCCCCCCCCCGATGCGCATGGCCATGATGCAAATGATCATCATCATCATCATCATCATCATCATCATCATCATCATCAGTAGCAGCAGCAGCATCATCATCAACATCATCAGCATCATCAACATGATGAACATCATCAACATCATCATCATCAGTATCAACATCATGATCAGCATCAACATCATCATCATCAGCATTATCATCAGCATCAGCATCATCAGCATCATCACCATCACCACCATCACCACCACCATCATCATCATCATCATCATCATCATCAGCATCATCATCATCATCATCATCATCAGCAGCATCAGCATAAGCATCATCATCAGCAGCAGCATCATCAGCAGCAGCATCAAAATCATCAGCATCCTCATCCTGATCCTCATCCACATCCTCATCCTCATCCTCGTCCTTATCCACATCCTCGTCCTCCTCCTCCTCAATCATCAGCATCATCATCATCCTCATCAGCATCATCAGCATCAACATCCATCAGCATCAGCATCACAATCAGCATCATCACTATCATCATTACCATCATCAGCATCATCAGCATCATCATCATCATCATCATCATCATCATCATCATCATCATCGTCATTATCAGCAGCAGCATCATCAGCATCATCAACATCATCATCAGCATAAACATCATCATCAGCATCATCAACATGATCCTCAGCATCATCAGCATCATCATCAGCATTATCATCATCAGCATCATCAGCATCATCATCATCAGCATCATCAGCATCATCAGCATCATCAACATGATTAACATCATCAACATCATCATCAGCATCAACATCATCATCAGCATCATCAGCATCATCATCAGCATTATCATCAGCATCAGCATCATCAGCATCAGCACCATCACCACCATCACCACCATCATCATCATCATCATCACCATCACGATCCATCAGCATCAGCATCACCATCAGCATCATCACTATCATCATCATCATCATCATCAGCATCATCAGCATCAACATCATCATGATCATCATCAGTATCATCATTATCAGCATCATCGTCGTCATCATCAACATCATCAGCAGCAGTATCATCAGCATCATCAACATGATTAACATCATCAACATCATCATCAGCATCAACATCATCATCAGCATCATCAGCATCATCATCAGCATTATCATCATCAGCATTATCAGCTTCATCACCATCACCACCATCACCACCACCATCATCATCATGACCATCACAATCACCATCAGCATCACCATCAGTATCATCACTATCATCATCATCATCAGCAGCATCATCATCATCATCATCATCATCATCATCATCATCGCCACCATCATGATCATCATCATCAGCATCATCATCACCATCATCAGAATCAGAATCATCATCATCATCCATCATGCTCCTAATCACCACCATCATGATCATCATGATCATGATCATGATCATCATTACCACCATCACCATCATCATCCATCATCAGCAGCATCATCATCGCCACCATCATGATCAGCACCATCATCACCATCACCATCATCATCATCATCATCATCATCATAATCATCATCGTCATCATCATAATCAACACCGTCACCCTCATCATCAGCAATCATCATCATCATCATCATCATCATCATCATCATCATCATCATCATCATCATCATCATCATCAACAACCACATCCCGAGCTCCCGGGATCGGCGGCACTGGCCAGAGGCCATGGCGAGATGTCGGGGTGACGCCAATAACACTCCGCTCTAGGCACTCGGCTGGAAGCGCGGCGAGCCATGTTATGGGTGCCACCGGCCCCGGGGAGGAGCGGCCAACCCCGTAGCCGGTGGTGCCGAAATGAGCGGCTGGGGCGCACGCGGGCGGCGCCGCTGGGGCCTTCGGTAAAGCTCCCCAGGGGGCCACGAAACGTGTGAGGGGTGTGCCGAAATGAGCGGCTGGGGCGGGGCTCCCCAGGAGGCCACGAAACGTGTGAGGGTGTCCCGAAATGAGCGGCTGGGGCCTGGGGCGGGGCTCCCCAGGAGGCCACGAAACGTGTGAGGGTGTCCCGAAATGAGCGGCTGGGGCGCATGCGGGCGGCGCCACTGGGGCCTTCGGTGGGCCTCCCCAGGGGGCCACGAAACGTGTGAGGGGTGTGCCGAAATGAGCGGCTGGGGCGCACGCGGGCGGCGCCACTGGGGCCTTCCGTGGAGGTCCCTATGGGGCATCGAAACATATGCGGGGCGCTGTCTTTTCAAAACGAAGACCCAACACCACATTACACCAGAGAAAAACCACAATCAGTGGATGGCTTGAAAGTTAGTAATATGGATATTGAGATCGATTGTGAGATTCACAGTGAGATCGATCGTGAAATCGGTCGTGAGGACGGTTGTAAGGTCGATCGTGAGATCGAGAGTGAAGTCGATGCAATAAGATCGATCGTGAGATCGCCCGTGCGATCTATAGTGCAATCGCTTGTGAGATCGATAGCGAGATCGAATGTGAGATCGATGGTGCGATCGATAGAGACGCGAATAATGATAAGAAGATCGACCAAGAACCCAGGAACCCGGGAACCCCGCCGCCCACCGAAATCGGCCCGCAACCCGAAACCAGGAACCCGGGAGTCAGGAACCAGGACCCCAGGAACCCGGCCCCCTACCGAAATCGGCCCTGAACTTTCGCCAAATCATTCAATATCCGCTAGGACCCCTTCAGTGCAAGCACTGATTGGGGAAAAATGGTTGCGAATTAAGCATCGTCAAACATCACGCCTGGAAGCCTAGACCCCACCTTTCCGCGTCATTTTTTCCAGTCGGATCGATCTGCAAGGGTCCCTGGGCCCGAAACCGAGCGAACACGCCCGTGGTGAAAAAATCGCAGCGCCTGGCTCTGAGGGTTGCCCCCTCCTGCCCGCCGCCCCCTTCTCCCCCCATTTCCCCCCCATTCCCCCATCGTCCTCGTCCTCGTCCTCGTCCTCGACGTCGTCGTCCTCCTCCTCCTCCTCCTCCTCCTCCTCCTCGTCCTCCTCCTCCTCAACCTCGTCGTCGTCGTCCTCCTCCTCCTCCTCCTCCTCCTCGTCCTCGTCCTGCTCGTCCTCGACGTCACCCTCGTCGTCGTCGTTGTCGTCGTCGTCGTCGTCGTCCTCGTCGTCGTCGTCGTCGTCGTTGTCCTCGTCCTCGTCCTCGTCCTCGTCCTCGTCCCCGTCCCCGTCCCCGTCCTCGTCCTCGTCCGCGTCCTCGACGTCGTCCTCGTCGTCGTGGACATGGGGATTCCCTCCTCGCGACTCCCCAGAAGCGCATCGCAAAAGGTGCCCCTCGATTCCACGAGCGGCCCCCCGCCGGCCAGGCTCCACCCGCCCGCGGCCGCCCCCTCCGCGCGCCCCCGGGCCCAGCTTGACGCGCCTTTTGGCCCCGCGCGGGGCGCACCCGGTGCGCCCGCGCGCCCGTGCGAGCGCGCCGCGAAGCCAGACTGGGACGCACAAGGACACACTGGCACGAGATGTCCTCCGCGGAGGCGCCCGCACGAAGCGCACAGATGGCACACCATCATTGAAGGGGCCCTGGGACACACAAATAAATACACACAATAAAAGGATTCCCATATTTCCCCATATTTTCTAGGTTTTTGTCTTCCCCACCATTTCCCATATTTTCCCATATGTTCCGTGTCTGTGTGTCTGTGTTTTTTTTCCCTCCTGAATCATGTAGTGCGTCGTTTCCCGAGCGGCACGGCCAGAACGCGTCTGGGACGCACCAGCAGGGGCACAAACTCCATGCACCGACGCTTCTTGCGGCCCTGCACCGGAACTTGCACAGGGAGGCGGGTCCTGGTGCACACGGGGTCCTGGTGTGCTGCGCATGCATTGTTCGCTGCTTCCCCGGGGAGACGGGAAAGAAGTATACACCGCACCACCCCGACGTCGCCCCCGACCCTTCCAAAAAGTCCTGGGAGTCCAAAAACAGCCCGCCACTGGTAACGCATAATTACGTTCCAGCTTCCGAACCAGGCCACGCTTGCACTGTACGTCCTCCTCGGCGGCGCCGGCCCGAACGGAACACAGAATACAACCATCGTGTGGCGGATCGCTCCCGAGCGGCACGGCCACAAAGCGTCTGCCACGGACTTTTATGCTATAACATGCCGCGGCGGCGCGTGCGCCGCCCCGTGGGGGGCGCCGCGCACATAAAATCAGCATCGTGGGGTGTCGCCGGCAGACCGCGATCGCGCGAATACGGACAATCCGCTCGGGTGTCATCTGGTTTCTGGATCATACTTCGAGTCTCTGGCTGCCTTTCGGGACGATCCAGGCACCCCCAGGAACACCCTCGGCGAGGCGCAGCCGCTGGAGAACCGCCGGACACAGACAACAACAGCCGAACACCTCGAGAGCGGGGCCCCCAAAAGTCCCGACCCGTTCCTCGGGGGCGGCGTTGCATCCTGCGTCGTCCCCTGGGGCCAAGCAGAGGCCCACAGACGCCGAAAACCGCGAGAGCCTGTCCACCGTGATTCTTCCACGACGCGAACACGTCTGGGTGTAAAGTACCACGACACATGTAGAAAAACCCGCTCCAGCGGAGCGGACCCAAAAGGTACGGCGTGGAAGAAATCCAAAGACTGTAACTCTCCGAGCCTCAATCGCCAAAGGCCGCGAGCTCCGTGGCGAGGCTGCGGCACAGCTGCGCGGCCAGCCGCCTGCGGGCCTCGGCCGGGCCGCGGCGCAGGCTCCGCGGCGAGCCGCTCGGCGCGCTCGGCGAGCTCGGGGCGCAGGTCGACGCACGCTCGGCGGCGCGGCGGGCAGCCGACAGATCCGAGGCCACGCGGGCGGGGCCGCCTGGCGTGGAGGAGGGGAGAACGGAGGAGGGGGAAGGAGGAGGAGGAGGAGGAGGAGGAGGAGGAAGAGGAGGAGGAGGAGGAAGAGGAGGAGGAGGAGGGGGAGGGAGGAGGGCGGAGGGAGGAGGGCGGAGGGAGGAGGGCGGAGGGAGGAGGACGAGGACGAGGGAGCAGGAGGGGGCAGGACGAGGAGTCGGGCCCGTGGGGTCTCCGCCCCCGCCGCCTCCCTGCGACGGCATGGGCCCGGCGGCGCCCGGGGCGGTCCGCAGACCCCCACCTTTTTGCACCGCCGCCCTCTGGCCAAAACGGCTTCCGGCGGGGGAGGGGCGCCGGGAGGGGGGGGGAGTGGAGGGAGGGGGAGGGGAGGAGACGAGGGAGAGGAAAGAAGAGGAGAGGAGAGGGGGGAAGGGGCGAGGCAGGAGGGTGGGAAGGAAAACCAGCGGCCAAGAAGGGAATCCTTCGGCCCCACGGCTCCTCCTCCTCCTCCTCCTCCTCCTCCTCCTCCTCCTCCCCTCCTCCTGATCCTCCTGCTCCCCTTCCTCCCACTCCTCCTCCTCCTCCTCTTCCTCCTCCTCCTCCTCTCCTCCTCCTCCTGCTCTCCTCCTCCTCCTCCTCATCATCATCATCATCATCATCATCATCATCATCATCATCATCATCAGCATCATCATCAGCAGCAGCAGCAGCATCATCATCATCATCCCCTCCTCCCCCTCCTCCTCCTCCTCCTCCTTTTCCGTCCCTACTCCCTACGCCGCCACTGCTTCCTCATGATCTTGCATGGTCGATAATTGTATCCAACTTGTTCCTGGCGCACGTGGGAGAATGTGGTCCTCGTCTGTTCAAAAATATGGGCGTTCCCTCTGCTTGTACGAGATCCGCAGCCGTGCCCCTTGCACGCTGAGGCGTGGCAGAATGCGAAGGGCTGGCAAGGTCTCCCCCCCTCTGCTCGCAGAATATCGCATTCACCGCCACCCCTCTCCGGAGGCCACGATCCCTGCCTCGAAAAAAGCATGGATCCGTGCTCCCGCGGCGACGGACTTCGAAACACGATTGACAAAACCACATGCTCTACAGATGTTCGCATTCTCGCCTGTTCGGGTCTGCGTCAGCTCAAGACGGCCCGAAGAGCATCCGAGATGGCCCCAAGACGGCCCAAGAGGGTCCCAAGATGGCCCGAGAGGACCAGAAGACCCCACGATGGTCCAAGAGGCAACCCAAAACGGCCCCAAGACAGCCCAAGAGGGCCCATGGAGGGACCCACGACAGCCTTGGAGACATCCCTGTGAACCCCTCAGGGTGCCTCAGGCATCCTGCAGAAGCCCAAAGGCATCCTCGGGCTGCCCGCAGCCCTGTGGCGCGCTCGCAGCCAGGGCGGCCGGGGGGGGGAGGCGTGCCCTCGGCCTCGGGCCGGCGAGGTCGCGGGCCGAACGAGAGGCGGCCGCCCTCAGACCTCGAGGCCCCACGCCCACGGCCGAGGCTCAGGCGACCGAGGGAGGCCTCACCCTCAGACTGGGGAGGGCGCGGGCCGAACAGCGGCCGCCATGGCGACAGACTCTTCCTCAGGCTGGCGAGGGCGGCGGCCAAGAGGCGCGCGCCATGTGCTCGACGAGGCCGCCATCGGATCTGGGCCCTTGGGGCCTCGCCGCCACCGTGCCTTCCGACGGTGGCGCTGGGCCCAACCGCGCCGTACCCGCCGCGGTGGAGCGCCCCCTGGTCCTGGAGCGTGGCCAGCCACGGTGCGGCGGCGCCGCTGGGCAGCTCGGCGCGGAGGCGGGCCGCGACGGCCCACCCGCCGCGGTGGCGTCGCACCGCCGCTCCGCGCAGGCGGCCGCGGGGGGGCCCCAGAAGCCCACCGAGCGCCGCCCTGGCACGCCGCTGCCCCCCCGCGGCCCTCGCCGCGGAGCCTCGCCGCAGGGCCTGCGGCGGAGGCGGCGCTGCGGGGCGGCGGCGGGTGAGCTCGGGCCCCTCCTCTCGGGCCTGGCGGGCAGCCGCAGAGAGACGGCGCGCCTGGCGGTCCCCCCCCCTGACGACCCACCAGACCACCCCAACCCAACCCGACCCGAAGAGCCGAATGTCGGGTTGGGCGGGCTACGGGTCTCTTGTGTGTGCGCGCATGTTTTTTGCATGTGCCCCGCCCCCCCACACCACTGGAAATGGTGGGCACATTGCGGCCTTCGGGTTGGGGCGTAGTTGGGTGGGAGCCCTGAGCGCCCCCCCCCCCACCGCAGAGCCCGAGGAGCGGCCTTCGAGATGTGCCCCCCCCCCCCCCCCCCCCGCAGAGCCCGAGGAGCCGCTGAGCGCGCGCCACCTCGCAGCTGCGCCCCCAACTCCCCGCGCGCCGCCGGCCGCCGCCGGGCCCGAGCGGGGTGCTCCATGCACGAGTGGCGCGAGGGGGCCCTCGGCGGACTGCCAGGGCGGCCTCCCCCCGCTCCAGAGAGCCTCTGCGATCTCCCGGCCACACTCCCGACGAGGGATGACCGAGGAACGAGGAGGGGGGAGGGGCGAGCAGAGAGAAGGAGAAGGAAGAAGGAGTGAGAAAGAGGAGGAGAAGGGCGGGGCAAGGACAAGTTGGGACGGAATGTGAATACTTCTCCTCCTCCTCCTCCTCCTCCTCCTCCTCCTCCTCCTCCTCCTCCTCCTCCTCCTCCTCCTCCTCCTCCTCCTCCTCCTCCTGTCTTCTCTTCCTCTGCCTCCTCACTAATCGGGCAGTAATAACTTGTTATTGCAAGTCATAAGTCGACGCCCCCAGGCGGGAGTGTCCCGCCGTCGGCGCACCGCGCGATGGCGGGCGCCCGCATGTCCACCCGCCACGCGCCGCCGCTACGTCGGGCGGGCCAGGCCCCGCGCGGGCATGCTGGCGTGCCGCGCGGCCGTGCGTCGGGGTCCTTCCTCCCTCCGCTCCTCCGTGCACGGTCGTGATGTCTCCTCTTTGCCGCCTGGCCGCGGGGCGGGATATCAAGTACCCGGTCTTGTCTGCAGCGCCCCACCTGCCTAGTGTGCACTCTTAAGGTGGGGCGGCTGGCCGGGGTGTGGTCCTCTGTCTGCCAGTGTGCGGCTCTGGACCAACCCTTTGGGCGACGCGCGGGGCGTCCGTTCGCCAGAGCGCGTCGGACGCGACCGCGGTCGCGCTTCTTTTCTGGCCCAGTGTGGCCCCTCGTGGGTGTCGTTGTCTAAGGCTTTTCCCTGCGGGTCCTGTGTCCCTTGGTTCACCTCGGGCCAACACCGCTGGTCCTTGGTGACCTACGCGTTGTTTCTCCACCCTGGCGGAGTCTGTTTCACGGCCCTGAGGGGTCACGGCATTGCTATCAAGCCCAGAGTGGCCTCTTACGTCGGCCCAGTGTGACCAACGTACCCATAGGGTTTCCCCTCGCGGGTCCAGAGCGACCCTCGTCTGGCGGCCCAGAGTGGCCATTCAGTAGCAGGGCAGCCGATGTCAGCCCGCATGTCTGGCGGCCCTAGAGCGGCCAATCTTCGATAGGGCGGCCGTCGCGGCTTGCCTGACTGCCAGCAGACCCGCGCGTCTCGCTTGGAGGCCCATAGTGGCCAATCGCTGCAAACGTTTCTTTCGTATTCCCAGTGAACAGTCGAGCGCGAGACTCGCAGCGCGCCAGACTCGCAGCGCAAAGGCAGCGAACTCCCGCCGTCGGTCGACGGTTTTTGCTCTGGCTGCCGCAGGTTCGCAGCGGCTCCGAATGTCGGGCGAAGTCAGCGGCTTCTGCTTGCTTGCGATGGCGGAGCAGGCTGCGCAGGCGGCGCTCGCGCCGTTCGAGGCGAAAACAGAAAGGGGCTCCTTGGCGCGCACCGCATCCCGCGCGCGGGTCGCGTACGCAGACACAGCGTTGTCGCAGGCGCGCGAGCGGCTTCGCTACCTACTGGTCACGGGGGCGGGCCCCAGGCTGCAGGGGCGAGCGCCAAGGGGCCCGCCCCTAGCAATGCCAGCACCACCTGCCAACGAAAGCTGCTGGTCGCCAGTCCGATTCGGAGCAGTCGGCCCTCGGTTAGTAAGGCTGGAGCAGGTGCGGGCTGAACTGCGCTTCGCCCTGGCCCAATGCGCGCCGCGTTTGCCGGGCGACGTCTGCCATATCATAATGGGCTACGTGAAGGCCCCAGATCGTCTCTGCACCCGTGATACGCTACCGTCTAATGGGCAATCCAGACAGCGGCGATGAAGCGCACTTCCGCCGGGCAAAGCTGCGAGCGCGCTCGCCAGCGCGGGCCGCGGGCGCCTACGGCGGCGCACGCGACCACAACGCTTTTAACAAACGCGCGCGCTCGTGCCGCGCGTGTCGTCCCAGCGTGGATTTGCGCGCCCCCTCCCGCAACTGGAGGCCGCATAAGGGTCGCTGCGCGGGCTACTAAGTACGCCGTGTAGCGATGTCGTCTGACGACGAGGTGCCGTCAACGCAGCCCGCCTCATGTCGCGAGACGTGTCACATTGGCCCTTTTGCGCGTTCTTACTGTCGCGTGCGCGGGCGGCGGGAGCATCCAGCCCCCCAGCGCGATCGCAGCAGATCGTCGCCACGGAGGCGCACATCTGCCGCAGGGCCCTCAGGCAGCCCCTCGATGGAGCTGACGGCCACGGTGCCGCTTGGGCCGTGCGCACGAAGCGCGAGGATCGACCAGCTGGCCAGCGCCTGCCCGCTCGGTGAGACGCGTGACCCGCGCTCACGGCCATAAGCGGACCAGGTTTCCGCAGGCATCTCGCGTTGCGTTCCCGGCGCCGCCGTTCCTCCCCCGCGTTCGGGGTGCGCGCGTTCGTTTTGCGTCTGCGAAGCGGCGGACCAGGTATCTGCAGGCACGTCGCTCGTGTTGCTACCGGCGCCGCCGTCTTTCTGTACGCGTGTTGAGTGCGCTGCGTTGCAGTCGGCCCGCCGCGTGATCCCCGCGTGCGCGAGCAGTGCGACGCTGGTGTTTTCTGGCTTCTTTGTTCGTGATGGCGGACGGACCGCTGCTGAGCTTTCTGCGCCAAGACCCCGTGTTCGGAGCAGAATGGTCGGACATCGAATACAAGGCTGCGATTGACTGCCTAGGCGCTTATACGCTGCTGACGCCGGCACAGCTGGCGAACATTCGGCTAGAAGAGCTCCCAGGCTCGGAGGGCCTGCCAGCGGGGGTGAAAGGCGTGCTCCGCCGCGCGCTGGAGCGCGCCACAGCTGCGGGTAAGCAGGTAGCGTACGCGAGCGCGCCCGGCTAGCCCCCCTGGTCTGCACGCTCGCATCGGGGCGGAGGCCAATGTGGAAATGGCCGCCCCCGTACACCACGTAGACGTGGGCGCTGAGTTGGCGACGATTACGTTGAACGGCCTCAGCCAGACGATCTGGCCGAGGCGCGCCCTCACGTGAGCGCGCCAGCGGCGGTGACAGCGGTCGCTGCCTTGCACAGGAGCGAGAAATGTGATTGGATGGCTGCCGAGGTCGTACGCGCGAGAAAGAGGGGCTGCGCGAATCCTTTCGTTTACTCTGATTTGCGCGGCTTTCTCCCGACCTGGGCCGCGAGCGCCCACGGGGTCGACGACGCAGACGCCAACGGAGTGACGGCTGAGTGCGGCAGTAAAGGTCAGCGCGCGTTGTCGTGGGCCGAGTTTCACCTCGCCTACGACGCATGGGCGATTGCGGCTGCTGCCACTAAGCAGCTATCTTACGCACGCTGCTTGGAGCATAAGCGATTTGTGCTCCAGGTCCGCGACGTGCCAGCGCGCGCACGTAGCGGCGCGCGCACCCGTTGCCTTTCGCGAGGTGGCCTTGGAAGCTCCGCTCGCGGGCCGCAAGGCGGGGCTTGGGCTCCTGCGCGACAAAATCGTCCGCAAGAGCTGGGCCGAGCGCTCGCGACAGAGCGGCGTCGAGAAGTTCAATATTGAGGAGGCCTCGAAAGGGCTCGACGCGTTGTCCCTGCGGTCTGCCGAGAACGAGTTCGACCGCGCAGCCAAGGTCGCCCGCGCGCGCCGGGGGCGTCGCGCGTCGTGCGTGACAGTTGCGTTTGCAGGCGCAGGGGCAGGCCGCCCAGGCCACGCCCGCGGGCAACGGCCGCGGCAGTGGCCGCGCCGCGCCGAACAAGGGCGCGGCGGAGACGCGCTCTTCGCATTCCGGTGCGTCCTGGCACAGCGGCGGCTGGGGCCGATCTACGTGGAAGACGGGCGCGTGGGGCAGCTCGAAGAGGCCGGCGCCAGACGCGCCGCGCACGCCGCCCCGGCCCGCGAAATGGGCCAAGAAGTAGGGGAGCGCTTGACGTCCCCGATTCGCGGCGCCCTCGCAATGGCTGCGCTTTCGCGCCGTTCGCTCCGCGGCCGCGCGCGCGGCAGGCGCTGCTGCAGATAACGCAGGCAGCGCCCGTGACCTGCGCGGCTTTCCTGCCTGGCGCAGCGCGCCGGCCTCGCGCTGAGGCATTGTGACGCATTCGCCTGCGGTTACATTTCTATGAAGAGAGGGCCATTCGCGCACGGCCTGCCCCAAGGCACGCAGCGCTCCTGCTCGCGCGCATGGCGCGGCGCGCGGCGTTGCACGCAGGTCTAGTCTCGCCTTATCCGCGGTGGGTGCACCCGTGGAATGCGTACAAGCATCCCGCAGAGGCCAGGGCTTCTCGTGCGAGGCCCTGCTCGGCATGGGGGTGCGCTACCAATGTTCTCGCGCCCTCGTCCTGCCCACGCGCATTGGTGGAGTGTGACGGGTGGCATCGGTTGCCACCGCAAACGCGCGCATCGGCGGTGTCGCGCCTCTCGCGGACTCAGCGGCGGCAGAGTTTTGTTGCAAGAGAGGACGCGCAGGGGCTCACGGTTGCGCAGTCTTCGCACTCTTGTATTATGGTGGTGCAGCCACAACGGTCAAGCATCATACCGGCGCCGCCGCCGCCGCCGAAACAACGTTGCACGGCGAAGGGCGCGCCGCCCGCACCGGCGCCGCCGGCCCAAGGCAGGACATACGTCAGGCCCAAGGCAGGACATACGAATTTGAAAAGAAGATCACGTTGGCGACAGACGTCTCAGACGCGGCGCGCTGGATCAGCGAGCGCACGCCCGGCGCGGCCCGGCGAGCGCGCAAAGAAGCCGCTTGGCGCATTGAAACTCGGGCCCGCCAGCTCGAGCAGAGTGGCGCCATCGAGGCGTGGCACCGCGGCGCAGACGAAGGCGTTCGCGGGGTCGCCCGGTATGTCAACGGGCCGCTGCGTGCAGAGTTGGCGGCCAGCATGGGACACATTGATCGCGAATGCGTGGAGTTCTTTCGTCGGGCGTGCCCACGTGCCGCCGTCGTTTGCCATAGCGCGCCCGTCGCGCGCGAGGGGGCGCCCCTGCTGGGTGAATTACCGGTGTCGGGCATTGGCGCGCCTGCTACATTTCCGCAAGAGAAGTCCACCGAGGTTCTTTTAAAGGGCGCCCGGGCGGCAAACAAGCGTCTGCTCGCGCGTTTACGCTCCGACCCCAACGCGCAAGAGTTGTGGGACCTCGCGGATAAAGATTTCCGGCTATGGAGGATGCGAGCGCCCGAGGGTCTGTCAGACCTCGACTTGGGCAGTATCATTCTGGTGCCCCGGTTCGGGGTAGTACAGAGTGTCAGGAGCGACGGCACCCGCAAGGCGCGCGCGCGCCCGCGCGAAAGCGTTGTTTAAAGTTTGTCGCGCGCGCGCACTTCGCGGCAGGTTCGCGCGGGGGGCGATTGCTCCATTGCCGGTATCAACACCGCAACGCGTCCGCGTGAGCGTATGCGGCACGAGACAATTCATCACCTATACCTGCTTCGCCGACTATTTACTGAAACGGTGGCCGCTGCGTCGCCAGGGCGCAAGGGCCACGCGCGCCCGGGTTGCAGGCATCCGCTGTGCCGCGCTTGTTTAAGCTCGACATCGACGCCGCCTTCCGGAGGCTGCCGCTGCGACCTGAGCATCGGGCTTCGATTAAGGTCATATTCCGTTACAAGGATGAGGTCACGGCGCATGCTCACTGCGCGTGCCCATTCGGGACAGGCGCGTCGTCCGCTCTCGGCACACACCTCGTCGCACTTGTCCCCCGCGCAGTTGCAAGCGTTCATAACTGGGAACGCGTTGGCGCCCTCATCTGCGCGATTCTACGCCGTGTACTCCACGCGGCGATCCTTCGCTACGTGGACGATATGTTCGGCGCCGAAAGGTGGGCCGAGGCGCGGGGTGCCACGCGAGCCGGCCGATCGGTCGCCGTCACGCGCCGCGCGGCAGGTCGAACACCTGCTGGATTGCATCGCGCGCATCGTAAGATGCTTATTGGGCCGGTCCGCGCTGGCAGACGAGAAGTTTTCCTGTGCTGTCCCGCTCGGTATCCTGGGACTTCGCGTCGACCTATCATCGGAGGGGATGTCGTGCGTTCCGCTGCCCGACAAGATCGCTAAGTGGACAGCACGTATCACGTTGGCACTCGATTCGGGCATCTTACGCGCAGGCGTGGACCCAGTTTGCGGCCCGCCACGCAGCGTCGCGGCGCGCGCGGACAGGTGGCGCGAGCAAACTCGCGGGCGCACTAGCCTGGGCATCCGGTAACATGTTCAACCGCGCGGGGCGCGCCATGCTCAGGTGTGTTTTCCTGCACCGTGCGCCGGCAGCGCACCCATTTGCCACGCCCACGTTGCGGCAGGCCGATCTACGCCCAGGCACATCGCGGCTCTCCCGACATGCCGCAAGCGCTACGGCTAGTGCTGCGGTGGTGGTTGATCGTGCTGGGCGGCGAGCTGGCACAGTCACGAAGGTGGTGCGACGAAGCGGCGGGCCCCGTGGCCCATCTGTTCTGCGACGCAGCCAGCCGCCCGCCCATGGCGGCCGCCGTACTGTTCGTTGACAACAAATGCTACTGGACGTGCATGCCACCTGCCGCCCGGCACGGCTGCGCAGGTCAGCGTCAGTTTTGGTCGCGACGCGCGCGCACGCGTGCGCCAGGATCTTGAAGGCGTTCCAGCCCAGGGAAGATAATCAAATCATGGGCTTGGAAATGCTGAGCATTGCCCTGGGCTTGTGCTCGTTTGAACACCTGCTCCGCCGTCGGCGCGTCGTAATCTGGTCTGACAACACAGGCGCGCAGGCCGCCGCCGGCAGCGGCGCCGCGCGCGCGTTCGATCACGCTTGTCTCGCACACGGCCTCTGGGTCAAGATTGCGCAATTGCGGTGTCTAGCACGTGTGGAGCGGGTGCCGACAAACGAAAATATCGCAGATGATCCGTCCAGGGGCGAGTTCGGGCTGCTGCGGCAGCTCGGCGCAGTGCGAATTGATCCGCACGTGGACGAGGCGTTCTGCACGCCAGCGTCATGGACGTCGATGCTCATCCCGACAAGGTGAGCCAGTGCTCGCAGCACGGCTACGCTGCGAGGCAGCCGAAACTCGGCGCCAGCTATCGGGCATCTCGCGGCGCGCGCCACGGTTGACGCGCGCCACTCAGCAGGGGCTCACACCGCAAGGTCCACGCGACCTAGCCTGTATTGTATCATTATGTCTCACGACGATTTCGCCGCTCAGCTGAGCAATGTTCTGCCCAGAGCGTCACGTGCTGATATCGACGCGGTTTGCTCTTGCCTGCGGTTTAACGGGATGACGCGCTGGCAGCACCTCAAGGGCGCGCTGTTCGATGACTTTCTGGGTCGTGAACGCCTTTCTGTCACCGCAGCGACAGCAGCGCGAGAGCTGCTGGCACGCCCGCAAGGTGGCGTGCATCGCGGGCGCGCGGGTCGCGCGCGCGCGCCGCGCGTATTCTTAAGGACGATGGGCGAACGCCAGGCCCAACGGTGGCGAGGCGGCGCGGGCACGCCCGTCGAGTCAAGGCTCTGCGAGCTCGGCTTCTTCATCGTCCTCTTCCTCGAGCGTGCGGTTATGGGCACCCCGCGTGGTCCGTCGCAGACCGCTTTTCTCCGCACGTTGCACGCGCGCGACGTCTTCGCGCGCGGCCGCGCGCGCAGTGCATCCCAGGGCCGGCGCCGCCACCGGGGCCTCCACCCGCGATGCTTACGGCCCGTCGGCGTCGCAGCCGCAGCTCGGCAGCGGACCCAGTGGCAGCGGCACGCCGCGCGCTACGTACGGCAACGGAAGGTTTCGAGCGTCAGATGGGCGATCCGCGCTGCGAGATCGCGAAGGCTGCCGCAGCCGCCAAGTCGCCCGAGGCGGGGCGGGCGTGGGCCCAGGTTGCCCGCAACAGCGCCCTGCTCGGATCGTGCCCACGGTCACTACCGCAGGTTCGCAGCGGCTTCGAATGTTGGGTGAAGTTCGCGCGCGACGTTTTGCAGCGCAAAGGCAGCGAACTCCCGCCGTCGGTCGACGGTCTTTTGCTCTGGTCTACGACGTTCAGGTGTCGCGCGACGTTACGCAATTACCTTTCGCATTTGAAGAAGGCATGCCACGTCGCGCGCGTGGCAGACGCAGCGTTCACGCACGCGTCGCTGGCCGGCGCCAATCTGGCTATCGAGAAGCGTTCGGGTTGGTCGGCACGACCCCGCACGGCGGTCTGGATGCACGTGCTGGAACAGCTACTGGAACGCCCAGGCGCGTTACCAGAGGGATCCGGGCTGGGTCTCCTCTTCGCGACCGCGTACGCGTTTCTACTTCGCCCCCCGTCGGAAGCGCCGGCCGTCCAACGGGCCGCCTCGCTCGACGACGCGTCACATTCACGCGCGGGCCTTTTCATCGGCGAAGAGGCGGCCGTCTTATCGCACGCCAGACGGAAGAACCGGGAAAGACGGACAACTATTGCGCGCAATTGCTGGTGTCAGCGCTCACGCGCCACGTGCCCCGTACACGCTCTCGGCGCGCGGTTCAACTCGCAGTCCGTTGGAGAGGCCCCGCGGGCGGGCTGGTGCGCCACGGGTGTGCGTAACGCGCTGCGGTCGGCACTGCGTCACACGGGAGTAGTTAACGCCGACGCCTACGGCGCCCACTCGTTCCGTCGGGGCCACGCCCAAGACAGCGTGGAGTTCGGCGGCCGAGCCACCGACATCCTGAAGGCAGGTGACTGGCAGATGCCAGCTTGGATGCGCTATCTTGACGTTGAGAAGATGGAGCGCCAGGCCGTCGCCGAGGCGCATTTCGGCGCGTCGCCCAGTGACGACGAGGGTGGGGATTCGGAAACCCCCGGCGCCCAGCGACGTCATTCCACGCTTGGTCGGTGCAAGTAGCGTCGCGCCAGGCCCCTTCGCACGTTCGTTCACCCTCGTTCGGTCCATCGGTCGCTCTCTCGCGGGCCACGCGTCTGCGGCCGTCTCTCTGCCTGGCATTGGGTGGCAGCATGCCTGCGGGTGCCGCAGGCCCGCTGTGTGGGGCAGCGCTCGGCCTCAGCCCCTGGGTCCGTGGCAGTGGGTATGGCACCCATGTGCTTCGGCCTGCGCCCTGGCGCGCCAGCCGCCTGTGTCGTTTGACGCGGTGGGCTGGCGTGTCGGCTGTTGGCGCACGGCCGCGGCCTCACCCAACGTTGTTTGGGTGCCGTATTCCCCCCTCTGGGCGGCATCGCGGTCGAACGTCGCCGCGAAAGAGACTTATGGGGCAGTAATAACTTGTTATTGCAAGTCATAAGTCGACGCCCCCAGGCGGGAGTGTCCCGCCGTCGGCGCACCGCGCGATGGCGGGCGCCCGCATGTCCACCCGCCACGCGCCGCCGCTACGTCGGGCAGGCCAGGCCCCGCGCGGGCATGCTGGCGTGCCGCGCGGCCGTGCGTCGGGGTCCTTCCTCCCTTCGCTCCTCCGTGCACGGTCGCGATGTCTCCTCTTTGCCGCCTGGCCGCGGGGCGGGATATCAAGTACCCGGTCATGTCTGCAGCGCCCCACCTGCCTAGTGTGCACTCTTAAGGTGGGGCGGCTGGCCGGGGTGTGGTCCTCTGTCTGCCAGTGTGCGGCTTTGGACCAACCCTGGGGGCGACGCGCGGGGCGTCCGTTCGCCTGAGTGCGCCGGGCGCGACCGCGGTCGCGCTTCTTTTCTCCCACCCACCACCCTCGAGGGGGGGTATGGTACCCATGTGTTTCGGCCTGCGCCCTGGCGCGCCAGCCGCCTGTGTCGTTTGACGCGGTGGGCCGGCGTGTCGGCTGTTGGCGCACGGCCGCGGCCTCACCCAACGTTGTTTGGGTGCCGTATTCCCCCCTCTGGGTGGCATCGCGGTCGAACGTCGCCGCGAAGGAGACTTATGATCCTCTTCCTCCTCCTCCTCCTAACACACACACACACACACACACAACACCTACAACGCACAGAAAACACGCACCATACAAAGCACACACCACACACACACACCCATACGATACTCACAATCCTGGGGCCTCCTGGAGCCTCTTCCGGTATCCAGGTCGGGCCTCTTGAGGCTTCCTGGGGGGCCCTGGTACACACATCGCAAGGTGTGGCAACCCCACTTGCGCTCGAGCGCGACCTCGCTATTGCATTTCACTCCCAGCAGCTATCCTGCTTGTCCTCTTCTCCTCCTTCTCTTTCCTTCCACAAATTGTCTGGTGAACTCGGCTGGTGGGAATCGTGCTTACACTTCTCTTAGGCACGCCCTGGCGGCGCCGCCCCAGCTTCCCCTTCTCCATCTCCGAACCCGCCGTCATGGTGTTTTCCTGCTTCAAACGCCCTTTCAGTTTTGTTTGTATGAGCCTGGGCACACACGTGCCACTCTTATATATGCCTATAGCCCTATAGCCCTATAGCCCTATATCCCTATAGCCCTATAGCCCTATAGCCCTATCGCCCTATGGCCCTATAGCCATATAGCCCTATAGACTCATAGCCGTATCGCCCTATAGCCCTATAGCCCTATAGCCCTATAGCCCCAGAGCCCCATAGCCCCATGGCCCTATAGCCCTACAGCCCAATAGCCCTATGGCCCTATAGCCCTATAGACCTATAGCCCTATGGCCTTATGGCCCTATGGTTCTAGAGCTACATAGCCCCATAGCCCTATAGCCCCAAAAAGACTTTGATTGGAGCTTGTCTCCGGTATCATCCTCCTGTAGAGGGACGTGCCCGACGCAACTCTGGGTCCCGGGCACGGCACGGCAGGGCGCGGCACGGCAAGGATCATAGAACCGAAGCGCGGCACGGCACGGCATCGCTTCCGCACTCTAGGCTTAGGTCGGGCATGTCCTCCTGCAGGCGGATCTCGAGCGAAAAAGGAAGAAAATAGGCAAAAACTACCCGACGATGACCAAAAACAATGTGGCAAAGCCGCTCCCAGATGACGTGTTCTTCGACTGCTCTCGAGCACTCCTCCTTTGTAGAGAGACGCGCCCCACTGAATTCTGGGCCCTGGGCACGGCACTGACTACCTACCAGACCACCCCAACCCAACCCGAAGACACCGATTTCGGGTTGGGGTGGGGGTACGGGTTCCGTCTGTGTTTTTTCATTGTGTTCTCCGACCCCCACCACACCCGAAGTGGAGGGCAAATTGAGGCCGTCGGGTTGGGTCGGGCACGCAGGAGGCATCTGTATACCACCACCGTGCCAAGCTAGAACCATCCTGGCCCTGGCATGGTGTAGACGCCCTCCTGGCCGAGGCCAGGAGGCTCTATACACCATCCTGAGGCCCAGGATGGCCCTGCCCTGGCACGGTGGTGGTGTATAGATGCCTTCGTCGGATGGGGGTGGCCCGGTGGGCGGTGCGGCGCGGCGGGGCACCGCACGCCACGGCTGGGCACGGCACGGTACGGCCAAGGCGCCCCTCGCCGCCCAAGGCACCCGAGCACGCCGCGGCACGCCGCGCCCCCGCCGCGCCGCGGCGCGGCACGCCGCGCGGCACGGCGCGGGGCGCCGCGCCGCACGCCGCGCGTGCCCCCGGGGCGCGGCAGCGCGCGGCGGCGCCCGGCGGCGCACGCTTCGCGCTCTGATGCTGTGCCGCAAGCGCCGAGCCAGCGTTCCTCCGATCCCCGGCCCCCAGCGGCGGGAGTTACATCAAGAGAGTCAGCATCATCCCTAAGAAAGTAGCAGGGTACGAACAGTTGTTCGGACCCAGCTCCGGTGGCGGACCGAGTTCGGGCGTCTAGACACTTGATACTAGCGCTTCTGATGACTCCCTTTCGATTGCCTGTGCCGAACAGCCCTGTAGCTTATCTGCAACTCGAATGAAGTTAAGAAAACCGACAGCACCTGCGGCCTGGGCCCCGCTGGCCGACTTGCCCCCCTGGATGGGGATACGTGGGCCGTCGCCTTCGGGTCTCGAGGGGCGTGTCCCCAGCTGGGGGGGCGATTTGGTGGGGGTCTCGAAGGGAATGGGGATGGGGATCGGATAAACGATACTGCAACACGGGCCTGGTCTCTTTGAGAAGTCAGACCCCCTGCATCACTCGCTGTTCACCAAAGTGCTGCACTTCGAACAGCGATGCTGCTCACCCGGTCGCTGTTCACGGAATGCTGCATCACTCGCTGTTCACAAGTGCAGGGGCCCTCTTTCTTCGGAACGCAGCTTTCGCCAGACGTCTCCTTACCAGGGGACGCTCTGTATGGCTACGAAATTAGAGGTGGCCTAGCAGCTTTGCTGAAACACTGTGCTTACTCTAGTCCTTCTTCTCTCCCTCCTCCTCCTCATCATCATCATCCTCCTACTCCTCCTCCTCCTCCTCCTCCTCGACCTCCCTCCTCCTCCTCCTCCTCCTCCTCCTCCTCGGCCCTTCTCCTCCTCCTCCTTCTCCTCCTTCGCCCTCCTCCTCACTCCTTCTCCCTCCTCCTCCTCCTCCTCCTCCTCCTCCTCCTCCTCCTCTGTCCGTGTCCTCCCTCCTCCTCGTCGTCCTCATCCTCCTCATTCTTCCTCCTCCATCCTCCTCCTCATCATCATCCTCCTCCTTCTCCTTCTCCTCCTCAGCCTAGCTCCTCACCGCCCAGACCCTGGCGCAATCGCGGCTACTTTCTGCAATCGAGGGCGCGATGTGGGGAGTCCGTGCACGCGGCTCACGTCAAAGAGGAAGGTCCATGAAGAGACCGCCCGGATCCGACGAGGTTGATGGGGAGCGGAGAGGAGTGCATCTAGCCCGCCACCCCGGAGCGGAAGAGGCGGGGAGGAGGGTGGGAGGGGCGGGAGAGGGGGAAAGGGGGGGATAGAGGAGAAGTGGAGGGGAGGAGCAAGTAGGCGGGGTAGGCGCGGAAGGGAGGCGGGGGGAAGGCACGGGAGATGGGCGGGCGAGGCGAGGGAGCGGGGGCGAGGGGGGGGGGAAGGGAGGGGAGGGAAAGGGAGGGGAGGCTGTCTTCCTCGAGACTGCATGGGCACTCCCGAACCTCAGGAGGGAAGGGAAGGGAGGGGAGGGGCAGGACGGGAGGGGAGGGGAGGGAAGGGGAGGGGGAGGGGAGGGGGAAGGGAGGGGGAGGCGAGGAGAGGGGAGTGAGTGGGGAGAGCGGTGAGCGAAGGGAACGGAGAGAAGGAGTGGAGGAGGAGGGGGGGGAAGGGGCCGCGGGAGAGGAGGAGAGAGTGGCGAGGGGGGGGGCCCTGAAGGACCTCAGTCCCCAAGGTGGCTGCACCGCTCTCCATTCACCAACCAAGCTAGCAATGGCCATCTCGGCTCGCATTGCGATGTTCGGAGCCAACGAATCGCCAAGCCGAGCCGCCACGCCACGCCACGCAACTCCAGACGGCGTGTCGTCAGACGGCGGAGGTCGCCCGATGCATTGCACAGGAGCTCCCTCTTCCTCCACCTCCTCCACCTCCTCCTCCTCCTCCTCATCCTCCCAATCCTCCTCCTCCGCCTTCTGCGCCTCCTCCGCCTCCTCCTCCTCCTCCTCCTCCTCCTCCTCCTCGTCATCATCATCATCATCATCATCATCATCATCATCATCATCATCATCATCATCATCATCATCATCATCAATCATCATCATCATCATCATCATCATCACCATCACCATCATCATCATCATCATCATCATCATCATCATCATCATCATCATCATCATCATCATCGTCATCATCATCATCATCAGCATCATCATCATCATCATCATCATCACCACCACCACCATCATCATCATCATCATCATCATCATCATCCCAATTATCCTCCTCCTCCTGCTCTTCCTCCTCGTTGTCCTCGTCCTAATCATCCCCATCGGCAACGGATTCCTCGTCATCAGCATCATCAGCAGCAGCATCATCATCAGCATCCTGATCATCAGCAGCAGCAGCATCAGCATCAGCATCAGCAGCAGCATCAGCATCAGCATCATCATCATCATCATCATCATCATCAGCATCATCATCATAATCCTCATCATCATCCTCATCCTCATCATCATCAGCATCATTATCATCATCGTCATCATCACCACCACCACCATAACCATCGTCATCATAATCAGCAGCAGCAGCACCGGCATCAGCATCAGCATCCGTATCATCATCAGAAACATAATCGTCACCATCAGCATCCTCATCATCAGCAGCAGCAGCATCATCAGCATCATCATCCTCATCATCATCATCAGCATCATCATCAGCATCATCAGCAGCAGCATCATCACACAAAATCTTCATCAGCATCAGCATCGTCGTCATCGTCATCGTCATCGGAATCTGCATCCGCGTCCTCATCCTCATGTTCATCATCATAATCATCAGCAGCATCAGCATCGTCAACATCAACATTATCATCGGCATCAACATCATCATCATCATCATCATCATCATCATCATAATCATCATCAACTTATTCATTTTCTTCTTCATCATCATCAACATCATCATCATCATCATCATCATCACCATCATCATCATCATCATCAGTATCAACAGCATCATCATCATCATCCGTGTCGTCGTTCTCATCATCAGCAGCATTAGCAGCATCGTCGTCAGCATCACCATCATCAGCAGCATCAGCATCAGCATCATCATCATCATCATCATCATCATCATCATCATCAGCCCCAGCATCATCATTATCAGCAGCATAATCATCATCAGCATCATCATGTCCATCGCAATCAGCATCACCAGCAGCATCATCGTCAACATAAACATAATCAGCATCATCATCCTCATCACCGTCATCGTCACCAGCATCATCATCATCGTCGTCATCATCATCAGCGTCGTCACTGTCATCATCGTCATCATCAGCCGCAGGAGCAATATCATCCTCAGCATCATCATCATCGTCATCATCATCATCATCATCACCACCATCGTCCTCTTCTTCCGCATCGTGACAATCAAGACCACCAGAATCATAATCGTCGCCATCCGTCACCATTATTACCACCAACAAAGAAACATCATAAACAACATCGACAGTCTTGCATTCGGCATCATCCACCTCCCCCCATCACCAAAAATCATCCATCACCATACACCACCACATATCACCAGCAGTCATCTCCATCATTGTCACACTCGTCAGTGGTATATACAATCATTACCACCACCACCACCATCATCGTCGTCGGCGTCACCATCGCCACCAGCATAACCGACAGTATGCCGAAAGAACACGATGTCGGGTCGGTCGGAAATGGCAGTAGAAAGATCGATAGAAGCAGAAGCGAGAGGAGAGGAGAGAAGGGGGGGATCCTTCCTTCTAAGCCTTATGATCCATCCCGTAACGTCTCTCTCTCTCTCTCTCTCTGTAGCTCTCGGAAGACCCACGAGGACCGTCGTAATCACAATCGCATGTTCATCATCATCATCATCATCATCATCATCATCATCATCAACAACAACAATCATCATGAGCAGCAGCAGCATCATCATCATCGTCAGCATCGTCCTCATAACCCACATGTTCGGCATAATCACCATCATCATCATCATCATAACCCTCGTCCAACTGACCATGGTCGTCATCGACATCATCGTAATCACCACCATCGTCGTCATCATCACAATCTGCGTAAGCATGATCATCATCATCATCATCATCATCATCATCATCATCATCATCATCATCACCACAACCACTCCCATCATCATCATCATCATCATCATCAGCATCATCATCATCAAATCGTCATCATCGTCATCATCCCCATCATCACCAGAATCATCACCATCATCAGCAGCATCATCATCGTCATCATCATCATCAGCATGATCATCATCATCATCATCATCATCATCATCATCATCATCATCATCATCATCATCATCATCATCATCATCATCATCATTAGTATCATCATCATCAGCATCATCATCCGCATCAGCATCATCATCATCAGCAGCAACATCAGCATCCGTGTCATCATAAGTATCATCAGCATCCTCATCACCAGCGGCATCATAATCGTCATCAGCAGCAGCATCATCATCAGCATCAGCATCATCATCATCAGCATCATCATGACCATCATCATACAACATAATCAGCAGCATCATCAGCATCATCATCATCATCATCATCAGCGTCATCATCAGCAGCAGCAGTCAATCAGCATCATCATGATTATGAACACCACCAGCAACAACAACACCATCAGCATCAACCGTGACCATCTTCATCCTCATCCCCGCCACCACCACCACCAGCCTCACCATCCTCATTGGGGAAACCAAAGGGTACCAATACTTCTACTCCCCGGACCTCTCATGCGGTGCGTTCTGACCAGAATTTCAAGGCGAATCCGGCGGTGGCGACGAGGGCCTCCCAGAGGCCCGCAAATCTGGGAAAGACAGAACCCCCTTGAGTAAAACGAAGTTTAGTGAAAACGACCTCGGGCCCAAACCTGGCGGGCGCAAGCCTGGAAGATGACGGCCGCGGCGCCCTCTCGAGAACCGTGTCAGGCGGGGGTCTGTCCACCCCCGAAAAAATGGGGAAGCGAGCCAAAGCACGCCTCGCAGGAGGAGGAGGAAGGAGGAGGAGGAGGAGGCGGAGGAGGCGGAGGAGGAGGAGGAGGAGGAGAAGGAGGAGGAGGAGGAGGAGGAGGAGAGGTGGTGGAGGGGGAGGAGGAGGAGGAGGTGCTCCTGGGGATCGGCGGCGTGGCGCGGGCCCCCACGATCAAGTCGGTGAGGACGGTGCTGGTGCCTCCCGTGGCGGCCTCCGCCCCAGGGCGGCTGCCTCCCCGGTGCGCGCACGGCGCTCGCCAGAACTCGCCGCCGTGCCCCGTGGCACGCTGAGGCGTGCTCCTCTCTCTCTCCTCCTCCTCTCCTCCTCCCTCCTCTTTCCTCCTCCTCCCCTCCTCCTCCTCCTCCTCCTCCTCCTCCTCCTCCTCCTCCTCTCCTCTCCTCCTCCTCCTCTTCCTCCTCCTCCTCCTCGTCCTTCTCCTCCTCCTCCTCCTCCTCCTCCTCTTCCTCCTCCTCCTCCTCCTCCTCCTCCCTCCTCCTCCTCCCTCCTCCCCCTCCTCCCTCCTCCTCCTCCTCCTCCTCCTCCTCCTCCTCCTCCTCCTCCTCCTCCTCCTCCCCCCTCCTCCTCCTCCTCCTCCTCCTCCTCATCCTCATCATCATCATCATCATCATCATCATCATCATCATCATCAATCACCCATCACCATCACCATCACCATCACCATCATCATCATCATCATCATCATCATCATCATCATCATCATCATCATCATCATCATCATCATCATCCCTCCTCCTCCTCCTCATCATCCCTGCTCCCTCCTCCTCCTTCTCCTCATTCTACTCCTCTTCCTGCTCCTCCTCCAAGTGTCGGCGTTGGTTTCTGACTCCGCGTGGATCGTTCAACCAATCACCAAATCGCTCCATGTTGGCCGGTTCTGGGCCACTGGAGGCGCTCAGGGCGCCTGGAGGGGTCGCCGCTGCGTCGGCACAACACGACCCTGCCGCACCCCTTTCGTCGGCGGCTAGCGAGGGGGGGAGTGATGGGCCAACTGTCCACCATCACTACCATAGGTAGGACGCGGGCGAAGGGAGGATGGGCAGGCCCTCCTCCTCCTCCTCCTCCTCCTCCTCCTCCTCCTCCTCCACCTCCACCTCCACCTCTTCTTATTCCTCCTCCTCCTCCTCGTCCTCGTCCTCCTCGTCCTCCTCCTCCTCCTCCTCCTCCTCCTCCTCCTCCTCCTCCTCCGCCTCCTCCGCCTCCTCCTCCGCCGCCCCTCCGCCTCCTCCGCCTCCGCCTCCGCCTCCTTCTCCTCCTCCTCCTCCTCCTCCGCCTCCTCCTCCTCCTCCGCCTCTGCCTCCGCCTCCGCCTCCGCCTCCGCCTCCGCCTCCGCCTCCGCCTCATCCTCCTCCGCTTAGTATTAGCATTAGTATTGTTATTATTATCATTATTATTATTAGTATTATTATGATTATTCGTAGCCTTATTAATAGTATAATCATTGTTAGTATTAGCATTAGTAGTATTAGTATGGTTATTAGTATTATTAGTATTATTATTACTATTATTATTAGTAGTATTATTATTACTAGTATTATTAGTAATGAAAATAAAATTAGTAATAGTATTATTAGTAGTAGTATTTTTATTATTAGTATTATTAGTAGTATTATTAGTTTTATTATTATTAGTAGTAGCATCATGAATGTTATTATTATTATTAATATTTGAATTGTTAATATTATTATTACTACTACTATTAGCATCGTCATCAGTAGCATTATTTTTATTAGTATTAGTATTATGATTATTATTAGTAGTAGTATTATTATGATGATTATTAGTAGTATTATTATTGTTAGTCGTATTATTAGTATCCGTAGTACTATTCTTATTATTCGTAGTAATAGTATTCTTGTTATTCGTAGTAGTATGCTTATTCTTTTTCTGCGTATTACCATTATTCTTAGTAGTCATGGTATTATTCGTCTGCTTATGGATACTAGCAATAATATTGGCTTGCTTCTTATTATTAGTAGTGGTATTCGCATGGTTCGTCGTGTTCTTATTAGTATACTTGTTATGCTTATTGTTATTAGTAGTAGTAGTCGTATTCTTCTTATTCTTATTAGTATTAGCATTGTGAACCTTAGTATTATTGGTTGTCTTATTATTCGCCGTATTCCTCTTATTATTATTCTTATTAGCATCAGTAGTATTATTCGTAATCCTCTTATTAGTATTCGCCTTAGTATTCGTATTAATCGTCTTCGTATCAGTCTTAATAATACCATCAGTACTTATGATTGCTATTATTATTACTAATAAGTATGATCAGTATTAGTATGAGTATTGTTATTAGTAAGTGCAGTATTCTTATTAGTATTATTAGTAGTAGTATCACCCTTCTTCTTAATAGTATTAGTATGAGTGCTTATTCTTCGTATTAGTCGTATTATTATTATTATTAGTATTCGTGTTCGTCTTAGTTTTCTTTTATTATGATTAGTCTTATTATTATTATTACTATTATTATTATTAGTTTGCATGATCCTCCTCCTCCTCCTCCTTTTCCTCTTCCTCTTCCTCCTCCTCCTCCTCCTCCGCCTCCGCCTCCTCCGCCTCCTCCTCCTCCTCCTCCGCCTCCTCCTCCTCCTCATCCTCCTCCTCCTCCTCCTCCTCCGCCTAGGCCTCGGCCTCCGCCTCCGCCTCCGCCTCCGTCACCGCCTCCGCTTCCGCCTCCGCCTCCGCCTCCGCCTCCGCCTCCTCCTCCTCCTCCTCCTCCTCCTCAGCATCATCACAACCTACAATCACCATCATGGCTGCCCCAAGCCTGGGGACACGAGGTGTCACAAGCGACGGCCTCCAGTGCCCCCTCGAGCTGTCGCCACCCCGAATGCTGGGCTGGCACGGTGGCGGGAGTTGCCGCAGGCAGCTGGACAAAGAAAAAACATTCGCCGTCAAATTGATGGCGGTTCCTACTGAGCGCGCAGACGTTCACCTCTTAGAAGAAACTGAACAGCAACCCGTGTGGTGTACACAGGGCAAATGCAGCTGCAGATATGTATGCCCGACGTGGAGCTGCTCGACACACAATCGATTAATTAGCCCTGACGCACACTGAGCGCAGTAACCTTACTGTTACAGTCGTTGGTAAGTTTATCGCATATGCAATGCCTAATGCCTTGAAGCTATTTGAACTGTATAACGACCTCAGAATCCGCCAACCCCCCGCGACATCCTCGGCGTGTGAGATCGGGACCCATTGGGCGAGCAATGGGCGATTCAGGGTCGATGCGTTCATTCTCCCCTCTCCCCCTAACGTTGCCCCTCTAGCTCTCTGAGTATCGTTTAACCGATCCCCATCCCCGGCGGCGTGGCCTGGGCCCCACTGGCCGATTTACCCCCCTAGATGGGGATATAGGTCGTTCCCTTCGGGTTTCGAGGGGTGTATCCCCGACTGGGGTGGTAATTTGGTGGGGGTCTCGAAGGGGATGAGGATGGGGATGGGGCTCGGTTAAACGCTACTGACTTTCGGGTCCTAAATCTGCTCTCTGGCGGCCGTTCGGATGATCCCGACACCCCCCCCCGCAGGAATCGCGCGCCCTGTCGCCTGCAAGCGAGAGAGGTCGCCGGCACCAAGATGGACGAGAGCTCCCCCACACAAATCACCGGGTCGCCGCATCACAAGCATGATGATAAGCAGCATCATCATCATCATCATCATCATCAGCATCATCATCATCATCATCATCATCATCATCATCATCATCATCATCATCATCATCATCATCATCATCATCATCATCATCATCATCATCATCATCACCACCACCACCATCATCATCATCATTCATCATCAGCATCCATCATCATCATCATCATCATCATCATCATCATCATCATCATCATCATCATCATCATCATCATCATCATCGCCATCATCATCGACATCATCATCATCATCATCATCATCATCATCATCATCATCATCATCATCATCATCATCATCATCATCATCATCATCATCATCATCATCATCATCGCCATCATCATCGACATCATCATCATCATCATCATCGCCAGAAGGCCACTGCATCTTTCCAATGGACACGGTGGGGGCTTTGGATAAGGAACCCTTGCATAAGGAATCCAGGGTCTGGAAGCCAGTGGAACTCCAATCGCGGATCGGCCATGGATATCACCGCCGCCCCCATGGGATAAGGAATCCTCCAGGGTCTGGCGCCTCCTGGGACTATTCCTTGAAAAACGCCTCCACCGTACCCAGTAGGCGTCCGAGAGGGACCCGAAAAGCCCGGAGATGCTCCGAAGAGGTTCCGAAGGTCCGTGGGGAAACACAACCAGCCGTACCGATACTCACATGCAGGAGAGTTCCAACCAGCAGCCCAGGCACACCGGAGTGATGGCCTCCAAGTCTCTATACCCGCCCTACACAGTACGGGGTCGGCGGCAGAGGCAGCAGCCTTTAGTTTAATGAGTGGGCGGGATCACCGTACAGATGTGTCCTTTCCTCAGGTCTTTGATAACCCTGGCGAGTATGGGCCTCCCATAGATGTAGACCCCCAGTACTTGAACGTGCGTATACTCATCTACGAATGGCTCGGCAGCGCAGCGCAACGGTCTGCACGCCGGTGCTGTCGATAGGATGAGAGGGGGGCCGGTCTGTGGCTGGAGGTGGTGGAGCATCTTGTGCCGATACGACGGCCCCGACACGCCCGGTGCTCAAAACTGAGCACCCAGATCTCCGAGAATCTGCTGCCCAGCCCTGCCGCACCAGCCCCGTGACGTTGCACAGTCGTCGAGGCCGGTGCTGTTTCCGGTGCTCAGGAGGAGGGGGAGGAGGAGGAGGAGGAGGAGGAGGAGGAGGAGGAGGAGGAGGAGGAGGAGGAGGAGGAGGAGGAGGAGGGAGGAGGAGGAGGAGGAGGAGGCTCGGGGGCCCACCGGGCCCGCGCCTGCGCCATGGCGGCGTCGTCGTCGCCGCCGCCTGCCTCTGAGGACCTGGGCCCCCGCCTGCGGGCCTCGCCACCAATCAGGGTCAGAGTCAGATTCCTGATGAGCAACTCCCCCTCCGAACATTGTGGTGTAGGTGACGTACCCGATCTACAGGGGCTCGCTCCTGCCAGAAGCCGAAGCACAGCAGACAACCATGGGCATCACAAGCTGTAGGCGATGTCACCACAGCGGCCGGCCATAACGGCATCTGTATAGCGGATCTCCGTCTCGGGAGCGGCCAAGAAGGGGGTGTCCAAGAGGGGGGGTGCAGATCATGACCGGCGGCATGTGCGCGGCCCAGCGGAGGGGCCAGGGACGTAATGAAATCCGCTGATCCGGCGTGAGTTTCTGAGAGCGTGGACTTGAGCTCGCTCAAGTTTCGCTCTGTAGGGGGGGGGGCGTATGTTATTTCCGACGTCATTTCCGACTGTTTTCGGTACCCGGGGATATTTCCGACGTCATTTCCGACGTTTTTCGGTACCCAGGGACAGGGGGGTATAGAAAACTCCACTTCCGGAGCCCCGACCGCCCAAGACATCCCAAGAGGAAGCCAGGAGAGGCCCCAGAGGCCCCCTAGACAATGCAAGAGGGCCCCGAATCGCCGAAACGTCGCTCGAATCGACCAAGATGCCCCGAAGACAGCTCCAGAAACCTCCAAGACGTCCCCAGGATCCCTCACGACACTTCCCAAGAATGCCCAAAGACTGACAAATAGACCCCTTCCCTTCGGAAAACGTATATTTTCGGCATATTCGTTTCTTGGGCCTTCACACTGTCCAAGACGGCCCCAGAGCTCCCTAAGACACGCCAACAGGCCCCCAAGAGGGCTGCAAGACGGCCCCAGAAGGGCCCAAGACGGCCCAGGAGCGCCACAAGACGACCCAAGTCCAGAGCCCAGACCGCACAAGACGGCCCAAAGAAAAGCCAAGAGAGGCCCCCTGGATCGGCGGCACTGGCCAGAGGCCAGCCCAATAAGAAGAGGCGCCATGAAATCTGGGGAAATATCCTGCCCCCCGCCATGATATCCACCCCCCCTCGTCATCACCCACCTCTTTGCCGCCCCCGACTGTCACAACCCGAGGCCAATCGCAAGGGCGGGCCGGGCGCTTCGCCTGAGACACCCTTGCCGCTTCTGCTCCTGAAGCCGGGGAGACTTGGCATGGGTTTCACGGATGGAGGGCGGGTCGCCGCCAAAGTGTGACTCTCGCCGTAGCTCCGCGCACATTCGCTTTAAATTAGCCTGACGAAGGACCCAACCATATGCAGGTGTGAGTACCGCAATTGTGATTCACTTTTTTCGGTGGTGATCCCTATGGGGCAACGAACCGTGCTAGGGGTGTGCCGAAATGAGTGGCGTGGTACACAAGGCGAACGAAAACGAACAACACAATGCGGACTGCGCCACGGGGACCTTCGGTGGAGCCCCACGAAACGCTGTACTGGGTGAGGGAGACGCATGCGGACTGTGCCACAGGGACTTTCGGTGGAGTTCCTTATGGGGCCACGAAACGTGTGAGGGGTGTGCCGAAATGAGTGGCGGGGACGCATGCGGACTGTGCCACTGGGACCTTCGGCGGAGCTCCTATGGGGCCACGAAACGTGTGAGGGATGTGCCGAAATGAATGGCGGGGGCGCATGCGGACTGTGCCACTGGGACCTTCGGCGGGGCTCCTATGGGGCCACGACACGTGTGAGGGGTGTGCCGAAATGAATGGCACGGACGCATGCGGACTGTGCCACTGGGACCTTCGGCGGAGCTCCTTGGGGCCACGAAACGTGCGAGAGGTGTGCCGAAATTAATGGCGGGGACGCATGCGAACTGTGCCACTGGGACCTTCGGCGGAGCCCCCATGGGGCCATGGAACGTGTGAGGGGTGTGCCGAAATGAATGGCGGGGACGCATGGGAACTGTGCCACTGGGACCTTCGGCGGAGCTCCTATGGGGCCACGAAACGTGTGAGGGGTGTGCCGAAATGAATGGTGGGGACGCGTGCGAACTGTGCCACTGGGACCTTCGGCGGAGCTCCCGTGGGGCCACGAAACGTGTGAGGGGTGTGCCGAAATGAATGGCGGGGACGCATGCGAACTGTGCCACTGGGACCTTCGGCGGAGCTCCTACGGGGCCACGAAACGTGTGAGGGGGGTGCCGACATGAATGGCGGGGACGTATGCGAACTGTGCCACTGAGACCGGCGGAGCTTCTATGGGGCCACGAAACGTGTGAGGGGTGTTCCGAAATGAATGGCGGGGACGCAGGCGAACTGTGCCACTGGGACCTTCGGCGGAGCTCCCGTGGGGCCACGAAACGTGTGAGGGGTGTGCCGACATGAATGGCGGGGACGCATTCGAACTGTGCCACTGGGACCTTCGGCGGAGCTCCTACGGGGCGAAACGTGTGAACGGGTGTACCGAAGTGAATGGCACGGACGCATGCGGACTGTGCCACTGGGACCTTCGGCGGAGCTCCTATGGGGCCACGAAACGTGTGAGGGGTGTGCCGAAATGGATGGCGGGGACGCATGCGAACTGTGCCACTGGGACCTTCGGCGGAGCTCCTATGGGGTCACGAAAAGTGTGAAGGGTGTGCCGAAATGAGTGGCGGGGACGCAGGCGAACTGTGCCACTGGGACCTTCGGCGGAGCTCCTATGGGGCCACGAAACGTGTGAGGCATGTGCCGAAATGAGTGGCGGGGACGCATGCGAACTCTGACACTTGGACCTTCGGCGGAGCTCCCATGGGGCCACGGAACGTGTGAGGGGTGTGCCGAAATGAATGGCGGGGACGCATGCGAACTGTGCCACTGGGACCTTCGGCGGAGCTCCTATGGGGCCACGAAGCGTGTGAGGGGTACGCCGAAATGAGTGGCGGGGGCGCATGGGAACTGTGCCACTGGGACCTTCGGCGGAGCTCCTATGGGGCCACGAAGCGTGTGAGGGGTGTGCCGAAATTACTGGCGGGGACGCATGCGAACTGTGCCACTGGGACCCTCGACGGAGTTGCCATGGGGCCACGAAACGTGTGAGGGGTGTGTCGAAATTAATGGCGGGGACGCATGCGAACTGTGCCACTGGGGCCTTCGGCGGAGCCCCCATGGGGCCACGAAACGCGTGAGGGGTGTGCCGAAATGAGTGGCGGGGACGCATGCGGACTGTGCCGCTGGGACCTTCGGCGGAGCTCCTATGGGGCCACGAAACGTGTGAGGGGTGTGCCGAAAATGAACGGCTGGGACGCATGCGGACTGTGCCACTGGGACCTTCGGCGGGGCTCCTATGGGGCCACGACACGTGTGAGGGGTGTGCCGAAATGAATGGCACGGACGCATGCGGACTGTGCCACTGGGACCTTCGGCGGAGCTCCTTGGGGCCACGAAACGTGCGAGGGGTGTGCCGAAATTAATGGCGGGGACGCATGCAAACTGTGCCACTGGGACCTTCGGCGGAGCCCCCATGGGGCCATGGAACGTGTGAGGGGTGTGCCGAAATGAGTGGCGGGGACGCATGGGAACTGTGCCACTGGGACCTTCGGCGGAGCTCCTATGGGGCCACGAAACGTGTGAGGGGTGTGCCGATATGAATGGCGGGGACGCGTGCGAACTGTGCCACTGGGACCTTCGGCGGAGCTCCCGTGGGGCCACGAAACGTGTGGGGGGTGTGTCGAAATGATTGGCGGGGACGCATGCGAACTGTACCACTGGGACCTTCGGCGGGGCTCCTATGGGGCCACGAAGCGTGTGAGGCGTGTGCCGACATGAGTGGCGAGGACGCGTGCGAACGGTGCCACCGGGACCTTCGGCGGAGCTCCTATGGGGCCACGAAACGTGTGAGAGGTGTGCCGAAATGAGTGGCGGGGACGCATGCAAACTGTGCCACTGGGACCTTCGGCGGAGCTCCTATGGGGCCACGAAACGTGTGATGGGTGTGTCGAAATGATTGGCGGAAATGATGTGGCGGGGACGCATGCGAACTGTGCCACTGGGACCTTCGTTGGAGCTCCCATGGGGCCACGAAACGTGTGAGGGGTGTGCCGAAATGAATGGCGGGGACGCATGCGAACTGTGCCGCTGGGACCTTCGGCGGAGCTCCTATGGGGCCACGAAACGTGTGAGGGGTGTGCCGAAACGAATGGCGGGGACGCATGCGAACTGTGCCACTGGGACCTTCGGCGGAGCTCCCTATAGGGCAACGAAACGTGTGATGATGTTGATGATGCTGATGTTGGTGTTGATGATGATGATGATGATGATGATGATGATGATGATGACGGTGATGATGGTGATGATGGTGGTGATGATGATGATGGTGATGGTGACGATGATGCTGATGATGATGATGATGATGATGATGAGAGGGGGGGAGGAGGGAGGAGGGAGGAGGAGGATGAGGAGACGCGGGGACCGTCCCTTCAAAACGAGGACCCAACAACACAGGCTGGTTGGGAAAAACTGCAAGAGCTTCACGGATTTCAGCGCGTGTGGGTTTCAAAGATGTGGCTCTCGCATTATATATATAAATAAATAAATAAATTTGACAACATATATATATATATATAAAACACACCAAACAAAACAAAAAAAAAAAAAAAAAAACTAGCGAAGGGCCCAACCATATGCAATTGTGAATAACGCTTTGTGGGTGCCGCTTTCGGTGGGGCTCCCTGTGGGGCCACGAAAGGCGTGCCACGACACGCTGTCCTGGGCGTACGGGACGCATGCGGGCGGTAGCACTGGGGCCTTTGGTGGAGCTCCCTATGGAGCCACGAAACGCTGTCCTGGGCGTACGGGACGCATGCGGGCGGTAGAACTGGGGCCTTCGGTGGAGCTCCCCATGGGGCCACGAAACGCTGTCCTGGGCCCTCGACGACGAAACGTGTGAGGGGTGTGCCGAAATGGGTGCGGTGCCGCCATGCTCCCTATGGGGCCACGAAACGTGTGAGGGGTGTGCCGAAATGGGTGCGGTGCCGCCATGCCAACGCAGCCACTGGGGCCCCCGGTGGAACCCCCTTATGGTGCCACGAAACGTGTGAGGGGTGTGCCGAAATGTGTGCGGTGCCGCCATGCCAACGCAGCCACTGGGGCCCTCGGTGGGGCTCCCGATGGGGCCACGAAACGTGTGAGGGGTGTGCCGAAATGGGTGCGGTGCCGCCATGCCAACGCAGCCACTGGGGCCCTCGGTGGAGCTCCCTATGGGGCCACGAAACGTGTGAGGGGTGTGCCGAAATGGGTGCGGTGCCGCCATGCCAACGCAGCCACTGGGGCCCTCGGTGGAGCTCCCGATGGGGCCACGAAACGTGTGAGGGGTGTGCCGAAATGGGTGCGGTGCCGCCATGCCAACGCAGCCACTGTGGGCCCTCGGTGGAGCTCCCTATGGGGCCACGAAACGTGTGAGGGGTGTGCCGAAATGGGTGCGGTGCCGCCATGCCAACGCAGCCACTGGGGCCCTCGGTGGAGCTCCCTATGGGGCCACGAAACGTGTGAGGGGTGTGCCGAAATGGGTGCGGTGCCGCCATGCCAACGCATGCCAACTGCCACTGGGCCCTCGGTGGAGCTCCCTATGGAGCCACGGAACGTGTGAGGGGTGGTGCCGAAATGGGCGCGGTGCCGCCATGCCAACGCAGCCACTGGGGCCCTCGGTGGACTCCCTATGGGGCCACGAAACGTGTGAGGGGTGTGCCGAAATGGGTGCGGTGCCGCCATGCCAACGCAGCCACTGGGGCCCCCGGTGGAACCCCTTATGGGGCCACGAAACGCTGAGGGGTGTGCCGAAATGTGCGCGGTGCCGCCATGCCAACGCAGCCACTGGGGCCCTCGGTGGAGCTCCCTATGGGGCCACGAAACGTGTGAGGGGTGTGCTGTGATAGTGGGAGGAGGGAGGGGGCAGAGGGAGGGGGCAGCGGGAGGAAGGAAGGAAGGAGAGGAGACGCGGGGCACCGTCTCTTCAAAACGAGGACCCAACACCACAGGATGGTTGGGAAAAAACTTCACCGATGGAGGGCAGTTCCTTTGCAAAATGTGGCTCTCGACCAGCGCCGCACAAAATCATGTGTAACAGATTTGCACGAGGTTCACACAGTGAGGGCGGCTCCTTTTCAAAGTGTGGCTCTCGCCATACCGCCGCGCACATTCGTCTCAAACATTTGCCAGAGTGATGCGGAATCTTATGGCTAACGTACCAGAATTTGTATTTGAAACGACTCAAGATGGTTAGGGCGCAATACTTACGTTGATTCGCGGTGTTGAAGTCCCAGGAATGGCATTCTGCCGCGATTCAGGATCGTCAATACGCAACAGTCAAATTGATTCGTGGCGCTGAGTCTCAGGAATGGTGTTTTGGCACGCTTCAGAATCTTCAAAAGGTTGACTCCCAACTTAACGGGGCACTTCCCTCAGTGGAAATGAATCCTTGTATGGGGCCTGTGAAGAGCGAACTTGGAGTTACGGTTTATTCCACCATCGTTGATTGGTCTTGAGTTTGCTCAGGTCCTCCTCCTCTACCTTCTCCTCCCTCGCCCCCTACGAGGGAAGACGGGGAGGGGCAAGTGGGGTAATTGAACTAGCGGCCGCAGCGATGATCGCCAAGCCATCACTTGCGCTAACATCATCTCCGCCTCGAGCTTCTCGCGTGTGGGCGGCACGAGGGGGGGCAACCAATCAGGGGGTCCTCCTCCTCCTCCTCCTCCTCCTGCTGCTCCTCCTCCTGGTCGCCCTTGTCTTCCTCCTCTCGTCCTCATGCTCCTCTTCCATGCCTTCCTCCTCCTCCTCCTCCTCCGCCTCCTCCTCCGTCTTCCTCATCCTGATTCTCCAGTGAGGAGGAGGAAGGGCAACAAAAAAAAGGAGGGGAGGAGGGATGAGGAGGAGGAGGGAGACGGGAGAGGAGCCTGAGTGCACGATAGCGCAGACCAGAGAAAGCAAGGAAGGAAGAAGGGGGGGAGGGAGAAGAGAGGGAGGAAGGGAGGAAGGAATATTATAATAGAAATGAAATATCTGGAGGCTCATCAATCAGAAAAATAGTCATACGTGATTGTTTGACTGAGGAGCTTCGGACACCCACACATGTTAGCCAGCGTGGACCCCGCACAGTAAAATGACTGCACTGTGGATGTGAAAGCTGTGCGGTGCAAGCAATGTGGCGTAATCTACGTGGCACGCGAAACGCGGTGCCAGCTATGGGCGACAACGAGGCGGCAACGTGGCGAAACCTCGCCAGACCCATCAAGCGCAAGAAGCGGCAACGAGGCGGCACTGGGCGGGCAACGCAAAGAAACCTCGCCGCACCCACGCCGGCGCACGAGGGGGCAACGCGGCGGCGAAGAGGCGGCCCTGGGCGGCACTGTGGCAAGACCTCGCCAGACCCACTCCAGCGCACGAGGCGGCAACGAGGCGGCAACGCGGCGGCAGCGGGGCGGCAATGAGGCGAAGCCTCGGGCGACCCACCCAGCGCACGAGGCGGCAACGAGGCGGCGGGAGGCGGAGCCACCGCTGCGTGCTCCTCCCACCACTTCTCGAGCACGGGCGTCGACGATGCTGGACGGACCGGGGCCGAGCACGGAGGTCGATGATGCGGGAGGAGGGAGGACGGAGGGAGGGAGGGAGGAGGAAGGAACATCTCGTCCCCCCCACCCAGCGCACGTTCAAGAGGGCACCCCGCGGGAGCTCCGAGAGTGACCGATGCCTGCGACCGTGCGACGTGTCCTGGTCGGACGCCCTGGTGCTCGGGAAGCCAACAGATACCAATACTGCTGCCCCCCGGGCGACGAGATCTGCATATATCCACTGCCCCAGGTCTGGCCCATCCTGGGCCCAGGAGCGGTACATACGCCCTCCCGGCTTGGCCAGCGGGGCAGCTGCACCACTCCTGGGCCCAGCATGGGCCAGGCCTGGGGCACTGTAGATGCCCAGATCTCGTCGCATCCAGGGGGTGCTTTCCGACCAGAACCGCCAGGCGAATCGGGCCATGGCGGTGCGAGGGCCGCCCGGGAGGCCCAAGAAGGCGAAAAAGCGAGGGAAGGGCAGCGGTATCGGTGCCCGTTCCCCGCCGCCGCCGCCGCCTCCGCCTCCGCCTCCGCCTCCGCCTCCTCCTCCTCCTCCTCCTCCTCCTCCTCGTCGTCGTCGTCGTCGTCGTCGTCATCATCATCATCATCATCATCATCATCATCATCATCATCATCATCATCATCATCATCATCATCATCATCATCATCATCATCATCATCATCATCATCATCATCATCATCAGCATCACTCAGCATCAGCATCAGCATCATCATCCCCCCTCCTCATCCTCTCCTCCTCCTCATCCTCATCCTCATCCTCATCCTCATCCTCATCCTCTCATCATCCATCCATCTCATCAGCTCCATCTCATCAGGCATGCAGGCATCAGCATCACCATCAGCACCAACATCAGCATCATCATCATCATCATCATCATCATCATCATCATCATCATCATCATCATCATCATCATCATCATCATCATCATCATCATCATCATCATCAGCATCAGCATCAGCATCAGCATCAGCATCAGCAGCATCATCAAAATCATCATCATCCCGCCCCCCAAGTCTGGAGGCACGAGTTGTCACACGTGACAGCCGCCCGTACCCCTCGAACACGAAGCGTGGAAAGACGCCAAGGGCGAAGCAAAAACATTGCGCCCGAAATCTGGGTCGGTTGCCCCCCCCACTTGCTGTCCACCCGAGAGTTCTGGCCAAAGCGTGGCGGACGGTGCACGGGCAAGGGCTATCGCCTGATGCGAGATCGGCTCGACCAAGGCGTGGCTGCCGGATCGGCTCAGGTGCGCGAGGCCGTACTATCAGAGACGCGTGGACTTAGTGTAATAGAAGCCAGGGAGCAAAAAATAGCACACGCGCCCCCTCAGAGCCCCCCCCCCGCAAGCATCGAGGCTTCCCTGCGTTTTTGGACGGTTGGGACGCTCGTGCCCACGAGGCCTCCAGAGGCCTCTGGGGACATGCGGGGACCTCCGGAGAAGTCCGCGGGCCAACGGCGACCCCTGGGGGCCCTCCGGAGGAGGCGGCGCCCCACACCATCGGAGCAGACGAGGGGCGCCTGAACCTCGTTCCCGGCACCAGTCGGCAGCGAGCCCAGGGGGGGGGCGAGAGAGGCCGGGCCTTCTCAGAAGGCTTGGAAGTCCCCCGACCTTCTGAGAAGTGCCTTCCCCAGAGACACAGGCAACCTCTCGGAAGGTCAGAGGCCTTCCGAGAAGCCCCGCCGCCTCCTGAGAGGGCGACGCCAGGGTGGCTTCAAGAGAGGAGAGGGGAGGAGAGGGCAGGAAGGGGAGAGCAGAAGGGGAGAGGAGAAGGGGAGGGGAGGAGAGGGGGACAGGGGAGCAAGGGAAGGGAGGGGACGGGAGGAGAGGGGAGGGGAGGAATGGAGAGACGAGGAGGGGAGGGAGGGGAGGCGAGGCGAGGAGAGGGGAGGGGAGGGGAGGGGAGGAGGGAGGAGGGGAGGAGGGCGCAGAAGGGCCCTGGGGGGAGCCCGCGCGCACTTCTTCTTTGCTCCCCGGGCGCTTTGAAACGGTGCTCGCGGAGGGCAGGCGCGCGGACGGCACCCGGGCTGGTTATTCCTCGCCCGCGGTGCCCTTCCGAGGGCTGCCGCTCCCGGCACCCGGCCGGCTCTTTCCCCAGCCCGGCGTCGAGAGGCCCCACCGACCCCTCCTCCCCCGCACTCGCAGGCGCGCGGGGCACGCACTGCCGCGTCCTGCCCGGCCGTCTTCTCTCCACCGTGCCAGGCGACTCTCAAGACCATTGAAGGGGCCCAGGGACACACAAATAAATAGACCCGAACAACAGGATCCCCCATCTTTCCCCACCACTTCCCACATTTCCCCATATTTTCTGGGGAATCGACGATTAATCGTGTCTGTGTTTTTTCCCCTCCTGAATCATCTCCTTCTCCGCACGAAGCATGCACCGTTCACGTGCGCGCGCTTTTATAGTGCGCCAGGCACGGTCGTACGCCCCAGTTGAAAAATGGGTCCTTCGGTATCTGGTCGACGAGCTTCGTTTTCTCGGTGCGGTGGTTGGCGTCGTCGGCTTCCACAGCAACGACGGCGAACGCTCTGGCAGGGCCCCGTTTTCTTACCAACGGGACGATGCCCGGGAGCGAGCGAGGAGACCGGGGCCGCCGACCGTGGGGAGAGACCGACGGAGCGCCCGCACACGTCCTGCGTCGGCGGCGGGGCAGAGGCAAGCTGCGCCAGCGGTCCGTCGGCTGGGCGTGAGAGTGGCCCCCGGGCAAGAGCGACCTTCGGCGCGCAGCTTTGGGGGGCGCGAGGGAGCCAAACCCAAGGGCGCGGGCCGCTCCTATCGCATCGCGCTCGGCGATCGGAGGGAGCCCGATGAGCCCGCACCGAAGGTCACTCCGGCGAAGGGTCACTCCTACGTGTGGTCGAGTCGGGCACATCGGGGCGGCCGACGAGCGAAGTGCCCGGCATGCGAGAGGCGAGAGAGAGACGGAGAGAGCGGCCGCGGAGTTGGAGGCCTAGAAACTGGCACCAACACCAACACAAGGAGTTGCCTCCACAGGGGGAAAATGATCCCAGATGTCGGTGCTGGTGGTAATAGTTCGGTCACCCTGGCAGCAAGAGTATCAGCACCATCGCCGAGATCGGGATCGTCTTCCCTAGGTGGAGGCACTCCGCCGATCTTGGTGTTGGTGTCAACCTCTAGGCCTGCGACGGAGGCGGGGAATGAGGAGGGGGGCACCCAGAGGTGGAAGGCTTCCATCCTGGGCGCGCTGGCGCGGCCAGCGTCGGCAGCAAGCGAAGGATCCCTGCCCAGGCAGGGCCTCCCAGCGGAACTCGCAGGCTGCCTGGCAGGGCTTCTCTCTCTGAGTATTCTCTGAGTCAGGCGCACGCGACAGTAGATTTTGGGATCCGTGGATCTGGCGCGGGGGGGGGGGGGCAGATCTACGGATTCGGGAAAGGAAAAAAAAAAAAAAAAAACGCCCCTGAAACGCGAGGCCAGCGCCGCCTCGTCTGGCAGCGAGGCGCGCGCCGAGCCTGCAGTCGGACCTAGGACGGGAGAGCATCCTTCACGAACATGAGGCCCTCCGCGGGCCAAAGCACACAGGACGTCCAGAAGTGCCCTCCCCCAGGATGCGCAGGAGCGTCCAGCGAACCCGAGGAACATCAGGGTACCCTGCCCGAACCGACCTCGATCTCTTGCCTCGGCCCGACCGCACGGCCAGACCTGGGACGGACGAACATCCTTCAAGACCATGACACCCTCCGCCGGTCAGAAGACCCCAGATAAGACGAAGCCAGGAGAGGATAAAATCGGGTGAGGACCAATCGAGAAGCTCTGAGATCTGGCGGTTCTGGAGGATGCATCGGGCGCCGCGGCCTTCTCAGAGCGTTCCTGAACGCTCTGAGAGCGTTCCGGAAAGCTCTGGGACGGAGCTATCCTCGTCCAAGCCCCGCCCGACCCTCCTATTCCGTCTCCTCCTCGCCCTGCTCATCCTCCTCCTCCTCCTCCTCCTCCGCCTCCTCCTCCTCCTCCTCCTCCTCCTCCTCCTCCTCCTACTCCCCCTCCTCCCCCTCCTCCTCCTCCTCCTCCTCGTCCTCCTCCTTCTCGTCGTCCTCCTCCTCCTCCTCCTCCTCCCTCCTCCTCCTCCTCCTCCTCCTCCTCCTCCTCCTCCTCCTGCTTCTCCCATTTGCTTTCGCAGCCAGACCCTGCGCTACCAACCAGTACTTTCCGCCTCCAGGAGGAGCCCCATCTTGCGCATCCTGCCGTTCCAGTGACGTGCCGATGCAAGCTGCACCTGGCAGGAGCAGATCGAGGAACGAGAGGCACCGCCAGGGGGGCCCAACGCCGATCCAGGAAATCCGCAAGGACCTCTGGCAGCTTATCTTTACGCCGAGCTTGCCCTCCTCGACTAAAAAGCTCAGCGTGCACTGCTCCCCTCCCCAGACATCTGGCCGCTCCAATTTGGTCGATGCGTGGGCCCCCAGAAGTCTGGACCACTTCCCTGGGCCGCTGTTTCGCAGCAGTAGAAGCAGCGAGCAGGGGGTAGATAATAGATCCACAGGGGGGGGCCTAAGAGAGTGAGGAGAGGCAAGGGAACGAGCAGGGGCACGACGAGGGGCAGGGGGAAGGAGAAGTGTGGGAGGGGGAGGGGGGGGGGGAGGGGGAGGGGGAGGGGGGCTACGTAGGAGCGCCCCACTTACTCACCTCTCGCATCCGCGCCCCCCTCCCCCGCCAGAGGCCACCCGCAGGGTGCGCGGGCGGCGGCAAGTTGCAAAGCAACTCGTAACTCGGGCGCTGCTCCAGCCGCGGCCCAGGCGGCCGCCCACGCCCTCGGGGCGCCTGCACGAGCGGCACGGAGTCAGCCCGTACCGTGAAGTCGGGCGTGTCCCCCTACAGGGGGATTTTCGACGAAACAAACAAAAAATTCAAATAATAGTTTAAAGTGGTCAAAAAATTCGCCGGCCCAACGGGCCAGAGGCGTGCTAAGATCTACGGTAACTTGTTAACAATATTTCTAGTTCGCGCGCGCGGAGCGGCCC
>CAUYUJ010005292.1:50000-62655 GCA_963575745.1 Prorocentrum cordatum
CTCCTCCTCCTCGGGCGGTCCTGCGCGAGGAGGTCGGGCGGCGCTGCACGCCGCGCGGCGTGCGCGGGCCGCCCCGCGCGGCACACCGCGCGGAGGCGGGGGCGCCGACGCGCTGCCTTGTGCCGTCAAAAAGGCTTAACGGCCCTCCTCCTCCTCCTCCTCCTCCTCCTCCTCCTCCTCCTCCTCCTCCTCCTCCTCCTCCGCCTCCTCCGCCTCCTCCGCCTCCTCCTCCCCCTCCGCCTCTTCGACCCGCGCTGGAGCGGCCGCGTGGCTCCGACGTTCCCCAGAGAGCTCCGGGCTTACCCGGATGTGCCTGGATGGATCTCGATCGACCTGGATCTGCCTGGACGCATCCGGATTTGTCTGCCGTTTACCCGGATTCATCCGGCTCGATCCCCACAAGTCGATTGGCGAAGAGTCGACAAGCCCTTAGGGATTACGCGGGCAGCCTCCGCGCGGATGTCCACACGGTCGGACCCGCTGCCTGCGCCGCTCGAGTGGACCGCCTCCGATCCTGGTCAGGCCTGGGGTCAGCGTTGCACGGTTTCCCCCCGGGCCGTAGGCGACCCGAGAAAGAGGAGGAGGAGGAGGAGGAGGAGGAGGAGCAAGACGAGGAGGAGGAGAAGGTAGAGGAGGGGGAGGGTCTGGGGGAGAAGGAGGGGGGGAGGAGGAGGAGGAGGAGGAGGGAGGAGGAGGAGGAGGGAGGAGAGGAGGGGAGGAGGAGGAAGAGAGGAGGAGAGCAGGGGGGGAAGGGAGGAGAGGAGGAGGAGGAGGAGGAGGAGGAGGAGAGAGGAGGGAGGAGAGAGAGGAGAAGGAAGAGGAGGGGGAGAAGGAGGAGGAGGAGGAGAGAAAGGAGGATGAGGGAGGAGGAAGGTATGAGGAGCAAAGGAGAGGTGGAGGAGGGGGAGGAGGAGGGAGCAAGACGAGGAGGATGAGAAGGTAGAGAGGGGGGAGGGTCGGGGGGAGAAGGAGGGGAGGAGGTGGAGGAGGAGGAGGATGAGGAAGGAGGAGGAGGAGGAGAGGAGGAGGAGGAGGAGGGGGAGGAGGAGGAGAGAAGGAAGGAGCAGGAAGGGAGGAGGAGGAGGAGAGGAGGAGGAGGAGGAGGAGGAGGAGGAGGGAGGGAGGAGGAGGAGGGGAAAGGAGGAGGAGGAGGAGGAGAAGGAGGAGGAGGAGGGAGGAGGAGGGAGGAGGAGGAGGTGGAGGAGGTGGAGGAGGGGGAGGAGGAGGACGGGTCGTCTAAGCCCTTCGGAGAAACCCTCTAACCGGCGTCTGCGGCCTCCCGGCCTGGCCGGGGAGGCGCGGGGCGTCGATCCGGGGCCCGAGATCAACCCCGCAGGGGTGGCCAACTGACGTCATACTGGCCTCATCCTCCTCCTCTTCCTCCTCCTCCTCCTCCTCCTCCTCCTCCTCCTCTCATCATCATCATCATCATCATCATCATCATCATCACATCATCATCACATCATCATCAGCATCATCATCAATCAGCAGCATCAGCATCAGCATCAGCATCATCACATCAATCCATCATCATCATCATCATCATCATCATCAGCAAATCATCAACATCATCATCATCATCATCAATCATCATCATCATCCATCATCATCATCATCATCACATCAATCCTCATCCTCATCCTCTACCTCATCCTCATCCTCATCCTCATCCTCACCCTCATCTCATCCTCATTCTCATTCTCATCATCAGCCTCATCCTCCTTCTCTTCCACCTCCTACCCCTCCCTCCTCCTCCTGCCCCTCCTCCTCCGCCTCCTCCCTCCCACCTCCCTCCGCCTCCCCTCCGCCTCCTACCTCCTTCCTCCCCTCCCTCCTCCTGCTGCTGCTGCTGCTGGCTGCGTTGCCTGCTGCTGCTCGCTCCTCCTCCTCCACCACCTCCTCCCCTCCTCCTCCTACCTCCTCCTCCCCTCCGCCCCCACCTCCTCCTCCTCCGCCGCCTCCTCCCCTCCTTCCTCCTCCTCCTCCTCCTCCCCATCCTCCTCCTCCTCCTCCTCCCTCCTCGCCTCCTCCTCCTCCTCCTCTTCCTCCTCCTCCTCCTCCTCCTCCGCCCTCCTCCTCCTCCTCCCCGCCTCCTCCGTAACTCTCTCTCTTCCAGCCCCTCCTCCTCCTCCTCCTCCTCCTTCTCTTCCGGCGGAGGCGGTGGTGTCGGAGCCTTCCGCCTCCCGAGAGGTCGTGGCGCGAGTCGTGCGTGTTCCGCAGGGGCACCGCGGTCACACCACCGGCCCCGCGGGAGAGCGCCCCAGGGCGCCACGCGGGAGGCTGGGCCTCCCGCGCGATTTAAGCGTGAAACTCCGAAGGGCGCGGCCGGCTCCCACCGCCATCGCTCAGTCTTCCTGCCTCCTTCGTCCCTCCCCCCATCATCCTCCTCCTTCCTCGTTCTTCTTCCTCCTTATTCCTCCTCCTTCCTCCCTCCTCCTTCCTCCTTCCAGGGCCGCCCCCCCTCCTCCTCATCATTCCTCTTTCCTCCTTCCGTTCTCCTTCATTTTCCCTTCTCCGTCCTCCATTCCTTGTTCCTGCTAACTAACCTCATGAAGCGATTAAGGATCCCCCAGGGGTTATCATTAGCAGCGGCCCGTAATTAAATAAATATTTTGGGGGGTTTTCGCCGAGCGATATAATTAGCACCGCGCACTTGAAAGGAAAGTAGATAATTCCTGCGTCCCGCCTCGGATGGCATCCCAATTGGAATTGTAATCAGAAACAAAATACGAATGAAAATGCGAATAATAACAATAAAAAGAATAAGGCGAATGTCACAGGTACTGCTGACACCGTAACTGTTACTGCTACCGTGATGACGATGAAACCTGATGGCGTGATGCTACTGTCACTGCTACCGTGATGCTACTGTTACCGTGATGCTAGGCGATTTGTGAGGGTGCTCAGGCGATTTGGACAATTCTGTTAAGCAATGCGAGGATGTCTCAAGCGATTTGGCTAATTCTAAGAAGAAATGCGAGGATGTATCAGGCGATTTGTGCCATTTTACTAAGATGTGTGAGGATGTTTCAAGCGATTTCTTCTTTTTCCTTCTCTACTCTTTGTTCTGATCCGCTTGTTTTTCCGATGAGGTTTCTATTGAAAATCCGTTAGAGAAATGTGTTTTTTTCGGCCGTCGTAGGGGGTGGTCCACCCGAGGGTATCGCCCCCACCCCGCACCGTGGCGTTATCATAGCACCCGGCCAAAAAAAATATCCGTGTGACAGCCAGATCGTGCTCGCCGTCGCCGAAGATACGAGGATACGAACGAAGATAAGAAGAATAAGAAGCAGAAAAGAACGAATAATACGACTAATGAGAAGCAGAATACGACTGATAAGAATACGGATAATCAACATCGTTTTCCTCATGATCCTCATGGAATCGAGGTACTCCGAACAAAGCAGCGACCCTCGCACACTACGAATGAGGATACGACTAAAACGAACGAAGATACGAACGAAGACTAAGAAGAAATGTAAGGATTTTTCGTGGGATTTGGCCAATTCTATTAAGACATGTGAGGATGTCTCCAGCGATTTGGCCAATTCTAATGAGAAATGTGAGGGTGCTCAGGCGATTTGGACAATTCCGTTAAGCAATGTGAGGATGTCTCAAGCGATTTGGCGAATTCTAAGAAGAAACGCGAGGATGTCTCAGGCGATGTGTGCCATTGTACTAAGATGTGTGAGGATGTTTCAAGCGATGTTCTCCTCTTCCTTCTCTACTCTTTGTTATGATCCGCTTGTTTTTCCGATGAGGTTTCTATTGAAAATCCGTTAGAGAAATGTGTTTTTGTTCGGCCGTCGTAGGGGGTGGTCCACCCGAGGGTATCGCCCCCACCCCGCACCGTGGCGTTATCATAGCACCCGGCCAAAAAAAATATCCGCGCGACAGCCAGGTCGTGCTCGTCGTCGCTATAATCGTCGGAAGACACCAATGGTAGATAGTTACTCCTGACAACCATGACATGGCTGACAGGCCCAAGGAACAACTGATGTTTCAGGCGGTTTGGCAAACTGTACTAAGAAATGCGAGGATGTCTCAGGCGAGTTTGCCAATTCTACTAAGAAATGCGAGGATGTCTTAGGCGACGTGGCCAATTTTACCAAAAAAAAAAATATACGGCGCCACTGCTTCTTTCTAAGTACCTGGACTCCTGCCAGTACCTGGACTACTGCCTCCGAAGGTCTCTGAGAATAAGAGTTCCCTGGGCCCTGAGAGGCCCTGGACCCCGATGGGGGAGGAGGTCAGGCGGATCGGCCGAAGGCCTCTGAGAATACGAGCTCCCTGGGCCCTGAGAGGCCCTGGCCACTGAGGGAAGGCGACGGGCCATTGGCTGAAGGCATATCCAGGGCCCTGCTATGAGAACCCCTTGCGATACGTCTTGGACCGTCTTGGAATATTCTGGAACCTCTCGGCCATCTTGGATTATTATGAGGTTCCCCGGGCCGCGCAGGAGTCGTGAGGCTTCCTTAGTAGAAGTAAGAGTTGGAGTAGGAGTAGAGAGGAGAGGAGGAGGAGTTGGAGCAGGAGAAGGAGTATAGGTAGTAGGAAGTAGGATTAGGAGTAGGAGTTTCCAAGCTTAGCCAGCTCGAGCGAGTCAAGCATGGATGCCCAGGTCCCCACCCGCCCTCCCACAACATAAGAAGCAAAGCTGGCACAACTGGGGGCCGAAGTCACACCGGCCAGCCGGTTTGGTACAGCTGATGCGGCCGCGATGGCGGTTGCCGACGGGAACTGGCGAGCGCGTGTTGAATGCCGCGCACGCATTGCCAGACGAGTCGAGAATGGCCCGGTACACCGCAGGAAGCCAGAGGTGGCCGTGTCGAGAACGGCCCGGTAAGCCGGGTCCCATTCCTGCCATGCATTTTGCGACGTGGACGACAGGACGTCCATGCGACGGTGCCAATGACGGCGACGACTCTAGAAGGATTTGAGCATGCGCTCGCGGCGACGCGCGCGCATGTCGCCCGCGTGGTATTTTTTGCACAGGATTCGCGGCCTGGGTGCATGACAGAGCATCGCGAGTGCACCGCGCGATGACGTGAAATCGCTGGATTTGACAGAATTCTTAAGATTCCTATGGTTTTCCTATGATTTCAGCAAGAGAGCCCGGGCAGGAAATGTGTAGAATGTTTGTGAAAAAAGCATTGGGTTTTTGATGTTTTTATGTTGAAATGCTTGCAAACACACGGTGTTCGGTAGGATTATGACATGAACGCGCGCGTGTGCTCTTTGTGGTATTTTTTGCAATGGATTATCGCCGTGGACGACAAGACGTCCATGTCGAGAGGAAAAAATAAGAAACATGTTGATGTTGTATTGTTTTTTTCGGGTTAGGATGGGACCACCCGGATGGGGCCCCTATCTGCCGGCCTGAGGGGGGAGTAGGAGTATATTCTAATAAGGAATAAGGATAGGAATACGACTAGGAGTACGAGTACGAGTAGACGAGTAAGCAAATGTTCTTAAGAATTGCGAGGATGTCTCAGGCGATTTGGCAAATGCTTATAAAACTGCGAAGATGTCTCAGGCGATGTGGCCAATTCTATTAAGAAATGTGAGGATGTCTGAAGCGACTTGGCCAACTCGATTAAGAAATGTGAGGATGTTTCAGGCGGCTTGGCTCGTTAATTCTATTAAGAAATGTAAGGATGCCTCACGCGATTTGGCCAATTCTACAAAGAAATGCGAGGATGGTTCAGGCGAGTTGGCCAATTCTGTTTAGAAATATGAGGATGTCTCATGCCATTTGGCAAATGCGGCTAAGCAATGTGAGGATGTCTCAGGCGATTTGGCAAATTCTATTCAGGAATATGAAAATGTCGGATGTAATTGTGGCAATTCTAATAAGAAATGTAAGGATGTCTCAGGCGATGTGGCCCAGTCTGTTAAGAAATGAAGATGTCTCAAGCGATTTGGCAAATGCTGATAAGAATTTCGAGGATGTCTCAGGCGATGTGGCCAATTCTAATAAGAAACGAAAGGATGTCTCAGGCGAGCTGGCCAAGTCTGTTAAGAAATGTGAGGATGTATCAGGCAAGTTGGCAAATGCTGATCAGAATTGCGAGGATGTCTCAGGCAATCTGGCAAGTTCTATTTGGAAATGTAAGGACGTCTGAAGCGATTTGGCCAATCCTATCTGAAAACTGAACGCTTGAGCTCTGAAGGGCGGGAGGCACAGGCAGGAACTTTCCTGAGCACTGAAAGGTTGCCCCAATATTGGCAGGACTGGGGGAAGGAGGGAAAGGGGGAAGGAGGAGAAGAAGGATTAAGCACTGTGACGATGTCTCAAGCGATGTGGCAAATTCTGCTAAGAAATGTGAAGATGTCTCAGGCGTTTTAATTTATCCTACTAAGAAATGCAAGGATGTCTCAGGCGATTTGGCCAATTCTAGTAAGAAATGTGAGGATGCCTCAAGCGATTTGGCCAATTCTATTTAGAGATATGAGGATGTCTCAAGCAATTTGGCCAATTCTATTAAGAAATGTGAAAATATGTTTGAAGCGATTCCGCAAATTCTATTAAGACATGTGAGGACGTCTCAGGCGATTTTGCCAATTCCATTAAGAAATGTGAGGGTGTCTCAAGCAATCTGGCAAGTTCTATTTGGAAATGCGACGACGTCTCAAGCGATTTGGCCAATCCTATTGAGAAATGCGTTGATGTCTTAAGCGATTTGGGCAATTGCATTAAGATACGCAAAGATTTCTCAAGCGATTTGGCAAATTTTCGTAAGAACTGTGAGGATGTCTCAAGCTATTTGGCCAATTCTCGTACGAAATGTGAGGATGTCTCATGCGATTTGGCCAATTCTGTTAAGAAATATGAGGATGTCTTACGCGATTTGGCCAAGTCTATTAAGAAATGTGAGGATGTCTCAAACGATTTGGCCAATTCTATTAAGAAATGCGAGGACGTCTCAGGCGACGTGCTTCCCCCTCCCCCCCTAGCCGCAGGTGCCGGAGTTAACGCTTCCAGGCGCGGGGGGGATATCGTTTCGCCGGAGGGGGGGGGTTCTCAATTGCTTCGTGAGGTTAATTCCTCCCTGTCGCACCCCGAAGCTGGTCGAAAGGGCGGGCCAAGTATTTCGCCTGAACTTCTTCACCACTTTGACCCTGAGATTTTAAAACGGGCAACAGATTCACAAATAGGTAACGCGTGCATTCGTTTTTTGGGAAACGTGCAAGAGCTTCACGGATTGAAGACATGTTCAAAATGTGGTTCTCCCCTCAGCGCTGCGCACAGCGGTTTTAAAATTTGCACGAGACTCACGAATTCAAGGCCGTTCCTTTTCAACATGTGGTTCTCGTCTGGGCGCCGCGCACAAGCGGTGCAAGAGTTTCACGGAGTGATTGGAAGCGGCTCCTTTACAAATCGCGGTTCTTGCCTTAGCGCCGCGCACACTCGTCTTAAACACTTGCACGCCGTCTCACGGCGTGCGACGGTGGCGCGCGATTGTGGCCGACGCGGACGTCGAATCGATCGGGCCGGACGTCGAATCGATCGGGCCCGACAGCATCGAATCGATCGACGAGGAAGAAGAAAAATAAAAAAAAAAAAACAAAAAAAAAAAAAAAAAAAAAAAAAAAAAAAAAAAAAAAAAAAGGCCTGAGCAGCTCATGGCGCGCGGCGCGCGCCCGCGCGTTACCGAGGCGAACAAAGGGGGGAGGTCGGAATCATCGGAGGAAAAGAACCCCCGGCCAGCTAGCAGGGACAACTCGGGCCACTTCGCAAGAACAACTCGTAGTCTTCTGCGGCTTCAGGCAGGCAGGTCTTGTGGTTTTCGGATATCAGTGCGTGGTCTCCTGCGCATGCTGTAGCGCGCGGCGTCATTCTCGGAGCCGTCTGCCCAGCGCACTTTCAAGGTCTGCTCGCCCAAATGCCGCACGATGCAATCGAAGTGCTCTTTGCCGCACCTGCCCTCCACAATGTCATCGATGGCGATGGGCTTCTTGGGCGCGCGGATCTACCGGGGGGCACCGTTCCGCCCGCGTTTTCCTTCGGCCTCGACCCCCAACAAGTTCATCCAAGTGCACGCAACGAACCTATCGGACCTGGCAACTTCAGCCGCTGCTGTCATGCACCGCGGCCTTCTGCTGCAGGTCGGGGCATGGTTTGTCGAACCGAGTACGGACTGCCCGCCCCAGGTCCACACCCCACGGCTGGATTTATCTCGTCGGGCCTAGCGTGTCCCACTGGCGCAGCGCGCTCTGGTAGCCCAGCGCCTTCTCGCGGCCAAGCGCGCCGCGGTGGCCCAGTGCTTTCGTAGCCCAGCGCGCTCTGGTAGCCCACCGCCATCTCGCGGGTTCAGCGTGTTCTCGTGGCCCAGCGCGCTCAGGCGGCGCAGTTCCGTCTCGTAGTTCAGCATGTCCTGGTGACGCAGCGCGTTCTCGCAGCCCGGTGCGTTCTGTTAGCCCAGCGCCTTCTCGTAGCTTCTCGTAACCCAGCGTGATCTGGTGGCCCAGCGCGCTCTGGTGGCCCAGCGTGCTCTCGTGGCCCAGCGCCGTCTCGTGGTCTAGCGCGCTCTGGCGGCGCAGCGTGTTATGGTAGCCCAATGTCTTCTCGCGGCCCAGCGCACTGCGGTGGCCCAGTGTGTTCTCGAAGCTTAGTGCCCTCTCGTAGCCCAGCGCGCTCTGGTAGCCCAACGCCTTCTCGTGGTCCAGCATGCTCTCGTGGCCCGGCGTGCTCCGGTGGCACAGCTCCGTCTCGTAAACGCGCGTCCTCATAGTCCAGCGCGCTATCGTAGCCCGGCTTGTTTTGCTAGCCCAGCGCCTTATCGTAGCCCAGCGCGCTATCGTGGCCCAGAATTTTCTGGCGGCGCAGGGCGCCCTTTCGTGGCCCAGCGTGCTGGGGTGGCCTGGCGTGATCTGGTGGCTCAACGCCCTCTCGTACCAGCAGCCCAGAACCATCTCGTGGCCCAGCGAGCTCTTGTGGCCAAGCGTGTTCTGGTAACCTAGCGTGCTGTGGTTGCCCAGCGTGTTCTGGTAGCCCAGCACCTCCTCGTAGCCCATAGCCCAGCACCACCCCGTGGCCCAGCACCTTCTCGCGGTCCAGCGCCTTCTCGTGGCCCAGGGGGCTCTGGTGGCCCACCGCCTTCTCGTAGCTCGTAGCCCAACGCCGCCTCGTGGCCCAGCGCGCTTTCGCAGCCCAGCGCCTTCTCGTTGCCCAAAGAGTTTTGGTGGCCCAGCGTGTTCATCGCTTTCCATGCCCACGTCGCCGGCCAAGCCAGGCCGGAGCAGCGCGCCAGGGACTTCGGTGTAGCCAAGCTCGCGCGCGGAGCCGTACTGGAGGGCGCCGCACTCGTAGTCGGCGACGCAGCAGCCGCGGGCGGTGCCGTGGCCAGAAACCACTGCCACCTGCACGCCCACGTCGCTGAGCGCCACGGCCTGCGTCAGGGCTTGCGCATCGCGGACCCTGGCGGCAGCTTGCTTGCGTCTCGCTGCGTGAGCCAGCCGGCGCACAGCGACAGCCGGCCTGGGCCTCGCGAGGCCCGCGGCATCCTCGTTGCCCTCCTCGCCCTGGGCTGCTGGCGCCCGCGGTCGCCGCGCCTCCGTCGCGCGGCGGCGGCCGGCGGGCCCAGGCCGGCGCGGGCCGGCCCCGCATCCCCGTGGCGAGAGTGCGGGGGGAGCGTCCCCGCGTGTGGCCTCCCTCCTCCTCCTCCTCCTCCTCCTCCTCCTCCTCCTCCTCCTCCTCCTCCTCCTCGCTCCTCCTCCTCCTCCTCCTCTCCCTTCCTCCTCCGGTCCTCCTCCTCCACCTATCCTCCCTCCCTCCTCCTCCTTCCTCCACCCTTACTTCCAACCTCCTCCCCTCCTCCTCCTCCTCCTCCTCCTCCTCCTCCTCCTCCTCCTCCTCATCCTCCTCCTCCTCGGTAACGCTGGGGCCGAAGTACTGTGGGACGCACAGAAACATACGAATACTGTATGCCCTCTTTGGAGGCGCGCATCCGACCCGAGCATATAGTATACCCATCCTGTAGCATATCGTTTCCCGACCGGTGTGGCCAGAAAGCGCCCGCCACGATGCCTATACTATTAAGATTTCTCAGTGCGCGCGCCGCCCCCTGGGGGGGGCGACGCACATACAGTACAAGTATGTTGGGGTGACGCCGATACTGTGCCTATGCGTTCGATTGGTTTCCCAACACAGTTTTTGTTGTTGCTGATGGCGACACTTACGCTGTACTACGGCACGTCGTTGCTGAATACCTCGGGAAAGGCGCTCGCCGCGCACGCATTTCGGCGGCCCCTCCCGTGGTCTCTGCAGGCCCTTGCTTGTTGCACGGATAGATCGGGGACGGTGAGCCCACCGCGTTGTAAGACTATTCGGTCACAGTGGAACCGTGGTGGTACCGTTTAGATCCAACAACTCAAGACAAAGTACATCGAGCCACCAATCAACGTAGGTTGGCGGTGGAAGTCCAGGTCATGTTGGAGCCCATGGCTTCCATGGCCCATGTAAAACACTTCCTCATCCTCCTCCTCCTCCTCCTTCTCCTCCTCCTCCTCCTCCTCGTCCTCCTCCTCCTTTCCCTCCTCCTCTTCCTCCCCCATCCTCCCTCCTCATCCTGAACCTCCTCCTCCTCCTCCTCCTCCTCCTCCTCCTCCTCCTCCTCCTCCTCCTCCTCCTCGATCCCTCGCGCGATCGCCAGCGATCAGGCCGCCCAGGAGGTCGGGCTCACGCGAGCCGATCGGCGCCTCTGGGGGGGTGAGGCATCCCTTGCCTCGCGGGCCTCCCCCCTTGGGCCCGATACGCGGCCGCGCGCTGCTCCTGGCGCCGCCGTTGCCGCCGCGCCGCAGCAGGCGCCTCGCGGCTGGAGACGGCGGCCAAGGAGCCAGCTTGGCATCGCCGAGACCGCCAGCGACGGTCCTCGGCGCGCGTGCTGAAGGCAGCCTGCCTGCTGGCGCCGCCGGCCGTGGCTCTATGTGGTGTGCGCCCCCGACGGAGGTGAGGCGCCCCGCGGCGAGCAAAAGCCAGCGGCGCGCATGGAGGAGGCTGCTCCTGGCGACCAGCCGCCAGGCCGCCCTGGACCACGGGCTGGTCGAGCTGGATTTCGGCGCCTGGCCAGCCACGCCCTTCGACTACGACTTCGTCGAGGGCTGGCTGCAGGAACCCGCGCGCGAGAAGTGCGAGAAGTGGGAGGCGACGGTGGTGCCCAACACGTTCAGCTACAGCGCTGAGACCTGCCCCGCAAGCCTCGAGCCAGGGACCAGCGACTACGCGACGTGGGCGGCGAAGATGGGGCCCGACACGATCAGCTACAGCACTGGAACCATGTCATGCGAGAAGGGGGGATGAAGTTGGAGCCCACCGTAACCAGCCGCAGAGACACGGCGGGATGCGAGAAGCTGGAGGCGAAGACGAAGGTCGAGCCAAACGTGACCAGCTACACTGCAGAGAGCCCATGGGCGGAGAGGGAGGCGAAGACAGAGCCGAACTTGATCAACTACAGTGTCGAGGCGCGCGAGAAGGAGCGATAGACGTACGAGCGAGACGGGCGAGCAGTGGCTGCTAAGTTGGCGAAGCTGGAGCCCAATATCGTTTGCTACTCCTCGTCGAGCCTCGCCGCCACGGCTGGATCAGAGAAAACGGTGTGCGAGCAGTGCGTGAAAACTGTTTGCGAGAAGTGTGAGAGCGAGCAGAGCGAGAAGGAGGAGGCGAAGATAGAGCCCGACGTCACCCGCTACAGTGCTTGGACCAGGGCATGCGAGAGGCGGAAAGCGAAGCTGGAGCCCGACATCATCGCTGGCCACAGTACTGAGAACAGCGCATGCGAGAAGAGGGAGGCGAATACAGAGCCCGACACCATCAGCTGCAGCGCTGGGATCAGGGCTTGCGAAAAGGGGGAGGCGAAACTGGAGCCCGACCTCAGCATTGAGGAGCCCCCAAACGAGTCTTCGAATTTCCTTCCGACCGACCTGGTTTCTGGAGAGCCGAAGAGCGACCCCTTCGAGTCCCAGGCCGACCTCGAGCTGGAGGCAATAGTGAGCGCACCTGAGAAGGCGGACAGGACGTCCTCTCAAGAGCCCTCCCATCCAGGTGCGCAGACAGCCGCGAACATCGTCGACACGCGCGCCTGCGAGAAGGGGAACGCGAAGCTGAGCAGCTACTGCGTCAGCAGGGCCATGTGGCACGCACGCTCCCAAATCGCCAGCACATGGCTAGAAGGCGGCGAAGCGATCGAGCCCAACGCCATCAGCTACAGCGTTGGAATCCAATGGGAAGCGGAGGACATACATGGAGTGTGGGGCCCCTTCCGAGGGTTGACCAGAAAAAGGTGGAGAAGCGATATCAAAGATATCTCCACGGTGAGGAAAGCGGCAAGTTCACGATCACAGGGTCGAACGGGAGGCCCACGTGGCCCCTCAGAGCAGATTTCGACAACATGCTGCTCCTGAGGGCCACAAGGGCGAAGGCTTCGATCAAAGGCATCAGGATACGCAGAGTGTAATTGCGCTGCGTGAGAGAGGAGCTTACATGCTGTATGAGCGAATTGCAGCGTGGTTGTTCTGTGCTGCGCTAGGGGCCCCAAGCGTTTCTGGGCTCCCGAAGCGGCACCCGCCTAGGCGAAACTCGACTGCGTCGTCGCCGAATTCTTCCGAATTCTCCTCCTCTTCCTCCTCCTCCTCCTCCTCCTCCTCCTCCTCCTCC
>CAUYUJ010005293.1:0-12500 GCA_963575745.1 Prorocentrum cordatum
GCACGCGCCCGAAGTGGCCTACAGTTGGCTCCGGACATTCAGACTGTGGCCCGGGAGTGGTGTTCTGGGAACACGAAGATCACGAAGTGGCCTACAGATGGCTCCGGGCATTCAAAATGTGGCCCGGGAATGGTGTTCTGGGAGCACGGAAAACACGAAGTAGCCTACAGTTGCTCCGGGCATTCAAAATGTGGCCTGGGAATGGCGTTCTGGCAGCGCGAGGGCCCACAAGTGGCGATAGTTATAGGAATTGGATGACCCGTTCGGATTGGTAACATGATCCGCGGGCCCCATAGGGAGGGGGCTCCCGCTTGAGACTTCCTCGCAATTCACTCACAGACGAGCCTGGGAATGGCGTTCTGGCAGCGCGAGAGCCCAAAAAAGGCGACAGTTATAGGAATTGGATGACCCGCTCGGATTAGTAAGATAATCCGCGGGCCCCATAGGGGGGGGGCTCCCGCTTGAGACTTCTTCATAATTCACTCACAGACGAGGCCCAAGGCGAGCGAGTGAGTGAGTGAGTGAGTGAGTGAGTGAGTGACTGACTGACTGACTGACTGACTGACTCACTGACTGACTGGTGATGATGATGATGATGATCATCACACTCTCTCACGCGCACACTCATCATCATCATCATCATCATCATCATCATCATCATCATCATCATCATCATCATCATCATCATCATCATCATCATCATCATCATCATCATCATCATCATCATATGTGAGTGCTGATGAGTCAGTGAGTGAGTGAGTGAGTGAATGAGTAAGTGAGTGAGTGAGTGAGTGAGTGTGTGAGGGATGATGAGTGAGTGAGTGAGTGAGGAATGAGTGATGATGATGATGGTGGGTTCCTGTTCCTGCGCGGGGTGTCCAGAGAAAACAAGAACCCCACTTTGGATGTGGGGAAAAACACACCGAAACGGCGATCGAGAAACGAAGTGCATTCCACATGGACGTTTCGTGGCCCTCGTTCTGACTACCTGCCAGACCACCCCAACCCGACCCGAAGATCCAAGTTTCGGGGGGGGGCATGGGCTTCATGTGTGTTTTTTGCATGTCCCCCGACCCCAAGCCCCACTGGCAAATGGAGGGCAAATCGGGGCCTTCGGGCTGGGTTGGGGTGGCTTGGTGGGCGGTGGTAATCCCTGGCCAGGCGATAGAGACGCGCGAAATTCACCTCGAAATCGGGAAGGACAGTCTCCAGGCCAATCCGAAACCCATCCCGTTGCTTCCCGAACGGGATCGAGGGTCGATAGACCGAGGGTCGAGGGTCGAGGGACCGCGGGGCGAGGGTCGAGAGGCCGAGGATCCAGGGTCGAGGGTCGAGGGTGGAGGATCGAGTGTCGAGGGTCGAGTCGAGGATCGAGGGTCGAGGGTCGAGCGAGGATCGAGGGTCGAGGATCAAAGGTCGAGGGATCAGGGTCGCGGATCGAGGGTCGAGGGTCGAGAGCCCGAGGATCGAGGCACGAGGGTCAAGGAGCGAGAGGATCGGCAGGCGAGGGGGACTCTCAGCGCGAGCCGACTCTGCGCCCTGGAGCCTCTGTGGCAAGATGGCAACAACGAGCCGACCGCTCCCTGGCGAATGCAAAAACCATGATCTCCGACGGCATGGCTTTCCAATCCGGGTGTTTGTCCTCAATTTCGGCATCTGGGGCTATGTTGTTCCCATCGTACTTGAGAGCCACATCCCAAAAATAAGTTCGAGCACCCAGAAAAGTATCGACACAGTGTCGGACGGGTATCGCTTCCCAGGGCCCGACACGCGAAAACCCTTCAGTGTCGGTACTTTCTTAGTGCTCGAAATTCTTTCGGGTGATCAATGCTAAGTAAGTTGGAACATCATATATCTGGGGGGCTTATCGAGCCCCAGGACCACCAAACATGGAGCCAAGTCGAAAAACTGCCCCCGGGGTCGGCGTCGGGACCTCTGGGATCGGGCACTTCAAATTCACATCGTCGGCTGTCTGGGAAGGCACCAATACCGCCACTCCCCAGACCTGCACAGGAGGAAATTCTGGCAATTTCTTCGAAGAGAATCCGGCCGTGGCTACATGAGCTCTTTCGGGCGGGCAGCGGTATCGGTATCTCGTCCTCCTCCGCAGAAGCATCGGCACGAGCATGACTTGTCCGAGTGCGATAGGCAGTGGATTTGGCGCTGGTCCAGGAAATCCGCGCGGGCCTCCGAAGTTTCTGCTTAGACCTCGAATAAATTACGTTCATAGAAATTACTTGGAGGGGTCAACAAAAAAAAAACGGCCCTACCCTGGGTTACAAGTACGTGGTCTGTAAACATCACGCAGGGTTTACCCTGTCAGCCCACAGGAGTTTCAGCGCACAGCGCCTCGTAAACCAGGGTAGGGGCGTTTTTGTACGCCCTCGATTATTAGTATTCTACTATGACTCCCTGGCACCGTTACAACAGAAACACACTAACGAAACACTTGCAAAGGCGACCATGGCCCCAGATCCCCTCGCTCGGCGGCAGCTTCCGAGCTAGCTACATTTAGCTCGGGCCTGTCCCCCTGCAGGGGGATTTTGGACGACAGATAAGACATGGGCATTTTTTGACTATGTCTGCATATTCCTCCTGCGGGGGGACGTGCCCGACCCAAAGCCAGATCCACATGTCGTGGCCCCTGGGCCCGAAGACGGTCGCTCACGCTCGGTGTGAAAAAAATGGCAACGGCTGGATCTCGGGGTCCGACTCTTTACCTTCGGTGGCAGCTCACTAGACGAGCGCGTCCCACTACTCGCAAAGTAAAAACTCGCAAATGGCCTGGATTCGCCGCGGGGAATTTACGATACACTTCACCGAAGCAAACGTATGCTTTTCGGGATTTTGCGAGTAGGCACTTTGCGGGTAGAGGAACGCGCTCGGTGACTCACGGGAGCCTCCCATGCCATACCGCTGGCTCTTGCGAACCGACGCTGGTCGACGCCAATCGACGCTGAGTCGATGAAAGCCGACGCTGAATCGGCACTCCCCGAGCACCAGAAGCTGGCGCACGCCCGTGCACCCTGAAGCCGCCACTGCGAGGGCACACGAGGCTCCAGTGCTTTGCTGCCGAACCCCCTCCCTGACAAGGGTTATGTCGGGCGCGTCCCCCTACAGGGGGATTTTCGACGAAACATAAAAAATACCCCCCAAAAATACACCAAAAAAAATCCAAAACTACCCCAAAAGTAGTCCCCATACTATGTTTGGATTATTTCTTGACGATTTGTGGGTTCTGTTGAATTTTTCGTCGAAAATCCCCCTATACGGGGACAGGCCCCTTTTTTCTTCACGCTTGAGAAAGCTTTTTTCGTGTGCTCCGAGCAGCGCCGCGCGAGAACAGAGCTCTACCAGGCTCCTGGCGGTTACCTGGTTGCCGGTTTACCGCCGGATCCCAGTAACTCGTAGAGCTTCCCTTAGCTAGTTGCTGGAAGCTTTAGAGTATTCCGGGGCGCCGGACTTAAGACAAAGGGGGCTCCTTGTCCAGGCGGTGGCAGCACCCGGACTGGATGCACGCGCACTCCTCGCACCGGCCGCACGCCTTGGCGCAGGGGAGCTCCTTGCAGCCCTGCGCGGCGGGAGCGCGGGGGGTCCCCGCGCACTTCTCCGGGGGGCCGCCCAGAGCTGTCCTCAAGTCGGGCGCGTCACCCTACAGGGGGGATTTTCGACGAAACATAAAAAAATACCCCCAAAAATGCTTCAAGAAGGTAAAAAAATCCCTCAAAAATAGTCCCCAGACTATTTTTGGCGTATTTTTCAATTATTGTTGTACTTTTTATTGTTCGTCGAAAATCCCCCTGTAGGGGGACGGGCCCGACGTAAAGCTGTCCCCGGGCGACCCGGGCACCCGATCACTGGTGCACTGCCCCCACCGACCGGCCGAGGCAAGCCCTGGATGGGGCCCCATAAACAGCCCCCAAAAAGCCCAGCCGAAGTGGCCAGCGAGGACGATATGCGGCTCCGAAGCACCCTTCAGCCCGCAACACAAACGGACCGCCCGAGACAGCCCCACAGTCTGGGCGCGAGCGGGCCCGTGAGACGCCCTTCGTCGGCAGAGCACCAGCCTGCATCTCCAGGCACGATCGAGCCGCGTCGAGACCTGGCGACAAGAAGTGTCCCGAGAGCATTGAAAACAGGAGTGCTTGTCTGACAGCAATACGAAAATTGGCCTTCTCCCCCCTCGTCCTCAGTCATCCTGCTACTACTCTTCCTCCCCAACCTCCTTCGCTTCACACTCCTCAACGGTTGATCGGAAGTGCGGGGACGCATCATGCGAAACTGTCTGGACACACATCTCAGGCAAAATTGACTGGATCACCTCGCGGGCGGCATCTTAAAGCTTAGTGTGGCGACGATTAACCTCAGGTCACGGTGTCCCAGACCCAGAAAAGTTTGAGGATAATTCGGGCGTTATGGGCCAGACCACCTCTCGCGTATAGTCTGGGAACCCAGAACTGCGAGGATGTCTCAAGCGAAACGGGCTGGACCATGTCAAATATTGTCGTCTCGAAACGCAGACGTGTGAGGAGGTCTCACGCGAAACGAGTCGAAGGGCCTCAGCATGTTGCCAATGTCTAGACGCGCGGGCCCCTCGGGCGGCATTCGTTCTTACCGCAACAATGCCCCCCGGCACTAGCCAGGCGACCCGGGAACACTCAAAGACAAAACCGATTAGACTGACACCAGCGACAAGTTCCCATATGATGGTGATGCTGGTGGTGATGCGTGACAGTCTCCTCTATTATCTCTGTCCTCTGTCCTGTTAGGAAAGTGGATGCGGTCACGATCGCATAGTTTGTGCTCGACCATACCGATCCGAAGTAAACGACGGCCAGATCCCCCTGTTGTCCCGTCTCGTGAACCAGATGTAGGACCTGACGCGGCTGATCCTGACAATGAGCAGATGAAGTGCCGAGTTTCCCAATTGATCGAACTTGGTGCTGAATCACTGGGCGCGGGGACGGCTGCATGCTACAGAGACGCGCGAATTCCTTGCATCGGCGCATCAAGACGGAGCAAACACCCTGAGATTATGAGCGTCGTCATGCGTGGAGCCTGGGGCACACAGCCAGGCAATCTGCACCGCGAACTGGCCAAGAAATACACCAGCAACACCACATTGCCAGCACCGCATAGTTTTTCAAGGTGCCACACGTGACGCCCAAAACGTTGGAGGTGGCTGACGGCGACGTTTCGATCCTGTTGCCCGCTTACAGTCGGGGCGTTGACCTAAGGAACCCTAAATAAGGAACGAGGCCCCTTTTTTCCATAAGTGAACCTTCGATTTCCTATCGAAAACATAAGGAAAGCCTGAGGCAAGCTGTGAAACACGTAAGGAACGCGGAGCCCCTTCCCAACGAAAAGGGTTCCTTCTTCAAGGCCACGACTGTAGGCAGTCGGTCCAGACACAGTAGGGCCAGGGTGAGGATCAGGAACCGAGGGTCGCCCCCGACGCCAGCTTGGACTCGTTTGTTTGGGCCCCCAGCGGCCCAGGCAAATCTCGGGGGGGGGGCAGGGCCTACAGGGAGCTTCACCGAAGGCCCCACGGGGGTGTACCACATGCGGCCGCCCCACCCGTATCGGCACATCACCCCTCATACGTTTCGTGGCTCCCTGGGGAGCTCCACCGAAGTCCCCAGGGGGGTGTACCACACGCGGCTGCCCCATCCATGTCGGCACACCCATCACACGTGTCGTAGCCCATAGGGGGCGCCACCGAAGGCAACAGGTCGGTGTACCACATGCGGCCGCCCGACTCGTTCCGGCACACCCATCACACGCTTCGTGGCCCTATAGAGAGCTCCACCGAAGGCCCCAGGGGGGGTGTACCACATACGGCAGCCCCACCCATTTCGGCATATCCTTTACACGTTTTGTGGCTCCCTGGCGAGCTCCACCCGAGGCCCCAAGGGGGTGTACCACATGCGGCTGCCTCACCCATTTCGGCACACTCCTCACATGGTTCGTGGCTCCCTGGGGAGCTCCACCGAAGGCCTCAGGGGGGTGTACCACACGCGGCCGCCCCACCCATTTCAGCACACCACTCACACGCTCCCTGGCTGGGGAGCGCTCACGAAGGCCCCAGGAGATGCACCATATGCGGCCGCCCCACCCATTTCGACACACTCCTCACATGTTTCGTGGCTCCCTGGGGAGCTCCACCGAAGGCAACAAAGGGGTTTACCACATGCGGCCGCCCCACCCATGTCGGTACATCCCTCACACGGTTCGTGGCCTTATCGGAAGCTCCACCGACGGCAGCAGTGACAACGCCGGCATGGCGGCCCCGCCCCATCTCGGCACGCATCTCACGCGTTTCGTGGCCCCATAAAGGGTCTCCATGCGAAGTCCCAGTGGCAGCGCCCGCACGGCCGCCCCACCCACTTCGGCACACCCCTCAAACGATTCGTGGCCGCATGGGGGGCTCCACCGCAGGTCCCAGGGCGGGGGCACCACTGCCAGCCCAACAATTTCGGCACATCCCTCATACGTTGTTCTGGCCCCGAAGGCAGCACCGCCGAAGGCCCCCGTGCCAGGGCCCGCTCGCCACGCTGCGTGGCGCCATAGGGGGGCTCTGTCTGAAGCCCCGATGGCGGCGCTCGCGTGGCCGCCCCACCAGTTCCGGCACACCTCCCACACGATTCGTGGCCCCATAGGAGTCTCTATCTGAGGCCTCAGAGGCAGAGCCCGCACGGCCGCTCCGCCGCATTTCCGCACACCCCTCACGCGCTTCGTGGCCCGACGAGGGGATCCACCGAGGGCGACAACCACAACGACGGCATTCGCAACTGCATAGGGTTGGGTCCTTCGCCAGGAAGGGGGGGGGAAGGGGGGGGGGAGGGGGGGGGGGAGGGGGGGGGGGGAGGGAGGGGGGAGGGGGGGGGAAGGGGGGGGGGGGGGGGGAAGGGGGGGGGGGGGGAGGGGGGGAGGGGCTGCCGATAACACATTCTTCTCGCTGTGGGCAGCCCCACCTGTGCCCGCGCGCGCCAGCACCGCGCACCCCCGTCGGACCTGCGCACCCGACGCCCGACACGGTCCGGTTTCTCGAGGCGGGGGGACGGGGGGAAGGGGCCGGGGGCGGGCGGGCCCGAATGCACCGGGCGATCGCCAGACCCCAAAAAGCAGCAGCCTCGAGAACCGGGAATCTTCGGACCCGGGCCAATCCAGACCCCGGGTCAGTCAGGCCTTGCCAACTCCCGCAGGATCCTGCAGGATCCTGCACCCGAGCCCAGGTCGGGGCTCAGCCCTGGCTCTGCAGGATCCTGCACGATCCAGCGCCCTGGCAGACCCCCGTTTGCATTGACCCCCGTCTCTTCCGAGAGAAGGCTTAGGTCGGGCATGTCCCCTACAGGCAGACTTTGACGAAAAACTGAACATGTTCAAAATGATCAGAAATATTTCAAAAATCGTCCCCCGACTATTTTTTCACTGTCTTCGAATACTCCTCCTGTGGAGGGACGTGCCCGACCTCAGAGAGGGGAGGCGGAGCCGCGCCGTTTCCCACCACTTCCTGGTCTCGACGGCCGTCTCGTAGTTGTACTTCAGCCCCAGGTACCTCGCCGCGGCGGCGGCGCGCGCCGTGCAGCGCACTCCGGCCCCGGCACGGCGCCGAAGAGGCGCGGCTCGCCCAGGGCTTCTCGCGGGCAGGGGGCCCTGTCTCTCCTCCACGGCACCACCTCGTGCAGCATCCGATGCCGGTCTCAGATCGGGTCTGCCCTCCTACAGGCGGATGTGTTTGAAGAGAATTAGAAATACCCATCGGTCGAAAGAAGTGGGCAGAGACATGAAGTAGGAAGGCGCCGAAAATAGATTGGGTGTCCGCCCGCCCCCCAAGGAGGACGGAAAAGGTGAGGCCACTCGATCACCGAGGTAGGAAGACGCTTCAAGTAGATTGAAACCTGGGGGGACTCCCCAACTACCTACTTTCAACGGCCAATGGGTAGTCAGAAAATAACCGAACATAGACAAAAGAGCACAGGAAATCTTCACCAGACTATTCGTTTACGACTCTTGAATCAGAGTGAGGGGGCCGAACGATCCTTCAGTGTCCCTAGGCGCGTGGCTGAAGTGAGGTTATGCGGTGCGGATTATTGTTGCTTGTTGTTTGTTTGTTTGTTGTTTGTTGTCGTCGTCTCCCCCCCGCGACCCCCTCGCGACCAACCCGCGACCCGGCCCGCGACCTGGCCTGCGACCCACCCGCCATTCACCCGCGACCCACCCGCGACCCAACCCGCGACCCACCCACATTGCTGTAACAAAAAATATGCGCCTGCGGCGGGCTTCTTCAGAGCCTTGCAGACTGCCGACGTCCCCGCCGCCCCCTCACTCTTATCCGCAACTGCGGGGTGCTACGTATTCGTTCTGTAGAGGGGCATGCCCGACTTGATAATGCTAGTTGGCACATTCTGCGAGACAGAGAGAGAGAGCAGAGAGCAGAGAGCAGAGAGCCGAGAGAGAGAGGACTGTAGAAATATGCTATATGCGTGAGTGACTGGAGCCATCGCGCGAGCGCGCTTTCGCGAGCGCCCAAATTCTGGCCGACGCCTTCGCCTTTCTGTCAACCTTTCTGCTGGGAAGTCCGTCGTGCCCCTTCTCATCCTCCTGATCTGAGGGGCAACGATAGGGGGGGACCTGGCATAGGGGGGGAAACATCGACCAGGAAGCTGTCGCGCTTTGCCCTCCCGCTGTTATGTGTTTTTCCTTGTCCTCCCTATTTGCTTCCAGCCTCCATTCTCCTCCTCCTCCTCCTCCTCCTCCTCCTCCTCCTCCTCCTCCTCCTCCTCCTCCCCCTCCTCCTCCTCCTCCTCCTCCTCCTCCTCCATGCCTCCATTCCTCCGTTCCTCCTCCTTCCGCTCCGTCTCCTCCTTGTACATGTTCTCAATGCCTCATCTTGAAGGCTTCTTCGGAGGTCCCCTGGGGCTCTCGCAAAAGAGCAAAACATGACCACAAATCCCTCAAAGACGTAAGGAACGTATATGTTGGTTGCCTCTTGGGGGGCCTCCTGGGGGTCTCTTGAGAGCTCTCTTGAGCATGTTTGCCACCTGGGGGCCTTCTAGGGCCGTCTGATGCAGTCCGTGTACGAGTCCATTGGGCCGTCTTGACGCCCTCTCAGAGACCCTCTTGAAGCCCTGGGGGGAGGTCCAGGTGACACCGACTTGAAAAAACGATCGTGGCAAGGGACCCACACATGCGCAGCTGCGAGTACCGCAATGCAGTGAGCGAAGAACGGGGACGAGCAAAATGGCTGGGGCGTAGATGGGAAAGACGATGACAATAAGAGCAGCGAGGGGCAGGAACGAAAGGTAGGTCCGACGAGGTCATGGAGAGACCTTCAGAGGATATGTTCTAAACGGCAGGGCCGCGAAACGTGTCAGGGGCGTGCCGCAGTGGAGCCGCCCAGCATTCGACCGTGGCCACCGGGGCCTTCGGCGAAGCTTCCTCGGGGGCCACGACGCGTGCGAGGGGCCTGTCGAAGTCGGCCCGCCCAGCAGGCGACTGCTGCCACCGGGGGGCTCCGATGGGGCCCTCTCCCCCGCGTGCGGCCACGAAGCGTGCGAGGGGCGTGCCGACATGAAGCCACCCGGCGCTCGACCGCTGCCTGTGGCCCCTCTGGAAACGCCCCCCCGTCCAGGGCAACGAAGCGTGTCGGGGGCGTACCGAAACGGAGCCGCCCAGCGTGCGACCGCTCTGGACCTCCTCCTCCTCCTCCTCCTCCTCCTCCTCCTCCTCCTCCTCCTCCTCCTCCTCCTCCTCCTCCTGCTGGAGCCTCTGCTGGAGCCCGCCCTGTGGGGCCACGAGGCGTGCGAGGGCTGTACCGCACTGGAGCGGCCCAGAGTGCGACCGCTGCCTCTGGGGCCTTCGGAGGAGCCTCCCTCCAGTCACGCTGAGAATGCAAGGACCTTGGAAGGCCATGTCGGCACTTCTTGAGCGGGGCGCGGCCAGCGAAAGTGGCCAAGGATGGGTGGGCCGAAGGGGAAGGACGCAAGGGTTACCTTGGAAAGTCGCTGATCCTTGCGATGTGCTTTGGCTGTAGAAGGCCAGGGGGGATTCGAGGTTCGATCGAGGATCGAGGCTCGATGGAGGATCGAGGTTCGATCGGGGTCGAAGTTCGATGGGTCGATCGAGGGTCGAGGGCCGAGCAAGGCTCGCTCCCACGCGCTGCCGCCGAGCGAGAGCATCCAGAGCAACGGCCCGCCCTCGTGGGGCCTGAGCTTGAACAGTCCTTTCGGGGAGACGTAAGACCCGGGTACGGGGGACTCGGAAATCCCCGACGAGGTCGTCAAAAAAATGACGAGGCCGAGCCTGCATTTTGACGAGGCCTCCCGCTGCAGACATCCCACGAAACTCCTCCTCGTCAAAATCCGAGTCGCGGTCGTCAAAAAACGATGGCGAACCCGAGTCCCGGTAAACCCGGGTCTTACGCTCCCCCGATCCTTCCGAGGACGGAAACCCTTCAGAGGATGGAGCTTCTGAGGATGGAGCCTCTGAAGGAGAGGATGGAGCTTCTGAGGATGGATTCCCTGCAAGCCAGGACCTTGGGAAGCAGACAGCACCGATGCCGCTACTCCCCGGACCTCTCTCGGGGAGCGTCCCGATCAGCACTTCGGGGCGAACACGGCGGCGGCGACGAGGACCTCCCGGGAAGCCGTAGAAGGGGAAAAAACTGGGCCAGGGTTCTGTCGGGCCTGTCCCCCTAGAGGGGGAGTTTCGAGGAAAACGAAACATACTTCAAAAATAATCCAAAAATGCTCCAAGAATAGTCTGGGGACTATTCTTTGCATATGCTTTGACCTTTGTGGTGTATTGTTGGTGTTTTTATATATATTTTCGTCGAAAATCCCCCTGCAGGGGGATTATTCTTTGAATATGCTTTGACCTTTTCGGTGTATTTGTGGTGTTTATATATATATATATATATATATATATATATTATATATATATATATATATAATATATTGTTCGTCCGAAGCTCCCCCTGTAGGGTCACACGCCCGACAGAAGGCCAGGGGAGAAAAAGCCGCCCCGACGGCGGCCCCGAGCGCGCGACGTCGCTGCGGCGCGCCTCGGCGAGCCAGTGCCGAGCAGGGGGGGGCCCCCGCCCGCCGGCGGCCGCCGCGCGCGGAGGCCCCACACCTCGGCGGCCCGAGGCGCCCCGAGGAGGCCGCGAGGGAGAGCGCCGGCAGGGCCTCTGGCCACGTGGGGCACGCCGACCACCACTCCTCCTCCTCCCTCCCTCCTCCTCCTCCCTTCTCCTCCTCTCTCCTCCTCTTCCTCCTCCTCCTCCTCCTCCTCCCTCCTCCCTCCCTCCCTCCTCCCTCCTCCTCCTCCCTCCCTCCATCCCTCCCTCCCTCCCTCCTCCTCCTCCTCCTCTTCCTTCCCTCCTCCTCCTCCTCCTCCTCCCACCTCCTCCTCCGCCTCCTCCTCCTCCTACCTCCTCCCTCCTCCGCCTCCTCCTCCTCCTCCTCCTCCGAGTCACGTCAAGAATCACGACGGGCACGCCGACCATTAGGTCGGGCATGTCCCCCTAGAGGCGGATTCTGCACGACAGATCAGAGGTAGTCCAAAAATACCCGAACCCTGTCAAAAATGGTCGAGAGATCGTCCCTGGACTCTTTCTTGACCATCTCTGAGTACTCCTGCTGCAGAGGGACACGCCCGACTTCGGCCGACCACCACGAGCCACGACGAGAGCCACGACGGGAGAGGCCCTGCCCCGCGCGGCGAGAGCCTTCCGCCGGCGGGCGCGGGCCTCGGCCCCGGAGAGCGCGAGCGGCGCGCACCGAGGAGACCCGTGATATCGAGGCCGCCGGCGCGGGCCTCTGGGCATCGCTCGGACGTCCACTCCCTGTGCTTTTTTCGATTTCGTGCGTGGCTTCTTCGCCGGATGATCAAGGATGCTCCTCGATGGTCCTCGCCGAAGGATAAATGCAACAGGTCCGAGCGATGCCAAGGCCTCGAGAGCAGGGCGGTGCGCCCCCGGCCGCCCCTGGACACAGACGCGCACGCTGGACCCGATCGAGCTGCGCAACCAGGAGGAGGAGGAGGAGGAGGAGGAGGAGGAGGAGGAGGAGAAGGAGGAAGTGGAGGAGGAGGAGGAGGAGTAGGAGGAGCCCCTTCCCCTCCTTGTGGTGGTGGTGGTGGTGGTGGAAAACAGGACCCCCGGGGGGCGCGGCGCGGCCGTCCCCCCCGGGGGGGCCGGGCAGACATTGCTGGAGAGGCACCTGGCGAAAGAAGTCGACCGGAGAGAGTGGCTACAGTGGAGACCAGTCCGCAGTCCGCAAGAAACCTTCCACAAGAAACCCCACCCTGAGGCCCCAGGATGTCCAGTGGTTTTTGGGGTGGGAGCGTCGTGCCGGTCCACAGCAAGGCCATCGAGACCCACGAAACCCAGGGCACCCTGGAGGCAAGCAAGGCGTTTCTTGGCACGGGCCTCGGGACCCTCAACCAAACGGCCCGGGACGAAAGCCCGGTCTCGGGGAATGAATGGGTCGAGGCCG
>CAUYUJ010005293.1:17500-62643 GCA_963575745.1 Prorocentrum cordatum
CCTCTCTACTGCCTTATGGGAGCCCGATGGACCTGTGCTGGTCCCGGGGTCCGAAGCCAGTGCACAGCGCCCAGCGTGGAGCGGGAGCACCAGCCGCCAAGGGCGAGGGCAGCCGACGGGGAAACTCCACGCGAGCCCCCGAGACCGCAAGCGGGCCCCCAAGAGGCCGCAAGAAGCCCGCAAGAGGCCCCCGAGAGGCACCCAAGAGGCCCCCAAGACGTGTCCAGGAAGCTTCCAAGAGGTCCCCGTGGGGATTCCAAGAGAGCGCAAGAGGCCTCCTAGGCCACGAAACCAAACACGGTGGCGGTTTTGAAGCGAGGCCACAAAACGAATCCCACCCAAGCCTAAGCGAGGCCTTCCAGCAAGGATGGATGGAAAAAGGACACCCACCAGCACGAGGGACCAACAGTTCTCGGCGGCAACCCCAGGAAGCAAACAGTAACCCCCCCGGCGATATCGTTGGCACCTTGGGTATAATCCGCAGACCCCCGCTTGCCAGGGGCGTGTTTGGTTGTCCCCCTGCCCCTTTCCCCCCTCCCCCAGGGTCCGATGCCATTTAAAAAGGGGGCATCTGGGCTACCCACCGCACCCCTGGAGGCTCTGGAGCTTCCGAATCGGCCTTCCGTGGTCTCGAAGACGTTCCAAAACAGCCCCGAATCGCTGAACGATTGGCCCAAGACGCTTACGATGGCTCCAAGACGCCCCAAGACGCCTTCGAGACACGCCGGGAGCCTCCCCAGGAGGGCCCCGAGAGGTAAAAATCAAAGGTTCCCTTGGGTTTGTCGTTGGTTCTGGGGTTACCGTCTTCTCGAGCCTCCGATGCTCCAAGACGGCCCAAGAGGCCCCGCAGGCCGCCCCGATACTGCCCAAGAGGCCCCTGACGAAGGCCGCGGGACGGCCCGCCGAGAGGGTTCCAAGACGGCCCAAAGACGGCCCAAGACACCCAAAGAAGGTCCCAGGAGAAGTGGAGAGGGAGAACACGAACCGAAAATCATCCTTTTCCACCCCAAGGGGTCCCCCGAAGGCCGCAAGAAGCCCCCGAGCGGCTCACAAAAGGCCACCAATCAACCCCAACATGCCCCAAAGAGGCCACAAGGCGGCCCCAATACGCTTCAAAACTGCCTCCCAGAGGCTCTGCCAGGCCCCCAAGCAGCTCACAAGACGCCCACAAGAATCCCCGCATAGCGCCCAAGAAACCCATGACGCCTCGACTGTGGACAACGCGCCTCTTCTGAGGATCGGTGGAACGTCGTAAACCCCTGAATAAATACGTTCGGCTGCAACCCTCCCGCGATATCGTCATCTCATGAAATCAATCACAAGAGCTACTCAGCTAACGGTGAAGGGGTTAGAATGCAAATGAGTCCCAGTAGTACGAGTGAGTCGATGCGCATGAGTATGAGCATGTCTAAGCTTAGGATGGGTGTATGCGCGTCAGTGGCCTGATCATGCCTGTGCGTAGCTGAATCGAAACGACTACGTGATCCCTCCCTCCATGATGAAAAATAGGAAAAGGGGTGTTCAGGCAAACGCCGTGTGAAACCCTTGGGCTTCGCTGGCCAGCTCAAAAGCAAAACGATCAATCAGAAAATGATCACTTGGGGAAGCGGTCGGCCTGCAAGGCGGTCTGCCTGTAAAGCGGTCTGCCGGCGAAGCGGTCCGCTGGCGCATCGGCTCCCTGGCGGAGCGGCCCCGCTGCGAGGCGGATCGGACGCAGCGGCTCGGGCGAAGCGGTTGGGCGGCGAAGCAGAGGGGGAGCTGCAGCAGCTGCTCCTCGGACCCCCACCTCCAAGCAGAGGGGAAGGAGGAGCGGCAGCAGCAGCAGCAGCAGCAGGATAGGAGGAGCAGCAATGCGGGCAATAATTATATCCACATCCAGTGCGTCTTGGATTCTTGGACTCTCTTCCCCAGAAACCGTAGACGCACTGGATATGGATAAACTTCTAGCCCCAAGAGGCTTGATTTTATCCATATCCAGTGCGCCTCGGCGTTGCGGCACCTCTGGATATGGATATAAGTACTGGATATGGATATAAGTCCACGACGCTCTGGATATGGATATAAGTACTGCCCGCAAGCAAGAGCACGGGGGAGCAGGAGGGAGCAGCAGGCAGGGGGCGCGGCGCGCACGCAGCGGAAGGGCAAGGGGGGCGGCCCCACGAAAAGGCTGCCCTGCGGCTCAAAGGCGCGGGGCGCATGGCGTTCCAGAGGGCCGATCCCTTATGAGAAGCCCCTCTCGCCCTGGCCGCTTTTGCTCGTCGCCGGCCATCCGATCCCCTCCTCCTCCTCCTCCTCCTCCTCCTCCTCCTCCTCCTCCTCCTCCTCCTCCGCCTCCTCCGCCTCCTCCGCCTCCTCCCCTCCTCCTCCTCCTCCTCCTCCTCCTCCTCCTCCTCCTCCTCCTCCTCCTCCTCCTCCTCCTCCTCCTCCTCCTCCTCCTCCCCTCCTCCTCCTCCTCCTCCCCTCCTCCTCCTCCTCCTCCTCCTCCTCCTCCCTCCTCCTCCTCCTCCTCCTCCTCCTCCTCCTCCTCCTCTCCTGCGTCTTATTATTCGTATGTTTCGCATAATTATTATGATTGGTATTGTTAGTATTATTATTCTTATTCTTATTAGTACTCTTATTCGTATTATTATTGGTATTAGTATTCGTATTCTTATTATTAGTAATATTCTTATGATTATTATTATGTTTCTTATTCTCATTATTATTATTGTTATTAGTCTTAGTATTCCTAGTAGTGTTATTGGTATTATTAGTATTCGTAGTATTTTCCGTAGTATTCTTCGTATTACTCTTATTAGCATTATTAGTCTTAGTTTTGTGTTTTTTTCTTACTAGTATTCTTGTTATTGTTAGTATTATTCGTATTCGTTTTTTGTTTCTTCTTCGTCTTCGTCCTCCTCCTCCTCCTCCTCCTCCTCCTCCTCCTCCTCCCCTCCTCCCCCTCCTCCCCCTCCTCCTCCCTCCTCCTCCTCCTCCTCCTCCTCCTCCTCCTCCTCCTCCTCCTCCTCTCCTCCTCCTCCCCCTCCTCTCTCCTCCCCCTCCTCCTCCTCCTCCTCCTCCTCCTCCTCCTCCTCCTCTCCTCCTCCTCCTCCTCCTCCTCCTCCTCCTCCTCCTCCTCCTCCTCCTCCTCCTCCTCCTCCCTCCTCCTCCTCCTCCCCTCCTCCCCCTCCTCCTCCTCCTCCTCCTCCTCCTCCTCTCTCCTCCTCCTCCTCCTCCTCCTCCTCCTCCTCCTCCTCCTCCTCCTCCTCCTCCTCCTCCTCCCTCCTCCTCCTCCTCCTCCTCCTCCTCCTCCTCCTCCTCCTCTCCGCCTCCTTCTCGCCATCCTCCTCCTCCTCCTCCTCCTCCTCCTCTCCTCCTCCTCCTCCTCTCCTCCTCCTCCTCCTCCTCCTCCTACCTCCTCCCTCCTCCTCCTCCTCCTCCTCCTCCTCCTCCTCCTCCTCCTCCTCCTCCTCCTCCTCCTCCTCCTCCTCCTCCTCCACCCCCGCTCCTCCTCCTCCCCCTGCTTTCTCATCATACCCCACTCCCATCCTCCTCTTCCCCCTCACCATCGTATCCCATACCATTGTCCTCTTCACCCTCCTGCCTCCTCCTCCACCTCCTCCTATTCATCATCATCATCACCATCACCACCACAACCACCACGACCATCAGCAGCAGCATCAATATCCGCATCATCATCGCCATCATCGCCATCACCACCACCGGAACCACCATAGTCATCGTCATCGTCATCGTCATCATCAGCAACAGCAGTAGCTACATCACACAAACCACCACAATCATCACCATCACCACCACCATCACCATCACCATCACCAGCACCATCACCATCACCATGACCATCACCATCACCTCATCACCTCGTCACTTCGTCACCTCGTCACATCGTCACCTCATCACCTCATCACCTCATCCTCCTCCTCCTCATCCTCCTCCTCCCTCTCCTCCTCCTCCTCCTCCTTATCCTCCTCCTCCTCCTCCTCCTCCTCCTCCTCAACCCTGGGCCTCTGGGTGTCCAGGGAGCCTGCTCGGTGCTCTCCGCGCCGTCGAGCTCGGCCCCCAGGGGCCAGAGGGGTATCACCCCCCGCCCGCGGGTGTTTTCCTGTTTCCTGTCCTGCTCGGCTCGGATCAAAGGTGATCACAGCTGCACGGCGCGCCCACACGCCTGACCTCGTTCGGTCCGAGGAGATCGCACGATAGCTCAGAGGTGTCCCCGAGCGATCTTTCGTTTCGTTTGCTCGTGGGGTGAGTGAATGCAGACTCACAGCGCAATGCCGAGTCCATCCATCCATCCATCCATCCATCCATCCTCCTCAACCTCCCCCTCCTCCTCCTCCTCCTCCTCCTCCTCCTCCTCCTCCTCCTCCTCCCCTCCTCCTCTCCTCCCCCTCCCCCCCTCCCCCGCCCTCTACCTTTTCCTCTCCCTCTCCTCCTCCTCCTCTTCGTCCTCCTCCTCCTCCTCCCTTCTCTCCCCCCCCCACCCCGCTCCCCCCCCCCCCTCCTCGCCCCCTCCCGCTCTCGTCCTACCCACAAGGGCCCCCCCGCCGATCGAGGATTCCGCAGACTGGCTGGCCCTTGGGCGGCCACCACGTTCACGGGCCGTCACCTGCTCGCCACGAGGAAGCCCACCCGATCGATGAGGTCCTCGGGGCGGCATAGGGAATCGACAGCGCGCCCGGGGGAACGGCAGAGGGGACGGGCCTGCCCGGAAGGCTCTCAAGGCCTCTGTCTACTTCTGTAAAAGAAAATGCGTCGAGGCCTTCTCCGAAGACCTGCACGGCCTCTCAGAATAGAGGGCAAACAATCCAACCCCAGAATAACCACCCCGACACGCGAGGCCGTTTTGTCAACACACCCAAAGAAGGAATGGAACGGGGCAGGGCTGTTTAGTAAACGCCAATTATCGGGTCCGGGTGTTTTGTCCTCCCTTGATTGAAGGCGCAAGGCCTTCCGAAAAGCCCCGCCATCTTCCGAGAAGGCCTGCCCCCTCCCCGCCCCTTCTCGGCTTAGGTCGGGTATTGTGTCCCCTTACAGGCGGATTTTTGACGAAAAATCAAACATGTGTTTGAACATCCTCAAAAATAGTTTTAAAACGTACTCCAAAAGTCGTCCACATACGATTTTAGAACTATTTTCGAAAATTCCTCCTGTAGAGGGACAAGCCCGACTGAATTCTCGGCACGCCGCCGGGCAGAGGAAGAGAAAGGGCCCAATGGGGCGATGCGCTGAAACCTGGGGCGGGGACGTCCGTCCGAAGCGATGTGCCTCGTTGCTCCCCTCTGAGGCAGTAGAGGGAAGAAAATCCACCCCGATAGTAACCACCCCGACACGCCAGGTCTTTAGCAAACGAGCCCGAAGAAGGAATCGAACAGGGCAGGGCTGTTTAGCGAATGCCCAGTGCAGGGCCGGTCTGGGTGGTCTTTCCTCCCTTGACCCTCGGGAGGCAGGGGGAGCAGCAGCAACAGCAGCACGGCGCGCCAGGGAGGGGGCAGAGAGCGGCGGCCAAGGAGGGGGGCGGCAGGACGACCGGGGTGGACAGAGGAGGACGGCGCGGCACGGGCGACCCGCTCGCGCGCGTACGGACGGGCAGCAGCAAAGGGACGAGGAAGAGGGCGGCCGCACGAAAGAGGCGGGGGACGGCGGGCACTCGCCGCGGACGGAGTTTCGGCAGCAGTGGCCGGAGCGACCAGCCTGTGTTGGGCCGACCTGGCGGTGGGCGCGGAACGGCACCGCGACCACGCCCAACGGCGGAAACCAAGGCTGCAGGAGCTGATGCAAAGGAGGAAACATGGAATGCTAAAATAATAGCCAATGTAAGCCCCGAGAAGTGTGCATCTAACAATATAGGTTCTGCAACCTCTGTGGAGCAACCGAATGTGGTGCACCCTATGCTGTGCAATATGCGTTGTGCAAACTACGTTGTGTAACATGTCGTGCAATAGAGATGGTGCGGTTTACAAAATACACTATACGTTGTGCCACTTACGTGGGGCAACATATGTGGTGCAATCGATGTGGTGCACTTTGCCCTGACGCACTGGAGTTGACAAGTCCACTGCTCGCGCCATCATCCCACCCACCCACACGCAGCTTGGTCTGCATAACCCATGCGGCGGCGACTGCGATGAAGGCTTGGCGCTGGCTGTTCCATCGCTGCGGCCGTGTTAGCGCGCGCAAGCTCACGCGAAGAGCGGTCAGCTGGTCCGGCGCGACCGACGCGGCCGCGGTGGCGCTGACCGCTAGGGACTTCCCAACGCGTCTCGCAGACCGCACTGACGCCCAATCATTTCTGTGCGAGTCGGTGACTCGTGTGGGCGCGGTATCATGGCGACGTCGACAACTGCAGACACGAGGACGAAAATAGCAATGTTAGTGACGACGTTGACGATGACGACAGCAAGGCCAATGACGGCGCCGATGCTGATCACGCCAATGACGATGATGGTGTCCATGTGTCGGTGATCAAAGTTTTGGAGGACTCTTGGGGCCCTCTTGGAGCTCTCTTGATGCCATTTGGAACCTTCTGGGCCTTCATGGGGCCGACTTAGAGCGCCCTTGGGCCGTCTTCAGACTCTCTTGGGGCGTCCTTTGGCCCTCTTTGGGAGCCGCTTGAGCCGTCTTGGGCAGATTTCTGGAGCCTCGCAAGCTGTCTTGGCCCGTCGGAAGCATGAGAAAGCCAGAACACGGAAAACCTGAAAGAACCTTCGAATCTTGCACTGTTCGCCTCCTGAGGGCCTGGTGGGACTCCTTTTAACGGCATTTTGGCCGTCTTGAGGCCCTTGATGGCTGCCTTGGAGCCATGTTGGGCCATCTTGAAACCCTTCCGGGCGGTCGTGGGCTCTCTCGGAGCGCCTTTTGGCCGTCTTGGAGCCCTCTTGGAGGTCTCTTGGGCCCTCAAGCCGCCCCTCGTCCCCTCCTGCGAGTTTTGGCACTCCCCGACGGGCCCGAAACGGCCATGTACAAAATCAGTGCTCCCCCGGGCCCCTGGGACCCCCCACCCACTCATGTGTGTATACATTTAGATATATGTACCTTCGTATACAAATACATATGTACATACTTACGTAAACATGTACAAATACACAAATATGTACATTCACACAAAAATATGCATTACATGTGCATACATATCTCCATACTGGAACCACGCGCGCGCGTAGGTTCTAGTCACAGCTGCGCCAAAGTTTACGCCTCTCGCATGCGCTCGTCTGATCGGCGATATTGCCAAGTCCGCTGCAAGTGGGCGTTGCAGGGTCTCCATCAGCCTCGGCCCCCCTGCCCCACCCCTGCCTCCTCCCTCCCCTCCTCCTCCTCCTCCTCCTCCTCCTCCTCCTCCTCCTCCTCCTCCTCCTCCTCCTCCTCCTCCTCCCTGTGCTCCTGCTCCTGCTCTTGTCTGCTCTCTCTCTCTCTCTCTCTCTCTCTTTCTCTCTCCTCATTCCCTCCTCCTCGTTACTCCATGCTACCTCCTCTTTGTCCTTCTCCTGGTCCCTCTGCTGCACCTCCTCCTCCTTCTCCGCCTCTTCCTTCTGTCCCATGTCCTACTCCTCCTCCTCCTCCTCCTCCTCCTCCTCCTCCTCCTCCTCCTCCTTTCCTCCGTTTGCAGATGCTCCTCTCCATCCCTCCTCCTCCTCCTCCTCCTCCTCCTCCTCCTCCTCCTCCTCCTCATACGCCCGGATGCTCCCGGAGAGGTTTCCGGAAACATATGGGCAACTGTTATCAGTCCGCCATGGCAGGGGTCGTTGCCCAAAGGGAGCTCCATCTTGGGCCCCAGAGAGAAGGAAGGTTCGCATGGCGTTTTCACGCCAATTTCAGCTCACCCCTCACACGCATTGTGCCCCTTAGGGAGCTCCACCGACGGCTCCAACAGAAGGGATAGCATAGCGTCCCTCCACATATTTCGGCACACTCCTGACACGTATCGGACCCCGCAAAGATCTCCATCTATGGCACACATAGGCAATTTCGCATGGCGTCCCCACGCCCATTTCGACACCACTACACGCGAATCGCGCTCCACAAGAAGCTCTACCTACTGCCTCTATTGGCGAGCTCGCGCAGCGGCCATCCCCTTCACGCGGGTCGCGCCCCACAGGGACCTCAGCGTGCCTACGCGAGCTAGCTCCGCAACGACCCTCCATCAGGTCTACCCGGCGTCGCGCAATATTTGACGAGAGCCGCGCCCTGCGCTGCACGCAGCTGTAGAGGGGTGGGCCCGTCGCCAGGCCACAATGGCTCGCTTTTCTCCTACGCGCGCACGTGCATGAACACAGACACATAATTGTACAAGCATGCATACATAGGAGAACGAAACAATGACATAAACTTGCAAACTCGGAGGTCCGCGCGGATTTTCTCGAATCCACGCTGGACCCCCCTCCCTGGCGCGCAGAGCGCGCCAGGGGCAGCGCTGGAGGCGCCGCCAGGGGGGTCCAGCGCGGATCCGAGAAATCCGCGCGGGCCTCCGAGTTGTCATGTTTTTTTTCGTTACATAGCTGACGTGCATAGCATAGCTGACGTGCAACATACATGGATGATGCTAGGTTGTCAAGTGCCACGCCTGCTGTGCCGTGGATGACCAGGGCGGATAGCGGCCCCACCCCCAGCACACCCACTGTCGCGTCGAGGAAATGCCACGCCTGCAACGCCCTGCGAGCCTGCAACGCGTAGCGCCCCAACCCCCAGCGCACCCCCTGCGCTGTCGAGGAAATGCCACGCCTGCCACGCCCTGGGAGCATGCAACGCATAGCGGAATCATGCAACGCATAGCGCCACCACCCCCGGCGCACCCCCTCTGGCGTCAAGGAAATGCCATGCCTGCCATGCCTTGCGAGCCTGCAACGCGTAGCGCCCCGACCCCCAGCGCACCCCCTGTGGCGTCGAGGAAATGCCACGCCTGCCACGCCCTGGGAGCATGCAACGCATAGCGGAATCATGCAACGCATAGCGCCCCCACCTCCAGCGCACCCACTGTGGCGTCGAGGAAATGCCACACCTGCCTTGCCTTGCGAGCCTGCAACGCCTAGCGCCCCCACCCCCATCGCACCCCCTTTGGTGTCGAGAAAGTGCCACGTCTGCCGTGCCCTGCGAGCCTGGAGCGTATAGAGACGCGTTCAGGGAGCACCCCCTGCGCACCCCCTCTGGTGTCGCGAAAATGCCATGCCTGCCGTGCCTTGCGTCTGTGCCTGTGTCGATGTTGTGTGGTGGGTGAAGCCTAAGTGTCTGATGTGAATGCGGCCGTTTATGTGGTTGTGTGCCTCTGTGTGTGCCTGTGTGTCTGTGTGCCTGTGCGTCTCTGTGTGTCTGTATGGGAGGAAGGAAGAGCAGGGGAGGAGGGGGTGAGTGAGGGAGGAGACGCGGGTGCGACGCGGCAGGGAAGAAGACCAGAACCCCACCAAGCATGTGGGGGAAATGGCCAAAAATAGTCGAAAACTCGTCCCCGTATTATTCCCTACCTAGGCTCTGCCTAGAAGGGTTCTTACTCTCTTAGCTTAAAGCGGCCCGGCAGTGCTACACGCCCCCGGCGGTTCCCCCAGTCCCCTGGGAGCGGTTCCCCCCAGTCCCCTGGGAGCTTTAGCTTTAGCTTTAGCTTTAGCTTAGCTTTAGCTTAGCTTTAGCTTAGCTTTAGCTTAGCTGTAGCTTAGCTTTAGCTTAGCGTTTCGCTTAGCTTTTTAGCTTTTCGCTTAGCGTTTAGCTTAGCTTTAGCTTAGCTTTAGCTTAGCTTTAGCTTAGCTAGCTTAGCTAGCTTAGCTTTAGCTTAGCTTGCTTAGCTTAGCTAGCTTAGCTTTAGCTTTAGCTTAGAGCTTAGCTAGCTTTAGCTTTAGCTTTAGCTTAGCTAGCTTAGCTTTAGCTTAGCTTTAGCTTAGCTTTAGCTTAGCTTAGCTTTTAGCTTAGCTTTAGCTTAGCTTTAGCTTAGCTTTTAGCTTAGCTTAGCTTTAGCTTAGCTTTAGCTTTTAGCTTAGCTTTAGCTTAGCTTTAGCTTAGCTTTAGCTTAGCTTCAGCTTAGCTTTAGCTAGCTTTAGCTTAGCTTTAGCTTAGCTTTAGCTTAGCTTTAGCTTAGCTTAGCTTTAGCTTAGCTGTGCTTAGCTTAGCTTTAGCTTAGCTTTAGCTTAGCGTTACTGTTACTACTAATGCTGCTTTCCTAGGGGTTCCAACTCCTAGGTAGGGTCGCACTGGGATAAATTCTATTACGACGTTTGAATACTCCTCGTGTAGACGGACCTGCCCGGTGTAGCACGAGAGTGGATTCGGACGCAGAGCACATGCGGAGGCCGCTCGCTGGATATACGCGGCTGCGAGGAACCAGCGCGCGCAAAAGGCCCTAGCCTCGGGCAAGCAGCCCGGGATCTGGGAGTGCACCCGGGGACACGTGCAAGGAGTGCCGTTCGGCCCATCCCGCCTCTGCCAGGGTTGTGGGTGAAGCACCGAGCTTCGGGACTCCCGTCTTGATCTCCTCGGAGGCCTCTCGGGTACTGGGGAGGCGGTTCAGGGGACTCTTGGGAGCCTCTTGGGGCCTCTCTCATTTCTGGCCAGTTCTGGTGCAACGCCGCCACTGGGCGCCGATGAAACGCAAAGAGTGAAACAATTTGCCCACCAAAGGGGTGCAAACCATCAAACACTTGACATCGAACTTGTGCTATCAATTGCCGAAACAATTCAACGCCATGGCATTAAGAAACCGATGGCGGGACATTTGAAGACGAGCCGGAAAGCTCTGGGTGTAAAACAATTGAGAATATGATAACGAACGCAGCTGCAGAGGACTGAGGCACTCGCCAGAAGTAGGTCCTGTGGGGCTGACGTATGTGCTTACCATGTTTCCTTTCAGGAAAGCAGCGCAAGTCCTTGTAGCATTTAGGTCATCGTTGGCTATACCTGTATATATATATGTCATAAGGTCGGGACCAAGCTCGTGAACCTTCAAGTCAGGGAAATGGGCCGCACATCGACTGCAGGCAAACGTCATGAATCCACCGATCCACCGATCCATCTGTGTGGCTCCATACATCGATTAGAATGACCGCTCAACGAAATGATGCAACTCTTCTTTCGTCTTCTTCTGTCGATAAACGCTTGTGAGGGACGGTAAACAAATACGATGCGAGTATGGATGTGGATTAAGTCGGAAACTAAGTGTGCCATCCCGCTGCCATCGAGAGTGGTAAAATGCTCAAATTACAGCACTGCTCTTGTTAGAGCGCTTCTGACATGCGCTATGAGACCCGATCGCACCTGTCTGACTTTGCTAATTGAATGTGGTTTCCCTTCGTAGAGCTTTGATCTGTACAAACCATCCCTTGCAAAATGCCATCCGTTCCTTTCGAGCAGGGATTTGTTCTTGCAAGCTAGATTGAACGGATTTCGTGCCGATCTTTGGGGGGCCAATGTGAATCACAATTCTTGTGCCCATGTCATATGCCCCGCGTTGCATCGCGCCCATTCCATGTGAAACAATGCGCAAGCAGAGAGAGACGCACACGTGTCCCCATGTATGCGGCCGCTGCGTGTCGAACCGAATGACGCACACAGAAACAACCCGTGAGCAATCCTGATCCGAAAACTTGAGCCCACATGGCTCGACCGCCACTCAGGGGGGGCCTGTTGGCGTGTCTTGTGGCCTCCTGGAGGCTGCTGGGCGCCCTCTGGGAAGCCTCCCGGTGGCCTGTTTGGGCCTCTTGGGGGTCCTGGCGCGCGAGGGAGTCGAAATCTTGGCTCGTGCTCCCCCTCTCGGATCGATCTTGGGCGGTGATGTTCTCGGGCCGTCTTGAATGTCTCTTGGGCCTGCTTGGGGGCCTCTTGGGCCGTCGAGGCGCCCACTTTCGGGGCCCATTAGGCCGTCTCGGGCGATTCTCGGGGCCTCGGGGGTAGTCTTGCAGCGCCGGGAAGCCCAAAAAGTTGCTTATTACCAAAAAAAATACACTATTTTGTTTCGAGCGATCCCCACCGAAACCTTACGCGTTTGTTTTCGACGGCGCGCGGTCGCCCATTTGGTCGACAACTGTCGCTTCTGGATTCAAAAGCGGATCAACCGTGTTCCAGGTACTCGCGCTCTTCAGGTTATGCTCTATCATGTCCTGTTCTGTTCTCGACGGGCCGGCGTAACGTGGTAACGCATGTGACGTTAGATGCGTCGTTCGTTATGACGTATATCATCGGTTTTACATTGCTTTTATGATTAAATGTGTTGTGTTACGATCATATATGCCACTATATGATATGATATTATGTTATGATATTGTATGTGGCGCAATCGTGTGCGAGCACATGGTATGTGAAGTTATGATCTAGTTGACAATTCGGCTCAGCTCAATAGAACCTGGTGTCCGTATGGTTCGGTTTGTCTTGTTGTCGTGTTATGATAGGTTATGTGATGATGCCAAGGTATTGTTTGATATGCGTTGTAATGATGTACTATTGTATGAGTTCCTGAGATATGGTATGCCGTGCTGTGTCATACTATTGTATGCCATGTCTGCGCGGGTGTGTGAATGTGGCGGTATGGTTGTTGGCGGCTCGAATCTGTTTGATATAGTATGATATGCCCTGCTAGTATGTATGGCCATGCTCTGCTGTCGTGGTGCGATATGGTTTGTGATGAGTTCCCATGATACGATATGTTGTAAAATGGTGTTGTGTTATACCCAGCTATGTTATGCCATATTGTGTTAAGACCGAAATACTTGAGCAGGCCGAAACATGTTCCTCTTGAGGCCCACATGACACATGCGAAATGCCATTGGCTTTAGCGGATGCGGACGCAGCGATCAGATCGCGCTCGCGTCGAAGTGGAGTGCGGCATGTGTTATGGGGGGCTGCGGGAGTTGGCCAGGCCCGCTGTGGCATTCGAGCACCCACATTTTATGGAGGCTGCGCGAGTTGGCCGGGGCAGCTGTGGCGCTCGAGCAACTACATGTTATGGGAAGGGTTCGGAGAGGTGGCCAGCCCGATCTGGCGCTCGGGCTCCCGACTTGGGCACCGCGGTCGTTTTCCCTCCCCCTCCCTCCTCCCTCATCCGCCTCTTCCGTCCTCCCTCACTCGTCCGCCTCCCTCCTCGGTAGGGAAACCCCTCCCCCGTAGAATCATAGTTTGGGTTGCAGGTGCAAGGCTCCGTGGATATATTTCCCTGTGGGTCCCTTGTTTTCACTACGAATATAAACTCTCTCCAAGAAAATCATTGGATTCACGAAGCGTCCACGCCAAAAAAATAGATCCAGCAAACACGAAAATTGGATGCACGTGACTCTCGTACACACGTAATTGGATCCAAATGGGTCCATGCGTTCCCACGCAAGAGGAAATAAAAATCGGCCTGGGGGTGGCGAGTTTTGCACCGCTTCTGCCCTTTCAGCACGCTGCACGCTGGCGGGGGGGACGGGGGTCAAAACCCCACTGCAGAGATTTGCGCCCCTTCTGCCCTTCAGCACGCTGCACGTGTTGGCGGGGGAAACGAGGGTCAAAGCCCCACTTGAACAGGCCGAGAATTTTTCCTTTTGAGGCCCACATGACACATGCGAAGTGCCGTTGGCTTTAGCGGATGCGGACGCAGCGATCATATCGCGCTCGCGTCGAGGTGGGGTGCGGCAGATGTTCTGGGAGGCTGCGGGAGTTGGCCAGGCCCGCTGTGGTGCTCGAGCACCCACATTTGATGGAGGCTGCGCGAGTTGGCCGGGGCAGCTGCGGCGCTCGAGCAACGACATGTTATGGGAGGGGTTCGGAGAGGTGGCCAGCCCGATCTGGCGCTCGGGCCCCCGACTTGGGCACCGCGGTCGTTTTCCCTCCCCCTCCCTCCTCCCTCATCCGCCTCTTCCGTCCTCCCTCACTCGTCCGCCTCCCTCCTCGGTAGGGAAGTCCCTCCCCCGTAGAACCATAGTTTGGGCTGCAGGTGCAAGGTTCCGTGGATATATTTCCCTGTGGGTCCCTTGTATTAGTTATTAATATACATTTACTCCAGGAGAACAGTTGAATCCACTAAGCTTCCACGCCAAACAATTGGTCCAGATGACACGGAAATTGGATCCACGTGACTTTCGCACACACGTAATTGGATCAAAATGGATTCATGCGTTCCCCTGCAAGAGGGAAGAACTTCGGCCTGGAAATGAAGAGTTTTGCACCCCTTCTGCCCTTTCAGCACGCTGCACGTGTTGGCGGGGGAGACGGGGTCAAAACCCCACTGCGAAGTTTTGCGCCCCTTCTGCCCTTCAGCACACTGCACGTGTTGGCGGGGGAAACGGGGGTCAAAACCCCACTTGAGCAGGCCGACAGATTTTCCTCTTGAGGCCCACATGGCACATGCGACATGCCTTTGGCTTTAGCGGATGCGGCGCAGCGATCATATCGCGTTCGCGTCGAGGTGGGGTGCGGCATGTGTTATGGCAGGCTGCGGGAGTTGGCCAAGCCCGCTGTGGTGCTCGAGCACCCACATTTTATGGAGGCTGCGCGAGTTGGCCGGGGCAGCTGTGGCGCTCGAGCAACGACATGTTATGGGAGGGGTTCGGAGAGGTGGCCAGGCCCGATCTGGCGTTCGAGCTCCCGACTTGGGCACCGCGGTCATTTCCCCTCCTCTCCTCCTCCCTCCTCCCTCATCCGCCTCTTCCGTCCTCCCTCCTCGTCCGCCTCCCTCCTCAGTAGGGAAGCCCCTCCCCCGTATAATCATAGCTAGGGCTGCAGGTGCCAGGCTCCGTGGATCAATTTCCTTTGGGCCCCTTGTATTAATTATTATTATACATTTATTGCAAGGAAAGAATTGGATCCACCAAACTTCCACGCCAAAACATTGAATCCAGAAGATACGGAAATTGGATCCACGTGTAATGGAATCCAAATGTATCCATGCGTTCCCATGCAAGCGGACAAAAATTTTCGGCCTGGGGATGTATGAGAAAAACTCCCGAACTGAAGCGTATCATCGGAACTCCGAGGACGCGGTCGGGGATCTACTGACCCGGGAAAATCCGAAGCCAGGTCAGTCAGGCCTTGCAGGACCAGGCAGGATCCTGCGCCCCCACCCGGGTCAGTGCACCCCTGGCCCTGCAGGATCCTACAAGCTCTGCCGCTCCGGCTGACCCCACGTTTGCATTGACCCTCGTCTCCTGAGCCCCGACGCGGCCCCTCCTCCTCCTCCTCCTCCCTCCTCCACCTCCTCCTCCTCCTCCTCCTCCTCCTCCTCCTCCTCCTCCTCCTCCTCCTCCTCCTCCTCTTCCTCCTCCACCTCCTCCTCCTCCTCCTCCTCCTCCTGCTCCTCCTCCCCCCGGGCGTGGCCTGTCCTGCTTGGACCCGCCACAGGGCATCGAGCGCAGCTTCAGCCACGCGGCGAGCTCGCTCTGCGGGGGCCGCCGCCGCCGCCCCGCGGGAGCGAGCGCGGAGGAGGCGGGAGGAGCAGGAGGAAGCCGGGTGTGGGGGAGGGGAACGGTCGGTCGGATCGGGCATTGAGGCGGTCCTCGTGCCGTGAAGGGAGGGCGGGGGAGGGAGGAGGGAAAAGGGAGGAGGGAGGAGGAGGGAAGAGGGAGGAGGGAGGAGGGAGGGAGGGCGAGGAGGGAGGGAGAAGGCCGGAGGGAGGGGGAGGAGGAAGGGAGCAGGGGAGGGGGAGGAGCGGGGAGGGGGAGGGGGCAGGGGGGCGAAGGGATGATGGGGGAGGGAGGGAGAGGGAGGAGTGAGGAGGGAAGAGGGGGAGGAGGAGCCGGGGGGGGGAAGGAAGGGAAGAGGGGGAGGAGGAGGGGGGGTGGGGAGGGGACGGGGGAAGGACCTCCAGCATTCCTGACATCGCGCAGTGAGGAAAGGCTTAGACTGAGTTCAGCACTCCGGCAGCAAGCCTCCAGAGATGAGGCCGAGGTGCTCTCTCTCTCTCTCTCTCTCTCTCTCCGAGCCTTGGAGGCAGGTAGAGTGCACGGCTTGCCCAGACCCGTGAGCTGGGCCTGACCGGAGAGAAGGAGACAAGAAGGAGAAGGAGGGATGAGTGGGGAACGCGGAGGGTCGGGAGGGACGAGAAGATAACAGGTATCCATGATGCGTCGACACTGCTGCAGCCACCCTCCCGCCCCAAGCCTCCTCCCAAAAGGTCCATGCGGATATGCTGATCCACTACGAGGAGCGCCCCCTTGAAAGACAAGGGCGTCAATGGGCGTACCATTCAGGCGGGAACCACGTCTTATACAGGAACCGTCATGTTGTACCGATCGTGAACCTCAAATTCTAGGACCGGTTCCAGGCAAGAGCTATATGGTGAACAAGAAATGGCATCCACCCAGGTTATTTTTGCACATTGCGTGAAAACTCGAATCACATGATGCGCCCCAAACGACACCACGTGTTAAACAAAAAGCCGCCCTCAATTTGCGTTCCACGAAGTCAACCAACCAGCCAGCCAACCTGGCGGCCACTGCCAATCAACCAACCGGCCAGGCGATAAGGGAAGTAGGGCGGGGCTCAAGACAAGGACATGAGCCCCTGACGAGGTGGCCGCGCCCTGCAAGACGGAGGATCGGCGCCACGGCGGTTTGGGGGGGGCCTGAACCGAGAGCGAGCCAGAGGCAGAGCAGCAATCGAGTAGGGGATCGACTACCTAATCCCACCAGCCCTCTGGGCGTAGGCGGTCTAGGGAGCGTTCTCTTCCAACCCCCTTCTTCCCCTTCGGGGAGGGGTTTACCCCTCCCCCTTACCTCCTCCCCTGGACTTACGACAGGGGAGTTCGCGAGGGGGTGGAGCGTCCAAGATGGCCCAAGACGGCTTCAAGAGCGCCTCAGAGCCCGATGGCCTCTGAGATGGCTCAAGGTAGCCCAAGATGCCTCAAGATAGCTCCCAATATGCCTAAAAATGGCTCCCAAGATGCTCCAAGACGGCTCCAGGTGGCCACAGAGCCTCCCCAGGAGGTCCCCAAGAAACCAAAATCCTTCAAACACCTGAAGGAAATCACGGTGCGTTGCGTTCTCGCCTGTTCGTTTCTGATGGCCATCCGAGGCCTCAGGATGGCTCCAGGATGGCTCAAGAGAGACGCAAGAGGAGCCCAAGAGGCCTTCACGACGGCCCCACGAGCGCCCCAAGATGCGGTGTGTGGGGTTCCTGGGGGGGGGGGGGCCCTGATTGGAGCTCCCTTTTTTTTGCTCGACGTCTTCCAGGATGGCTCCGAGAGCGCCCCTCGAGCTTCCAGGAGCGCGCCCACTGAAGGGGCCCCAGGACACGCAAATCAAGACACACAAGTGAAAAGATTCTCCCCATAGTTTCGCACAGTTTCGGGGCGTCTGCCTTCCCCCCCCCCCCTTCCCATAGTTTCCCACATCTTCTGAGGAATCGAGGACTGATCGTGTCTGTGTGTTTTTCCCTCTCCTCACCCACGGGAGAGCCCGTGCCGCACGCCTCCTGCACGCCCGCCGGGCGGAGCCCGACGAGCCCCGCGCCTCCCTCGCGGGCGGGGGGCGGCGGCCGCGGGGCCGCCCGCGGGGGGCGGGCACCCGGAGGGTCCCCCCTGGCGGCGCCCTCGGCGAAGGGCCCGCGGAGGCGTCAAGCAGCGGCGGAGCGTCCTGGCTCGCCGATAGCCCTGCAGTCGGGGCGGTGACCTAAGGAACCCTAAATCAGGAACGAGGCCCCTTTTTCTCCAGAAGTTGAATCTCGATCTCCTGTCGAAGACATAAGGAACACGCGGGGCAAGCTGTGAAACTATGAAGGAGCACGGAGCCCCTCCCCAACGAAGAGGGTTCCTTCTGCAGGGCCCCGACTGTACCAAACAATATTCTAAGAACCTTTTGTGGTTTCCACGAGATGTTCTTAGAACAGTTCTGGCGAAGCCTGTCTTGTTTTGTCACATCGGGTTTCTGTTCTAGGAACATCGTTGTTGTTCTTAGAACATTTTTGGTTTCTCAGTACACTTGGTAGTAGGACTATAGAATGCCGGGACGGTCGGTCCCTGCTCAAAGGCGCCCTCGGCGCACGCCCCTCGCAGGCGCCCCTCGGAGGCGGCAGCTCGCGCCCGCGCGTGCGCGGGCCCCCTCGCCGCAGCAGCGCGCGGCGCGCTCCCCGCGCGCCCTCGGCCGGGGCCCCTCGGCGGCGCGCGGCGGCGGGCCCCCGTCGGTCACTCCTGTAGCGGCGCGCAAAGGGGGGTAGGAGGAGGGGGGAAGGCTTCTTAGAAGCACCCCTGCTTCTTAGAAGGCGCGGGCCTTATCTATAGATGTGAGGCCGGCGCCTTCTAAGAAGCAGCCTCCTTCTAAGAAGCCCTCCCCCCTCCCCCATACCCCCCTCTGCGCGACGCCAACTCCTGTCGGGAGGGCACCACCGGCTCACCCTGCCACCAATCTTAGGTCGGGCGTCCCCCCACGGGCGGACTTGGGCGAATAATCAAAAATACGAAAAACAAAAACAAAAATTATCCTGACGAAGGACCCAACCATATGCAAACGTGAATACCGCAGGGCAGGTGGGACGAAGCAAGAGGAATTCTCTATGGGGCCACGATCCTCGTGAGGGGTGTGCCGAAATGGCCCGATGCCGCCATGCGAACGCTGCCACTGGCGCCTTCGATGGAGCTCCCTGATGGGGCCACGATCCTCGTGAGGGGTGTGCCGAAATGGCCCGAGGCCGCCATGCGAACGATGCCACTGGCGCCTTCGGTGGAGCTCCCTGATGGGGCCACGATCCTCGTGAGGGGTGTGCCGAAATGGTCCGAGGCCGCCACGCGAACGCCGCCACTGGCGCCTTCGGTGGAGCTCCCTATGGGGCCACGATCCCCGTGACGGGTGTGCCGAAATGGCCCGGGGCCGCCATGCGAACGCTGCCACTGGCGCCTTCGGTGGAGCTCCCTATGGGGCCACGATCCTCGTGAGGGGTGTGCCAAAATGGGGCAAGGCCGCCATGCGAACGCTGCCACTGGGGCCTTCGCTGGAGCTCCCATGAGGCCACGATCCTCGTGAGGGGTGTGCCGAAATGGGGCGGGGCCGCCATGCGAACCCTGCCACTGGGGCCTTCAGTGGAGCTCCCTATGGGGCCACGATCCTCGTGAGGGGTGTGCCGAAATGGGGCGGGGCCGCCATGCAAACGCTGCCACTGGGGCCTTCGGCGGAGCTCCCTCTGGGGCCACGATCCTCGTGAGGGGTGCGCCAAAATGGGGCGGGGCCACCATGCGAACGCTGCCACTGAGGCCTTCGGTGGAGCTCCCTATGGTGCCACGATCCTCGTGAGGGGTGTGCCAAAATGGGGCGGGGCCACCATGCGAACGCTGCCACTGGGGCCTTCGGTGGAACTCCCTATGGGGCCACGATCCTCGTGAGGGGTGCGCCGAAATGTGGCGGGGCCGCTATGCGAACGCTGCCACTGGGGTCTTCGGTGGAGCTCCCTATGGTGCCACGATCCTCGTGAGGGGTGCGCCGAAATGGGGCGGGGCCGCCATGCGAACGCTGCCACTGGGGCCTTCGGTGGAGCTCCCTATGGTGCCACGATCCTCGTGAGGGGTGTGCCGAAATGGGGCGGGGCCGCCATGCGAACGCTGCCACTGGGGCCTTCGGTGGAGCTCCCTATGGGGCCACGATCCTCGTGAGGGGTGTGCCGAAATGGGGCGGGGCCGCCATGCGAACGCTGCCACTGGGGCCTTCGGTGGAGCTCCCTATGGGGCCACGATCCTCGTGAGGGGTGTGCCGAAATGGGGCGGGGCCGCCATGCGAACGCTGCCACTGGGGCCTTCGGTGGAGCTCCCTATGGGGCCACGATCCTCGTGAGGGGTGTGCCGAAATGGCCCGGGGCCGCCATGCGAACGCTGCCACTGGGGCCTTCGGTGGAGCTCCCTATGGGGCCACGATCCTCGTGAGGGGTGTGCCGAAATGGCCCGGGGCCGCCATGCGAACGCTGCCACTGGGGCCTTCGGTGGAGCTCCCTATGGGCCACGATCCTCGTGAGGGGTGTGCCGAAATGGGGCGGGGCCGCCATGCGAACGCAGCCACTGGAGCCTTCAGTGGAGCTCCCTATGGGGCCACGAAACGCTGTACTGGGTGGGTGAAACGCAGGGAGGAGGGGGGAGGAGGGGGAGAAACGCGGGGCGACGTCTCTTCAAAACGAGGACCCAACACCACAGGATGGTTGGGAAAAACTGGTCCAAAAATGCTACCAAAGATCGTCCCCTGACTATGTTTTGCAGTTTTGATTATTCCCCTGTAGAGGGACAGGCCCGACTTCACACCAATTCTGGCCGGGCCCATCCCGGGCTCGGGCTGAGGCACACGGAGCACCGCTGAGCCGATCCCTACCTCACCACTGGCGCGGCCTGGGCCTCACTGGCCGATGTAAACCGCCATGGATGGGGCTATGAGTTGTTCCTTCGGGCTACGAGGGGGCATGTTCCCAACCCCAGACCCCCGACGCCGTCATTTTTTGTCATGACGTCGACCCCAGAAGTCTCGACCCATTCACCAGGACCAGTTTTTGATCCTGAGTCGTCTTTTGACGGTCCCCGAGGCCCGGTAGGGGCCCCCAGGGGCCGCAATTACTCGAGGGAGTCTGGGACTGTGGTGGTGGGATGATGGGGGATGGGGTGGGGATAGAGATCGGTTCGACGATACTGACACGCGGGCTCGCGGAGCGCGAAGCGCGAAGCGTGAATAACTTCGTGCCCTCGTGACACCCCCAGGTGAAGATGATGAGGATGAGGATGAGGATGAGGATGAGGACGAGGATGAGGATGAGGATGAGGATGAGGATGAGGATGATGATGATGATGAGGATGATGATGAGGAGGAGGAAGAGGAGGAGGAGGAGGGGGAGGCAGCCCGAACCGCGAAGCGCGAACATCTTCGCGCCCGCGTGGGCGCCCTTGCACATACACCGATCCTGGACCCACGATCAGCCTGGCCAGGATTCGGCTGCACGTAAGAGTGACCCTAGGCAAGAGTGGCCTTCGGTGCGCGGCTGCCGCTGCCATCGCATCGAATTCAGCGGTTGGGGGGCCCAGTTGATGAGCAAGTAAGGGGCCCCTTTGGGAGCGGGTCTAAGTCAAGCGGCCCAAGACATCAGGGATAGGGTGTCTTTTCAAAAGATGTTCCAAAACCGTAACACCCCGATGGCTGCCGATGCGGCGTGTGAGTTTACAAGAGCTACAGCCTGAGCTTCAGCTCTGCTGGGGGGCGGGCCAAGGTGGCTTTGCCAGGGACGATCGGTCCAAGACGCCCAGCTGGCCTCCATACAGCCCAAGGAGCTTCTAAGACGCCCGAAGAAGCTTCCAAGAGTGCCCCCCCCGAGGGCCCCAAGATGGAAAAGTTGCCGTCCTCTACGGAAGAAGTGCAGGTTCAGCATATTCGCCTCTTGGGCTTTCACATCGTCGAAGACAGCCCAAGAGGCCCTCATGATCGCTCCAAGACGGACCAAGACCACAACGGCAGGACGGGTTCAAGAGGGGGCCCGGAGGAAAAAATGTTAGTTCGAGCCTTTTACCCCAAGACGCCCACAGGAAGCATCAAGAAGCCTTCAAAAACTCCCCAAGAGGCCCGAAGAGGCCCCCAAGAAGCGCCCAAAAGGCCCCCAGTAGGGCCGAAGAGGACTCCAACGAGCCTTTCCAAGGCCGCCGAAAAACGCCAAGGATGTCCTCTTTCTCCACGTCGTCCACGTCCTCCTCTGCCTGATCTTACTCCTTTTCCTCCTCTTCCTCCTCCTCCTCCTCCTCCTCCTCCTCCTCCTCCTCCTCCTCCTCCTCGGCCTCCTGATCTTCCTGCTCCTCCGGCTCGACTCCCCCTCCTCTTTGTCTTCATCCTTCTCCTCCTCCTCCTCCTCCTCCTCCTCCTCCTCCTCCTCCTCTTCCTCCCCCTCCTCCTCCTCCTCCTCCTCCTCCTCCTCCTCCTCCTCCTCCTGTCCTCCTCATCATCATCATCCTCAGCATCGCCATCATCGTCATCATCAGCATCCTCAGCATCAGCATCATCATCATTATCATCATCAGCAGCATCATCATCGTCATCAGCAACAATATCAGCATCAGCAGCAGCAGCAGCATCTGCATCACCGGCATCAGTATCAACAACATCATCCGATTCATCTGTATCTTCATCATCATCATGATCATCGTCATCAACATCATCGTCGTCATCATCATTAGCAGCAGCATCATCTTCATCCTCATCCTTCTCCTCGTTCCTCCTCCTCCTCCTCCAACCTCCTTAGCCTCCTCCTCCTCCTCCTCCTCTTTCGCATCCTCTTCATCCTCCTGCTCCTGCTCCCGTTGACCCATCCTCCTCATGTTGTCATCTCGTCCTCCTCTTTCTCCTCCTCCTCCTCCTCTCCCTCATCTTTTCTATGCTGGCATTGTAATGATTCTGCTGCCAAGAAGCGTCACATCCAATCCTCTGCCTCTTCCTCCCACTCCTCCTCCTCCTCCTCCTCCTCCTCCTCCTCCTCCTCCTCCGCCTCCTCCTACACTTCTTTTCCTTATATAACTTTTCACTGTCGCACCCAGAGGCTAATTTTAAGGGCGGGCTGGGCGTTTCGCCTGAGACTTCCTTACCATGTATGATTCTGACGCTTGAAATTGGTAACAGTTTCACAAATGGAGGGCGGGTGGTTTTGAAAATATGGTTCCCGCCATAGCGCGGCGCACATTCGTCTGAAACGTCTGCAAGAGTTGCACGGATTGGGGGCGGGTCGTTTTCAAAATGTGGCTCTAGCCTCCGCACGGCGCGAATTAGTTTCAAACATCGGCAAGAGCTTCACGAATTGAGGGCGGGCGGTTTCAAAATTCTGGCTCTCGCATCAGCGCGGCGCATATTCGCTTTAAACTTTGCAAGCGCTTCACGGATTGAGGGTGTGATTCTCGCACTAGCGTGGCGCCAATTTGTTTTAGCATTCGCAAAAACTTCACGGATTGAGGGTGATTCGTTTTCAACATGTAATTCTCGAATTAGCGCGGCGCACATTCATGTGAATAATTTGCAAGGGTTTCACGGATTCCAATCATCAACGTGCCAAGAGCTCTGTGTTGAAAGGATTCATGACTATGCGGGTGCGACAGTTATGTTGACTGGCGATGTTGAAGACCCAATAATGGTGTTCTGACACGATTCAGGATTGTCAAAAACGCATCAGTCAAGTTAATCAATGGCGTTGGAATTCCGACAACAATGTTTTGGCATGCTTCAGTGTCTTCAAACGGTTGTCTTCCAAAGAGGCAGTTCTTTCAATGGAAATGAACCCTTGTAGGGGCTTGTGAAGAGGGGGTTCGAAGGGAGAATGTATTCCAACATCGTTGATGACTCTTGGGTTTGCACTGGTCCTCCTCCTCCTCCTGTTCCTTTTTCCTCCTTTTCCTCCTCCTCCTCCTCATCATCATCGTAATCATCTTCATCATCATCAACATCCTCCACATCCACCCAAGATTGGTCCGCGGATCCCTCCCGGGTCCATCCGGTGCAGGTTTGCATCCCCAGGTCGATGTTTGACGGTCCCCATGAGCCCACGAGGCCCCCCAAAGGCCCCCAGAAGCATCGAGTACGCCGCCAAGGAGGGAAGGCGGAGGAGAAGAAAAAGGAGGAAGAAAAAGAGAAGCGTCGTCTTCGTCGCCAATTTGGATGCGAATCCAGAGCGCCCCGGTCGGTGGCATTGGCTGGACGCCACTACAATATTTTCACAAATGCAGAAACGGGGACCTAAGTTAAACTAGGCTTCCATTGTGTTATTAGGGCGCGCGGTTCTTTCTATCCTCGATGACAAAAAGGCCTGCAACAAAGTCACCATGGTGAGCGGTCGCTCTCACGCGCAGCCGAAGGATCGGCGAAGGTGTACACATCGGAAAGGAATAAAAACATGAAGTAGGAAGGCGACTATAGTAGATTCGGTTCAGGTCCTCCCAGAGAACAACTATTACCTGCGTGGAGCTCCCCACACGTGCATCAATGAGCATGGCCCTGTCCGCCGTGAGCGCCTAGGCGCAAGAGCTTTCGAACAGAAGCGGGCTTGAGCATTGACAATCTGGGAGCGAATATAACTGCGAATGAGTTGGAATGTGAATGAATCTCGATAGTACGAGCGCATCTCTGCGCATGAGCCTGGAGCCTCCCGGGGCTTCCTGGGGCCTCCTGGAGATCCTGGAGCATCTTGGGGCCCCCTGGGGCATCTTGGAGCTTCCCGTGGCCTCTTGAACCCTCCTGGGGCCTCGCGCGGCATCCTGCGGCCTCCTGGTGCCTCCTGGTGCCTCCTGGAGCCTCCCGGGGAGGGCTCGTGCCCCAGGAGAGGCCCAATCTGTAGGAACATACGCACATAGAACACTGCGGATGGGAGCCACAGGAGAAAAGCAATCTATAGGAACGCACGTAAAATCCCAATGGCTCGTGCCTCATTTGTTTCGAATCGCCTGCGCGGCGCTCGCTGCGAGCACCGACCGCTCTGGAAGCTCGGGCTGGCGGCAGCCGTTCTACTTGAACAGCCCGTGAGAAAAGTGCAGAGGCAAATTTCTCGAGCGTTGCCGCAGCGCCGAGCATCGCGCACCGCCTGGCTGCCTGCCCGCCCTGGGGTCGCGGCCCTGGCCGATGCTCTCAATCTCGTGGGTCCGCAAGGCACTGCCCGATGCCACCTCGCAGGTTCTTGCCCAGCGAGCGGCGTTTGCCTTTCACCTCCGTGGCGTAGGCCCTGCATCCGGCGCATGCCCTGTAGCCACCCAGGCTGATCAGCTGGCGGCCTCCGTCGCTGGCCACCTCGGCGCTGCCAGAGCCCGCGGGCGCAGGGAAGTCTGCCTGCACCCCGCCACCGCTGTCCCTGGCGCCGCCGTCGGTCGTGGCAGGCGCCAGGCCGAGTGCCGCCGCAGGGTGGTCGGCCCGCGCGCTGCCTCGGGCGCCGCCGTCGGTCTGAGCGCCCAGGATGCCCTGAGCGGCCACAGGGAGGCCGCCCTGCGCACCGCCCGCCCGCTCGCCGCCGTCAGACGCGGCGGCAGCTGGGCCCTGCGCGGCGGCAGAAGGGTCGGTCTGCCTACCACGCGCGGCTGCAGGGGCGTCGTCCTGCACGCCGCTGGCCTCTGCCTCGAAGCGCCCGGCCGCCGCCGGCGCCGCCGCCACCGCACCAGCCGCAGAGAGCGCCGAGGCCGCTGGCCTGCGGAGTGCTTCGCTGGCGTCGGCAGCGAAGGGCATCGGAAAGCACGGGTCGCCTAGCAGGCGCTTGGCCCCCTGGGCCGCGAACGCCGACCTGAGGCAGACCCTTTCAGTGAATACCTCCGCCCGTCAGCTTGATGGGATCGCGCCTGGTGATGGTCAGCCGTGGCCCTTTACGCTGCTCGTGAAAGTCGAGGCTCACGCCGGGCTTCAAGTTGGCAGCCTCGTTACCAGCCCTGGCCACCCAGAGGACCAACCCGTCCAGCGCGAGCGCGCGTCGCCGCCACGCCTGTCTGAGCCCGCTCGGGGCCCGCGCCGCGGCAGCCACAAACTTCGCGCACCTGTCGGCCTCCACGTTGCCGCGACGGCCCCTGGCAGAGATGCCCCATCGCGCACGTCCTTCACATGCGCCTTGACCTTCAGACTGGCAAGGCCACCGCCGCCAATGCCACCGAAGTCGTCTAGGGCCTGCCGCGCCCTCTTGCAGACACAGCCCCATGCAGCAGCGGCCTTCGCAGCGCCAGCAGGTCCTCTTTCCAGGAGCCCCTTCGCGACGCACGACGCGTCGAAGACAGGCGCGATCGGCGAGGGGCCGTGCTTGAGGATCACCAGCAGGCCGAGGAGCTCGGCGCCGTCGATCGACTGCAGGGGCCCTGCCAGCGGCGCCCCCAGCGCCTTGATCGTCGATTTGGGGCCAGGATCCCAATCGGCCCCTCCGAACGGCAGCTCGACGACGCCGCAGGCCGACGCTGCCAGCGAGAGCCCAGCCTCGTACACCGCACCGTCCGAGTAGAGCGTAGTGTTCGCGGAAGGGCATCCCTCGCCGCCCTTGATCCACTGCGCGCGCGCCAGCAGGTCGTCGCCAGGCGGCCGCCACTGGCGCAGGGGCTCTGGCAGCAGGAGTCGCTCCACGAGCGCTCGGATCGTCGCGCTGTTGCCGATGGGGACGAGCTTCGCAATCCCCGCAGGCAGGGCGAAGGAAGGCAAGCTGCCCTCGCAGCCTGTGCGCCGACGCCAGAGAGCACCAGGCTCGCCAGGGCGTAGTTGGCAGCACGGCGAGCGCGCCAGTCTGGGCGCATCCAAATCGCGCCTATCGTTCGACCACTGGCCGTTCACCACCACTCAGCGCATGTAGCCACACTGGTCGTTGTTGAGCGGCCCCCACTTCCTCGCCCGGTGAGCGCTGCCCTTTCGGCTGCAAACTCAACGCCTGGTGTGAGAAGTGAAGGCACCGTGAGCACTGTCCTCATGGGTGGACTCGGCCAAATGCTGAAGCTGGCAAGTCTTCACGTCTGCCGTGAGCACCTGCTTGAAGCACAGGGCGAGGTCTCCAGCAGGTTAATGACGACGCCGTTCGGCCTGACGATATGGTCGAGGGCCCCGGGATCCCAGCCAACCCTGCGGAGCGTCATCGCCACCGCCCCCATCGGCCCACGAACCTGCGGCCAGGAGCTGACGGCGCCCGCTGCCCAAGCGAACGCGGGCCGCAGGTGGCACGGAGAGGTGCCCAGTTCCCCCAGATCGCCCTGGCTAAGATGAAGCAAGGAACCAAGGTCGCAGTAAAGATCGGATCAATACAATCTATAGTCGCGGAGCCGCCGATCAGCAGGCATGCCGTGAGCGACTTGCCCTGGGGCCTGGGCTCGATCGCGCGGCGCATGCTCGCGCACGCCTGCCGAAGCCCGGTCTGGCTCAGCCCTGCGCAGTTCACGCCGCAGAAGAGGCTCGGCGCTACGCCCGCGGAAGCGATCTTCGCCGCCGCAGCCCTGCCACGCCGATGCCCGAGCAGCAGCCGAACCCGAGGCAGACGAACACGATTGCGCGCGATCCTCTGCCTCCCGATCTTGCCGGCGCGCCTGCTGCCCTCGGCGCCATGCCAAGGTCGCGCACCTGCTTGGCTCCAATCGCCCCCGTGGCTTTGCCCAGGAGCGCCTGGAGCTGGGGGCGAGGGCCCTTGCTGCTCGCCAGCACCCTGGACTTCTAGACCGCAATATTTAGCCTTACCTTCGCAAGCCCTGGACCACAGCCTTCGCCGCCTGCGCGAGGTCCTTGGCCACGCGCACGGCGCCGCCCCAGCGCTGCAGAACCGCGTCGTCGGCGACAACCGCAAGGGCCACCGAAGGGCGGGCGATTCGCACGGCGCCCAGGGGCGCGAGGAGCATCACCTTCATGAATGTGGCGGCGAACGCGTCGCCCGCCAACACCGTCTGCATCACCCTCAGCTCGTCAGGGCAGCAGTTCTCGAGGCTGACCACGCGCGGGAGCGAGGTGACAGAAATCTGCAGCTTCGCAAGCCAGAGGGGAAAGTCGCGCCCCACACACGCATGAAGTAAGTTGCTGCGACTGGCCCGCTCGACGGCGTTCCACAAGTCCATCGCGATAGATGCAGAAGCCCAGTCTTGATCTGAGTGGAGTGCGCCCAACATCTGCACCTACTCAGCTCGCGCCTGTTACTGCCGGACCGCCCTGTCGCAGCTCTTGCCCGAGCTCGCCCACCAATACGGCCTGTCGTGCTCGAGCTCCCACTGCCCGGCGCTCCCTCTGCGGAGCCTGCCGTGGATGCGTACAACTGTCCCCGGGAGAGCTATCGGCCGAAGGCCCCCATCTGCCTCGGGCATGAACGCGAGCTCGGCGATGAAGGCTGGCCAGTCGCACTTCAGCTCGACGGCCGCGATGAGGTCGATCAGCGCCCCCACCCTCTCGTCGCCCAGAACTCCAAGCTCGCGCGGCCTCGGCAAGTCGAACGAGGAGCCGCTGGACTCCTTGAAGGTGCTGATCACCTCCCTAATCTCCGCGACGGTGGGACGGGTGGGTCGCTCGCCAAGATCAGCTGGCCAAGCGAGCTCCGCCTTCACGATCGCGTCGCCAGTGGGCCTGGGGGGGCCGATCCCCCAGTACCCTGACCACTCCTGCACCGAGGCTTTGACCGCATCAGAGAGGGCGCGGGGCCCTTCCTCGCCAGGCCCCCTGGGCCGAGGCTGCCAGCCTGGGTGAGGCATGGCCCAAATATAGGGCCCCCGTACCTTTGTTGTGATTCTCCACAACCTCGTCGGCAAAGCAGGCCTTCGCCCTGCCGACGCCCCTCTGCATGAGACGGTCGGCCATGGCCCCCGCGATGTAGCTCGCCGCCCGCAGCTGGTAGGTTCACGTGGCTAGCCGACTGCGCAAAGCCAAGAAGAGCACGCGCGCCTGCCCAGCCCCCTGCCTGGCGTCGCGCGAGAAGCCGGGCAGAGATCGAGATAGCTCGGCTAACGCGCCGAGCGCGCGAAGCCGCTTGAGGGGAAGATCGATCTCAGCAGCATCCTTCAGCGCGATGGCCACGCTCTTGATCCAGGACGCGGCGGCCGTGAGCCTCGGGTGCCGCGGCGGCGAGGGCTGCAGCACTCTGGCGAAGGTCAGCGAAGGTCGCTGAGCCCTGCCCGCATGAGCACAGCAGTCGCGATTCAGCCCGATGGCGCCCAGCAAGTACCACTCCGCACTGGCGATGAAGGACCGCCACTTCTCATCCAACGAGCACACCGAGCTGAGGTCAGCACGCGTCTGAGCCCACATAGCAGAGTGGTCCTCCCGGAGGACCACTCTGCTATGTGGGCTCAGACGCCCGAGGAGAGGATGCCGCAGCTTCTTAGCCGACTGCATCATGTGCAAATACCTGTCGACCGAGCAGGCGTTGAACTTCAGCTCCACAGGGGTAGTGCGGAGAGCGGCCCCAGCCGTGCTTGACCGTCGCCGCCGCCTCTGCTATAACGTGAGAAACCACGAAGTAATCGATGAGTTTGCCCGAAGGTCGAATGGCGCCGTCGTCGGGCATGACCACCTCGCCGCCAACTCGGGCATGAGCAGTTCAGGTCGTGTAGCTCCATGTTGAAGTCGCCCGAGATCACAAACGGCTCGTCGATGCCGCGAATAGCTTTCGCGATGCCATCGAGGATCCCAAGGTTGAACGCCGAGAGCCCCCCGCCGACCTTGAGATAGACGCTGAACCAGGCGAGCCCGCCAGGAAAGGGGCCTGCCACATGCGCGACTGCCGCGCGCCCAAGAGAGATCACCGCTGTCTGTCCTGCATCCAAGGCGCCGAGGCCGCTGAACCTGGGCGCAAGCTGCGGGGGCCCTCCGCGGCCAGCATGGCCGCTCGAGACTCCGACGGCCGGCGCAGCTATCGCGTGCCACCCCTGCCGTGCCAGTTTGTTCGCCACCTCGTCGCAGCGCACTGCCGAGAGGTGGGTCTCCTGCACCGCGATCACGTCGCAGCGCATCACCGAGTCGTGGTTGAGAAGGCCCTCAAGCCTGCTATAAGCATCGGCGTTGATGGTGAGGGCCGACCACCAGCGCCGAGCTGCCCTGCAACCCCTGGCGCGGTATCTTGACGGCTCGCAGAACCTCCAAGGCTTCCCCGACGTGCTCGCGCTCCTCGTCGTCACCGCAACCGAGGAGGACACCGCCAGGATCATCATAAGCCATGAACGCGCCGAAAGCCTCGCCTGGGGGGACCTCCGCTCCGACGTTCGGAGCTGCACGCTGCTGCTCGCCGCCGCCGCCCGCTGGGGCGCCTCCTGGGGCTGCTGATGGCGCTGCGTCGCCCGCTGGGCCTCCCGGCGGCGCTGCCGCTGCGGGCGCCGCTGGCTCTCGCGCGCCTCCTCGGCGAGCTCGCTGACCATGGCCGAGAGCTGCACGAGGAGGTCTGCGCCCGAGACTCCGTCAGTGTTGAGGGTGCTGAGATTCTGCTTGATCGCGCATTGGTTGCCGCCGCCTCCGAAGAGAGCTGCCGCCTCACGCTTGGCCTCTGCGAGCTCCGCCTCGAGCTTCGCGATCTCCGCCTGCGAGCCGCGCACCCGCTCCAAAGCCTTGAGAGCAGACTCTCGGTTGCGCTGAAGCTGCTCTTTAGCATCTGCAAGCTGCCGAGCCAAGTTGACCCCTCGCTACGGGGCTGACTTGCCCACCAGGCCGAGAGCAGCAGCGCGACGAGCTGCCTCAACCTTGCTGCGGCTAGACTGGCTAAGGGTGACCTTTGCGGTCCCCCAGGTCTCGCGCTCGGCAGTGGCCCAGACCCTGACCTGCTCCGCCGAGAGGGTGCTGCCCGAGCCCTGCTGGCCAGCCTTCGAATCCCATCCGTTAGAATATTTGCCGCCAGAGAAAGTCTTACCATTATGCCCCCATTGCTGGCGTGGCGGTGCGATGGCCCACTTGCCGCGAACTGGATGCTGACGGTCCTGGCAAGGAACTGCTCCACCGCGAGGGACGCGAGGCCGAACTCCACCGCATCCTGGCTTACCACACCGCATACGGGCTGCAGAAAGGAACTCTCCACATGAACACTGCCAGTGACTCGCCATGACCGCGAAGAAACTGCAAGCGCCACCAGAATCGAGAGAACCAAGAAAGCCCGCGCGCGTCGCGCCGTCAGTGGGTCTGTCCGCGGACCAGCGGCATCCGCTTGGAGACCGCGGGCCATAATCATCTTGAGACAAAATGGCTACGGAGGCGACTCGTGCCTGAGGGGAGGCCCAGTCTGTGGGAACATACGTAAAACACGTGGAATTGGATACACAGAAGAAAGACAATCTGTAGAAACATACGACAAACCACTAAGGACTCGTGCTCCCGGGGAAGCCCAATCTATAGCAGCATACGTACAACACATGGGATTGGAGCCACTCTTGTGGCCTTATGATGCCTCCTGCTCCTGCGGCCTCTTGGGGCCTCCTGGTGCCTTTTGGGGCCTCCTGGAGCCTCCTGGCGTTTCCTGTGACCTCCTGTGCCCTTCTGTGGTTTCCAGTGGCCTCCTGGAGCATCCTGGAGCCTCTTGAGGCCTACTGGAGCTTCCTGGGGCCTCCTGGAGCCTCTTGGGGCATCCTGTGGCCTCTTGAATCTTCCTGTGGCCTCCTGATGCCTCCTGGGACCTCCTGGGGTTTCCTGGAACCTCCTGGGGCCTCGTGTGGTCTCCTGGGGGTTCCTGGGGACGTCCTGGGCAGATGGGACGTGTGGCTGTTCGGCGCAAACTGAACGCCAGTGCCCCACCCCGCTACGCCCTTCCAGAGGGCCGGGGCCGTGCGCTGCGCGGCATTCGGAGACGGCCCCTGCCTCCACGATGGGGCAGGGGCGTGCACGAACGAGGGCTTTGCCGTCGCCCGCGGCCAGAGGAGGGCCTGCCTTTGAGACTCCGGGTTTGGGATCCTGGGCCCGCTGGGGGAGGGGCCGCGCGACGCGCCGGGCTCCTCTGCGCGCGGGACTGCTTGACACTTCGTGCCTTGCTCCCTGCGCCCCAATTCAGGGGGGCGTAAGACCCGGGTACAGGGGACTCGGAAATCCCCGACGAGGTCGTCAAAAAAATGACGAGGCCGAGCCTGCATTTTGACGAGGCCTCCCGCTGCAGACATCCCACGAAACTCCTACTCGTCAAAATCCGAATCGCGGTCGTCAAAAAAGATGGCGAACCCGAGTCCTGGCAAACCCGGGTCTTACGCTCCCCCGACCAATGTACACTGGTTGTGCTGCGATCTGTCGACGCTTGGTTGCTGGCTCCCCTTCCCGGGGGGGGGATCCTGGGCATAAGGCGCGCGGATCCCCGCCGGTGTGGTGCGGCTCGCACAAGGGATGCGGCTGCGGAGGGGGGTGTCCCGTGTTGCGGGGGGGTCGGTTCGTCGTCTTCTTCGTTTTCTTATTCTTCCTCTTATTTTCCTTATTACTATTCTTCTTCATAGTATTATTTTGATTAGTATTATTATTATAATTATTATTGTTCTTCTTATTAGTAATAGTTTTATTATTCTTATTATTATTCGAGGGGCTCGCACAAAGTTGGTTTGTATAGCTTAATTTCCGATGGCAATGAAGAGTGTCCTTTACATGACTTTTCAGTGTGACAACTGGTATCCCTGACTGCGGTTGGCGACTTGGCCACCGCCTTCTACTCGGGAGGAGACTTTCTTCCCCCCTGGCACACAGACGGGGCCCATGACCAGTGCGGCGGCCAGTAGTCTCCTCCTCGGCTGCTGGTCGCCCTGCCTGGCTTTGTTTTGTTGACTCCGGCTAGGCTCTGCGTGGCCGGATTCTTCCACACCTTGAACTACTTTCTCGCGCTTCGCGCGAGGGCGGCGAGGCGTCGTACAGCCTGCTCGCCTTCAACACCTACCTGAGGCTTCCTGGAGACTGCTGGAGCCTCCAGTGGCTGTGGCATCCTGGGGAGGGTCCGTGCTCACGAGTCTGACCACCAAAACAAGCAAACCGATCGAGGCATCCTCAGATTCTGTCCCTGCTTGGGGGCGAACATGCGCACCTCGCTCGAGACACCCTCCAGATCTGCTCCGAAAACGGAGGATTCTGCGCACGCGATCAGGCAAACCGCTCAAAGTATCCCCGCCATTTTGGCGCGAGCGGAGGAGTGAGATACCCCCTCTGGCGGCTCCCCCTTGGGAGTGCTGAAGCCCGCGCCTCGCTCGAAACATCCTGAGAAAATTGCTCCGCCATCATCATCATCATCATCATCATCATCATCATCATCATCATCATCATCATCATCATCATCATCATCATCATCATCATCATCATCATCATCATCATCATCATCATCATCATCATCATCATCATCATCATCATCATCAGCATCAGCATCATCATCATCATCATCATCATCATCATCATCATCATCATCATCATCGTCATCGTCGTCGTCATCATCATCAGCAACAGCAGAATCAGCAGCAGCATCACCCTCATCATCATCACCATCATCATCATCATCATCATCACCATCATCATCATCATCATCATCATCATCATCGTCATCATCGTCGTCATCATCATCGTCGTCGTCATCATCATCATCACCATCATCATCATCATCATCATCATCACCATCATCATCATCATCGTCATCATCGTCATCAGCATCATCATCGTCGTCATCATCATCGTCATCATCATCATCAGCAGCATCATCATCAGCAGCAGCATCAGCATCAGCATCAGCACAGCATCAGCAAAGACGAACAACGTGAAGTTCGTCATCCTGGGTGGTGTCATGAATAAGATCCGCCTAAGAGAAGCCGACCAAAGCCGGGAAGGTGAAACCGGCCAAGACTGTCGTCACGGTTTTCCCGGCGAAGGCATTCAAGGACGAGTTTTTCTGAGGACCTCCCAGTCTGTGGCGAGCGCGCACCTGAGGGCCCTGGGCGGGCTCCCCAGGAGGTGTCCGGCTCCAGACCTCTGCTTAGTGCGACTGTTTGGGACCGTGCGTCCCATTGGGGAGAGGCTGCACCTGCTCGAAACAGGCGCCAAAAAACAGCCAAGATCCACTCCTTGGGGGGGGGGTGCTCGCGCGAGGGGCTTGGCGGGCGCGGGCGCCATCTCTTGCTTGGCATCATCATCACCATCACCATCACCATCGCCATCATCACCATCATCACCATCATCATCATCATCATCATCATCATCATCATCATCATCATCATCATCCTCATCATCACCATCATCATCAGTATCATCATCATCGTCATCGTCATCATCAGCAGCAGAATCAGCATCATCATCAGCAGCATCAGCATCATCATCAGCAGCATCAGCATCATCCTCATCAGCATCAGCATCAGCATCAGCATCAGTAGCAGCATCAACATCACCATCATCGTCATCGGCATCGTCAACATCATCATCATCATTATCATCATCATCAGCAGCAGCAGGATCGTCATCAGCATCGTCATCAGCAGCATCATCATGGCATGCCATAACATAACATTAACATACCATAACATAGAATTGCATGATATACCACAGTGTAGCATGTCATAACATAATATGGCATATCACAACAAACCATCAGATGTAAAGCCATAGCATAGCATACCATAACATGACATAGCATACACGACCGTACCATCACATACCGTACCATGTCGTGAGGAGGATAAGAAAGGTTCTGAAGGAGCTGGTGCGGTCGGAGCAATAACACAAATTATCCCGGCAAAGCAACCTAACAGCGATGTGTAGAAGCATATCTGAAAGCGTTCCCCTTACGATTCAGATGAAAATCCAGTTGTAGAATTCTGCTGTTCTCGCAGTCGTAGTCGCATTCGCGATGACAGTCGCAGCGGCAACGGCAGTCGCAGTCACAGCCTCAGCCTCAGCCTGCCTCAGCCTCAGCCTCAGCCTGCCTCAGCCTCAGCCTCAGCCTCAGCCTCAGCCTGCAGCCTCAGCCTCTGCCTTCAGCCTCAGCCTCAGCCTCCTGCCTCAGCCTCAGCCTCAGCCTCAGCCTCAGCCTCAGCCTCAGCCTCAGCCTCAGCCTCAGCCTCAGCCTCAGGCCAGCCTCAGCCTCAGTCAGCCTGCCTCAGCCTCAGCCTGCCTCCTCAAATGTGGCCCAGGAATGGAGTTCTGGGAACTAGAAGAACACGAAGTGGCCTACAGTTGGCTCCGGGCATTCAAAATCATGCCCAGGAATGGAGTTCTGGGAACTTGAAGAGCACGAAGTGGCCTACAGTTGGCTCCGGGCATCCAAAATGTGGCCCGGGAATGGAGTTCTGGGAAATCGAAGAGCACGAAGTGGCCTACAGTTGGCTCCGGGCATCCAAAATGTGGCCCGGGAATGGAGTTCTGGGAAGTCGAAGAGCACGAAGTGGCCTACAGTTGGCTCCGGGCATCCAAAATGTGGCCCGGGAATGGAGTTCTGGGAGCACCAAGAGCGATTTTGCGAGGATGTCCCAAGCGATTTCGGCTTCGGCGGCAGCCGCGGCGGCAGCCTGTCCGGGTCCCGCCCAGACCCCCCTGAGGAGTCATGATGCTCTCTCTTGAGACCACTAGAAACCTATCAGCAAAAGCTGTTAGGTAAAAACATCCTTTGGATATGGGAAACCAGAACCCATCCTTTGGAGATAGGGGAATTACAATACATAACATGGCATGAGGCGGAGGATGAGGAGGAGACGGAGTTGGCGCGGTCGGAGTAATAACACGAACCCCATCCTTTTGAAAAGGCAAAGCAATAACCCAATCGTTTTGGTATGGGGATGAGATCACATACCATGACATAACATAGCATAGCATAACATATCGTAAAATAACATGGGGAAGAGGAGAGGGAGAGGAAGAGGAAGGAGAAGGAGTTGGCGCGGTCGGACAAGTAACAGGAACCCCGTTCTCTGGATATGGGGAACAAAAGACAGAAGCAGCACATCGACTGTTGGAGCAGGAGGGCGCTGGAAGTGGATGGGGATCTGGGGGCCCAGAGACATCTGCCTTCGGCGACCGACGGGCACGGCTGGCGCGCCCTCAGATCCTTGAAGGGGCCCCAGGACACACACAAACAAATACACACAAACAAAAACATCCCCATACTTCCCCATATGTTCTGGGTTTCTGTCTTCCCCCCCCACGTCCCATGTTTTCCCATATTTCCTGCGGAATCGAAGATTGATTGTGTCTCTGTGTGTTTTTCCCTCTCCGGAATCCTGCCCGCGCCCGCCTGGGGGCCGAGGGGGCCCCCGCTGGCCGCGCTTGACGTGCTGCCGCTGGTTGGCCGAGAGGGAGCTCGCGCGGCACGCGAGGACCGCCCCGGCCGCGACGACGAGCGCCGCGAAGACGACGAGCTCCGTGGAGGCCCGGGGCTCCGCCTCGGCCGGCCGAGGAGGGCCCGCCGCCCGCCCAGTGAGGGGGGGGGGTCCAGGCTGAAGTCGGGCCTGTCCCCCTGCAGGGGGATTGTCGACGAAAGGTTAAAAAGATACCCCAAAAATAGTCAAAAGATATTCCAAACATAGTCCGGGGACTATTTGTTGAATACTTTTTGGCCTTTTTGGGGCATTTGGGGGGTATTTCTTATTTTTCGTCGAAAATCCCCCTGCAGGGGGACACGCCCAGCAGAAGTCTAGGATTCCAGGTGGGCCTCGCGCGCGCCCGCGGAGCGGCGCGAGGTCCAAGAGGAAGAAACAAGACTCGCCGATCAAGAGGACGACGACAAGCGACGAGCGACGACGGCGAGGACGACAAACGACGACGGCGACGGCGGCGACGGCGGCGGACGAGCGATACGCAGCAGCGCGAACGACGACGCCGGAGGTGGCGGCAGCCGCTGGCGCCCGGGGGGGGAAGGCGGGCTGGAGCCCAGCGTGCCCCATGGTGGAGGCGGGCCAGGTCGGGCGCGGCCGAGTCAGGCGAGGCGGGGACGTAGCGGCAACAGGTGAAGGCGGGCCAGGTCGGGCGGGCAAGGCGAGGCGGGGACTTCTCTGCAACCAGCGCCTGGGGGGTGGATCTGCTCCTCCTCCTCCTCCTCCTCCTCCTCCTCCTCCTCCTCCTCCTCCTCCTCCTCCTCCTCCAACTCCTCCTCCTCCTCCTCCTCCTCCCTCCTCCTCCTCCTCCTCCTCCTCCTCCTCCTCCTCCTCCTCCTCCTCCTCCTCCTCCTCCTCCTCCTCCTCCTCCTCCTCCTCCTCCTCCTCCTCCTCCTGCTCCTGCTCCTGCTCCTGCTCCTGCTCCTGCTCCTCCTTCCCACCCTTCGGGGACCTCGGCAGGTGGTGGACCTGGATGCCTCTGCCCTCCCCCCACGGGCCCGAGTCTGTCCATGTCCACCGACTGCAGAGGCCCCCGCAGATCGATCGCCCAGGCGTCGGTGATGGGGCTGAGCTCTGGCGTCGGACAGCAGGCCCTTTCGGTGACGGGAGGGGGCGGGGCTCTCAGAGGGCCCGCAGGTCCCCAGGCCTTCTGAGAGGTCCTCCGAGCCTTCCCCGAAGACTTTTTTGGTCTGCGGGTCGAGAGCGGGCCTCTTCCGGTTCAGAGCCAGGCGGGGCGCGCAAAGCACTAATTGGGGAGACAGGGCGCGGGCGGGCGGGGCCTCAGGCGGCCGGAGGGCGCGGGGTGGTTTCCCCGAAGACACAGACAGGCTCTCAAAGGCGCGAGAGGGCTTCCGAGGAGCCCCGCCGCCCTCTGCGAAGGCCGTCGCCTTCTCGCATCCCCCTCCCCGCCCAAGCGCCCCCTTCCTCGGAGCGAGGCGCGGGGAAGGTCGTCACGGAAGGGGTCGGGCTGCCAGGGGCTGGCCTGAGGTCGGGAGGTCCCCCTACAGGCGGATTTCGGACGAACAAAACAAAATTACTCCCAAAATGCAACGAATGGTCAGAAATACGATAAAAAAAACTAACTATGTTTGCACTATTTGTTGATGTTCCTCCTGTAGAGGGACGTGCCCGACGTTAGGCTGGCCAGGCCATCCTGGAGCAGGGCCTCTGCCACTGGGCGGGGGCCTCGCTCGAGCACCCGCCCGCTGGGCCTCCTGGGCGGGTGGGGTGGAGAGGGGACAGAGGCGCTCCCCTCGCTGCCCTCGACTAGCCAACGTTCTCATGTTCGGCGTTTCGACAATTGGGCGGAAGGGGTGACGAACCAACAACACACACCCATTCATATCCATAGAGGGGGTTCGGAGAGGGCTATGGGCGCGTGTTGTCGGATGGGGGTCCCCGCTCGAACGGGAGCGTTCCCCAGGGTCCGACAACCCGCACCCATACCCACAGCCAGTCCTCCTCCCAACGGCCCCCCTATGGGTATGGGTGTGTGTTGTCCGTTCGTCAAGAGGGGGGGTCTGGCTCCGGACCTCCGCTTCGGGGATGGACAGGACCCCCTTCAGCAAGCCGCGGTGTAGGACTCTCTACCAGGCCACGCTAACCCAACCTGAAGACCCGAATTTGACCCGAGCTTCGGGTTGGGGGCGGTGCAGGTTCTATGTGTTTTTCTATATTCTCCGACCCCTCCCCCCCCTGGAAATCGAGGGTAAAGTTGGGCCTTGGGGTTGGGTTGGGGTGGCTTGGTGGGTGGTGACTTCAGTGAAAACGACCTCGGGCCAAAACCTGGCGGGCGCAAGCCTGAAAAATGACGGCCGCGGCGCCCTCTCGAGAACCGAAAACGGACAATTCACGAATTAACATGTCAGGGTGGGGGTTCTGTCCACCCCCGACTGCTTAGTGCGACTGTTTGCAACAGTGTGTCCTATGGGGGAGAGACTCCACCTGCTTGAAGCAGGCGCCGAAAATAGCCAAGATCCACTCCAGGGCAAAACAATGAAAAAGAAAACGATCACCTACAGTAGGGGCCCGACCACAAGAAACCTTCCACAATAAACTCAACCCTGAGATCCCAGGAAGTCCATTCATTTTTGGCGTGGGAACGTCATGCCTTCCACAGCAAAACCGTCGAAGCCCAAGAAACCCAGGGCACCCTGGAGGCAAGCAAGGTGCTTCTTGGCATGAATCTCCACTGTAAGACGAAGCCAGGACGAGGACAAATCCGGGTAAGAATATATCGGGAATCTCTGAGCTCTGGCAACTCTGGAGGATGTCTCGGGCGCCGCGGCCCTCTCAGAGCGTTCCAGAACGCTCTGAGAGCGTCCCGAAAATTCTGGGACGGATTATCCTCGTCCTAGCCCCGTCCGACAACCTCCGCACACACGAACGTGGATGACAGATCCGTGGATCTGGCGCGTGGGCGCCAAATCCACATATCCGGGAAAGTACCCCCCAGAAGACAAAGCCAATGCCGCCTGTTTTGGCGACGGGGCACGTCGATGTCTTATGGAAGCGGGGCCCGACGCTAACCAACGCGCCTTCCCTGACATCCGACGTAGTGGAAAGAATGTAACATCATGAAAAATCACGACCACAGCCCCAGACCCCATCTGCCAGCCCCATTTCTCGAGCCGGATCGATCTGTGAGGTTCCCGGGGCCCGAACCCGAACGAAAACGCCGGACACGAGCAGCTGTGGACGCCAGGATCTCGGGGTGTACCCATGTTTGCGCTTCCTCAACCAGGTGGCCCTCACCCCGCGTTTCCCTCGGTCACCCCCGCAGTGGGGCTCCGTTCGTCTGGCCGCGTCCACCTCCATGCGGCCCCACTGCTCCCCGTCCGCGTCGACCTCCTCCTCCTCCAGCGAGTCCTCGCGGGTGCACAGCTCCTCCGCCCTCCTGGGGCAATTCGCGGGCGCGACCCCCAGGCGCTTCCCCGCTATGTCGAAGATGACGTCCCGGTGGACCATCCACGAGGCTCCGAGCACCGTCTGCGGGAGGGCGTTCCGCAGGAAGGCCTGGCACCACACCTCTGAGGCGGCAGAATCAGAGCTGTCCTTCGCCCCTGGTGGGAGGCCATCACTCGGTGCCACATCTGTGCTCCCGCTCACTCCTGAAGAAAGGGAAGGAAAGGGAGTGGAGACAGAGGCAGCACATTGTCATATAGAAGCGAGGTCTTCCAGAGAGAGCGCGATCCACCGCCGCTTTGCTGTGGAAAACTCCCCCCCCCTCTTCCTCCGGAACCCGGGGTTCCCCCCCCTCCGAAAATCACCCCCCCGCTGGAACCCCTCCCCCCCCTCCCCCCGGCAACCCCCCCCCCCTTCATAAAACCGGGGGGGGGGTCACTACCGGTTCGAACCCCCCCTCCCCCTCCAGAAAACCCGGGTGGGTTCACTACTGGTTCGAATCCCCCGCCCCCACGAAAACTGGGGGGGGTCTCTACCGGTTCGAACCCCCCCTCCTCGAAAACCGGGGGGGTCACTACCGGCTCGAACCATCTCCCCCCAACTCACCGCTGGCAAACGACTCCCGGGTCCCCACCAGCGTCCGCACCACATCCCCCACTGCTGTCCCCAGCACCACTGTCCTCACCACCACTCTCCCCGCTGTTCCCACCACCGTCCCAACTGTCCCCAACAGTGCCCCCACCACTGTCACACTGTCCTGTCCCCACTGTCCCCACCACTGTTCCCACCACGGTCCAAATCTCCCCACGTTCCCCAAGGTCACCACCACTGTCCCACTGTCCCCACTGTCCCCACCGTCCCACTTTCCCCGACGCTGTCCCACTGAGCTGTCCCAGTGTTCCCACCACTGTCCCCACTGTCCCAACCACTGTCCCCACTATACATGTGTCCTATTGTCCCACCACCGTCCTCGCCACCGCCCTCACCACTGACCCAACCACCACTGACCCAACCACATTCCCACCGTCCCACTGTCACCACTGTTCCCACCACTGCCTCACTGCCCCCACTGTCCCCACCGCTGTCCCACTGTGCTGTCCCACTGTCCCCACTGTCCCCACCACTCTCCTCACTGTACTACTGTCCCACCACCGTCCTCATCACCACCTTCACCACTGTCCCCACCACTACCGTCCCCACCACTGCCCCACTGTCCCCACCACTGTCCCGCTGTCCCCTCACCCGTCCCCACCACCACCGTCCCCACCACTGTCCGCACCACTTTCCCACTGTCCCCGCACCACTGTCCCCACCACCACAGTTCCCACCACTGTCCAGTATCAGCAAACGACTTCCGGGTCCCCACCACCGTCCGCACCACATCCCCCACTGCTGTCCCCGCTGTTCCCACCACCATCCCCACTGTCCCCAACAGTGCCCCCACCACTGTCCCACTGTCCCCACTGTCCCCACTGTCCCACTTTCCCCCGCCGCTGTCCCACTGAGCTGTCCCAGTGTCCCCACCACTGTCCCCACTGTCCCAACCACTGTCCCCACTGTACCTGTGTCCCATTGTCCCACCACCGTCCTCGCCACCGCCCTCACCACTGACCCCACCACCACTGTCCCAACCACATTCCCACTGTCCCACTGTCTCCACTGTTCCCACCACTGTCCCACTGTCCCCACCGCTGCCCCACTGTGCTGTCCCACTGTCCCAACTGTCCCCACCACTGTCCCACTGTCCCCACTGTCCCCACTGTCCCCACCACACTCCCCACTGCACTACTGTCCCACCACCGTCCTCACCACCGCCTTCACCACTGTCCCCACCACTACCGTCCCCACAACTGCGCCACTGCCCCCACAACTGTCCCACTGTCCCCACTGTCCAACTGTCCCACTGTCCCCACCACATTCCCACTGTCCACACACCACTCTCCCCACCACTATCGTCCCCACCACTGTCCCAGTCCCCACCACTGTCCCACTGTCCCCACTGTTACCACCATTGTCCCCGCTCCGCTGTCCCCACCAGTGCCCCACCAGTGTGTCACTGCCCTCACTCTCCCCGCCATTGTCCCACCACGGTCCCTCTCTCCCCACTTTCCCCACCGTCACCCACCAGTGTCCCACTCTCCCCACTGTTCCCACCACTGACCCACTATCCCCACTGTCCCCGCCGCTGTCCCACTGCTGTGTTGTCCCACTGTCCCCACTGTCCCCACCACTGTCCCACTGTCCCCACTGTCCCCACCACTCTCCCCACTGTGCTACTGTCCCACCACCGTCCTCACCACCGCCTCCACCACTGTTCCCACCACTGCCCCACTGTCCCCACCACTGTCCCGCTGCCCCCTCACCCCTGTCCCCACCACCACTGTCCCCACCACCACCGTCCCCACCACTGTCCGCACCACTGTCCCACTGTCCCCGCACCACTGTCCCCACCACCACCGTTCCCACCACTGTCCAGAATCCCCACCACTGTCCAACTGTCCCGAGGAGCGGGAATTGTTTGCCAGCGGCGAGGGGGGGGTTCGAACCGGTAGTGACCCACCCGGTTTTCAAGTGGGGGGGGGTCGAACCGGTAGTGACCCCCCCCCCTTTTCATGATGGACTGGGGGGGGAAGGAGGAAGGGGTTCGAACCGGCGGTGACCCCCCCGGTTTTCGAGGGGGGGGGGGACGGGTTAGGAACCCCCAGTGACACCCCCCCGGTTTTCCGCCAGCAGCGGTAGAACACGCTCTTTCAGATCACCTACCTTGTCGCATCGCGCCCCGCGATGCGCGACGCGCGAGGCGCGGTGATCTTCGTGCCCTCGGGGGCGACCTGGGGTCTCCTGCAGTCGGGCTGCTGGAATAAGGAACGCAAAGTAAGGAACGAAGTTCTCTCTGGCGACGGAAACGCCTCGCGCACGAGGAGGGCTAGAGGAACAGCCACGGAAGGACCCGAGGAACCTCGAGCACCTTCCGAACCCCAACTGTTCCTTGTTCCTTGCTTCAACGACTTTTGACTGCACCTCCTCCGCGTCGTTTGAGGTCGGGCATGTCCTCCTACAGGCCGACTTTACGAAACATAAAAAATGCCCCCCCCCCCCCCCAAAAAAAAAACACTCCAAAATGATCAAACACATAATAGGAAAATCGCCCCCAGGCTATGTCTTAACTAGTTGTGCACATCCCTCCAGTAGAGGGGCAGGCCCGACTTCAGCGTCGTTCCGTCTGATGGGCCTGCTTTCCACCACCACCACCACCACCACCACAAGTTGGAGGGGGGAATGAGGAGGAGGAGGAGGGGAGGAGGAGGAGGAGGAGGAGGAGGAGGAGGACCCCCTACCCCCCAACTTCTGGTGGTGGTGGTGGACAACAGGCCCATCACCGTTGGCGTCCGCGGGGGCCGGCCTGCCCCTCGCCGCCGCGGTGGTACAGGTAGCCGTCGGGGGGCCACCTGACGCTCACGGGCGCGCCGTGCAGGCCTGGCGGGGGGCTCCTCCTCCTCCTCCTCCTCCCTCCTCCTCCTCCTCCTCCTCCTCCTCCTCCTCCTCCTCCTCGCCCTCCTCCTCCTCTCCTCCTCCTCCTCCTCCTCCCTCCTCCGCCTCCTCCTTCTCCTCCTCCTCCTCCTCCTCCTCCTCCTCCTCCTCCCGGCTGGCACAGGGGGGGATGCCTCGACCAGGAGCCGGCGACACACACCGCCCACTAGATCGGCAATACAGTCAACCAACATAGTAAGGATGTGCGATAAGGACGCAAGGGCCTTGGACGCCCATTTCGAAGCTTGTCGGGCGGGGCGCGGCCAGCGAAAGCGGCGAAGGATGGACCGAGGAGGCAAGGATGCCAGGGTACCCTTGGGAAGGGTGCCCATCCTTGCTATGCGGGTTGACAGTAGGCCTCCGGCAGTGCATCCGCACCTTCCTGGGCAGGCTGGGGCTGTCGGGCCCCCGTCGGCGATCAGTGGGCGACTGGAAGTCGATGCATCCACCCCTATGCCTATCCTTCGGTCGGGCATGTCCTCCTGCAGGCGGGTGTGTTGTAGGAAAAAATAGGCACTTGACCAAACATAGGCATGACTAGTCAGAGATAGGCAAAAAAGCACCGCCTCCGGACTGTTAGTTATATATCACTTTGGAATACTCCTCCTGTACAGGGACACGCCCGACTTGAGCCTATCCCCCCCCCCTGTCGTTGCCCCCCGGAGGCCCTCGAACTCGAGGTGGATGGTCGGGAACTTGTCGGGCTTCCTGGTGTAGCGCCCGAGGCGCCAGCAGATGGGGTCCGCGCCTCGCTCGGGGCCCGCCCCAACCCCCTGCTGCCGAGGCCTCCGACACAGGGTTGCGGATGCCATGGCAATGGGCACCCCAGCAATCCTGTCATCGAATTGCAAGAAAAGTGCTGGACGTGTCTAGGAGGTGCTCCAAAAATGTTTCGAGCCATGCTGTGTTCTACATGCTTACGGCATGCTTGACACATGCTTTGCTGGCAAGCATGTGGCAACATGCTTCCTCCCCACTGGTCGTCGTCCACGGACACAGGGAGAGGTGGGCGGAGCTAGGCAACCAAAACGTACCGATGCAGCAACTCCCCGGGGTGCGTTCTGGCCAGAATTTGAGGGCGGATGCAGCCGAGTGCCACGAGTGCAGGATAGCGGCGTCGGGATCTTCCTCCCTTGCCGGAAAAGCATCCCTGGATCGATTCCCGCCCCCCGGGGGGCAAACGCCCGTAGACCGCCCGTCGCGCGGCCCCCCAGGAGAATCTGAGCTGGAGCAGTGGTGAGTGGTGACCCCGGGCGCAGATCCGCGCCTTCCCTCCAGGCATCGCAGTTGTGGAGGCCGCAGTGCTCGTAGATCGACTTCACGATCCTCTCGAACACTCTCTCGGGGAAGTACGTGTACGTGGTGCCACTGCTGACGGCCACTTCGGCGTCCGCGTCCGTGGTGGGCATCGAGTGCGCGCCGACCCGCAGACTGACCAGGGACACATTGTAGTAGCGGTCCGCCTTCATCCGCAGCCAAGTTACAGAGCCACCCTCGGCAGCTGTGTGGTACTGCCTGTTGGTTCCACCGAACGTGAGAACGCCGCCGTCCTCTGCCAGGCACATGGAGAAGAGCCCGGGGTTTACGCTTCTCCAGTCTCTGAACATGTCCTGCAAGACTCCCGTGGACTCATTGCCGGCCGGCGGTGCAAGGCCCAGGATGCCGCTGACCTCCCACTCTCTCAAGAAGGGTGAGCCTCCTCCTCCTCCTCCTCCTCCTCCTCCTCCTCCTCCTCCTCCTCCTCCTCCTCCTGATCCTCCTACCTCCTCCTCCTCCTCCTCCTCCTCCTCTCCTCCTCCCTCCTCCTCCTCCTCCTCGGAAAGACGGGAGGAAGAGAGGAGAGACGGGGCAGGGGCGGGCCGGCGGGTGGAGGAGCGGCAGGATGAGCGGAGGGGGGGGGGGCGGGGGAGACGGGCAGGGGCGGGGGCAGGGGAAGGCGAGGGGGAAGGCACTGAAGGGGCCCTGGGACACACAAACAAATACACACAAATATGAATATCCCCCATGTTGTCCTATATTACCTAACAGCGAAGACTGATAGGTTTCTAGTTGACTCAAAAGAGCTCACAGATCACTCCACAGGGGGGTCCGGGCAGGTGTTGGGGAGTTGCCGGGCGGCAGGGTGCCGGGCTCGTTTTTCACCAACAGTCGCACACTTCGTGCTCTTCGACTTCCCAGAACTCCATTCCCAGGCCACATTCTGAATACCCGGATGCAACAGTCACACACTTCGTGCTCTTCGAGATCCCAGAACGCCATTCCCGGGCCACATTTAAAATAACCGGATGCAACAGTCACACACTTCGTGCTCTTCGACATCCCAGAACGCCATTCCCGGGCTACATTTTGGATGCCCGGATGCAACAGTCACACACTTCGTGCTCTTCGAGTTCCCAGAATTCCATTCCCGGGCCACATTCTGGATGCCCGGAGCCAACTGTAGGCCACTTCCTGGTCTTCGAGTTCCCAGAACTCCATTCCCGGGCCACATTTTGAATAGCCAGACGCTTCAGGCATTGCTAGTGACACTGCAGTCCGCTGCATTCAATCGTGCCACTGCATTCACTCACTGCAGGAGGAGGAGGAGGAGGAGGAGGAGGAGGAGGAGGAGGAGGAGGAGGAGGAGGAGGAGGAG
>CAUYUJ010005294.1:0-10000 GCA_963575745.1 Prorocentrum cordatum
TAGTAGTAGTAGTAGTCGTAGTAGTAGTAGTAGTAGTAGTAGTAGTAGTCGTAGTAGTCGTCGTAGTAGTAGTAGTAGTAGTAGTAGTAGTAGTAGTAGTAGTAGTAGTAGTAGTAGTAGCAGTAGTAATGGAAGTGGTAGTCGTAGTGGTAGTGGGGGCCACAGATTGCGAGAGGGAGAGGCGCTCGCCGCGCCCCGCCCAGGCGGAGGCTGCCATGAACACGTGCACGGAGACAGGGGCGGAGTGGCCGAGGGGGGGGGGGGCGGGGCGGCTTTCTCGGAATCGGGGGCCGCGGGTTTCTTTACTGCAAAGCCTCATTTCTCGTGTTGCTGGAGTTTGTGGTGGTCACAACACGTGAGCCCGCTTCGGCGGCCACAACGCCTTGTCGGCCAGATCGCTGGCATGTCTTGTAACCATACGAAGTGCCTCCACTTCCATATGAAACCCACAATGCGCTTCGGAGTACCAGGCATCCTGGTATTCGAGTCTTGTCGCGAAAGCTTATCCACATGGGACATGGAGCATATACCAACAACCACGAAAGAGGCAGCGCCCGCTCCGTTGACACAGCCTCCGACCAAAAACAATGGCAAGGCCATTGCGCTGCTCAAGTGCTCTGTCACATTGGCGTGACTCAGTGTGTCCATGCCGGCCCTTCTGTTTTTTCGGAACATTTAGTTGGTTCTCGACGGTTTTTTAACCTCCGGATGCCTTCAGCGGCTGCCCGAGTCATGGCCCGAGAACCACCAGGGGCAGCGTAGGGTGAGCTGGGCGCCAGAGGGACTCAGATATCCTCGCGTCGTGAAGAAACGACGACAGGAGGTGGAGGGCTGGAGATAGCACGCTACGCATGGAATGAACGACGAAAGGCAACGAAATCTATGAGCTTTCTGGTTTATGACTAGTGAACAGTCGCATCGAGTCAATTGACTGGTGGAAGCGATGATGCACTCCTTGGATGGTGGAGGCTGTGATGTACTCCTCTGATTGGGGCACTGAAGGCGTGGAGGGTGGGAGCGGGGGAGGGGAGAGGGTTGCGAGAGCAGGTGGCGGAGGGAAGGGGAGAGGAGGGGAGCGAGTCAGGAAGGGAGGAGGCGGAGGAGGGCCAAGGGAGAAGAAGTTGGACGGAGTTTGCGGGAGGAGGGAAGAAGAGAGAGAGAGAGAGAGAGAGTGGAAGGGCGGAGGAGGCGGAAGGATGGAGGCGGGAGGGGGGAGGGGGGATGGAGGGGAGCAGAGGGGGGAGGGAGTCTGCACGAGGAGGGAGGCAGTGAGGGCGGAGGGGTAGGATGAACGGAACGAAGCAGCGCTGTCTTTGGTCGCCGAGGCGCTTGCATTGCTCGTCTGCGTCGCATTGGCGACTTGCCCCGACCGGCCGCGCACGTCCTGGAGCCCGCTGGAACCACTCAGAATCACCCAACAGCCCTCTCCTTTGCCTCTGCCTCCTCCTCCTCCTCCTCGCTTGCTCCTCCTCCTCCTCCTCCTCCTGCTCCTCCTCCCTCCTCTTCGCTCCTTCTCGCCCGTACTCTTCGCCCCTCCTGGCTCGTCGACCTCGCTCTCCCTCCGTCCTCGTCCCCCCCCTTTCTCGTTCCCGTCGTCCTCCTCATCCCTGCGCTGGTTCAAGAGCGTGTCGTCCGTTTTGACATCGATATCATCTCCAGAGGTGTGCGTCGTCGCCCTCCTCGCTCATCCCCTCCTGTTCTCTCTCTCTCTCTCTCCTGCTGCTGCCCCACCACCTGCTCGTCGTCCTCGCATGTCCCCCTCCCTCCTCATCCTCCTCTTCCTCCTGCATCCTTCTCCTTTCTCCTCTTCCTCTCCCTCCCTTCTTCCCCTCCTCCCTCCTTCCTCCTCTCTCATCCCTCCTCCCTCCTCCTCCCTCCTACCTGCTACCTCCCTTCCTCCCACCCTACCTTCCCCCCCCCTCCTCCCTCCTCCTCCTCCTCCTCCTCCTCCTCCTCCTCCTCCTCCTCCTCCTCGTCCTCCTCCTCCTCCTCCTCCCCCCTCCCTCCCTCTCCCTCCTCCTCCTCTCCTCTCTCCTCCTCCTCCTCTCCTCCTCCCTCCCTCCCTCCCTCCCCTCTCCTCCCCTCCCCTCCCCTCCCTCTCCCTCCCCTCCCCCTGCCCCTGCCCCTGCCCCTCCCCTCCTCCTCCTCCTCCTCCTCCTCCTCCTCCTCCTCCTACATTCAGCCGCTGTTCGTGTCGGGCGCCGGTGCACTCGAGCATACACCGCGGCATCAAGGTGATCGGATCACTGCAGGTTGGAGAGGAAGCACCGAGCACTCGCAATGAATTTTCTAGTCCACCCATTCCTCCTCAACACCGCCTCCAATGCTTTCCTCCCCCACCTCATCTCCAAGACTGGTGACAGGAAGAAACGGCTCCCCATACACGCACTGAGAGATGCCGTCCCCATAGCGTCTCGGGCTCCGCTGAGCTCGAGCACACACCGCGACATCAAGGTGCTCGGTCCACTGCAGGTTGCAGAGGAAGCACGGAGCGTTTTCCTCCTCCTCCACCACTCTGTCCTCAATACTTCCCCTGCGTATTAGGCCCCTGGTCTGCCCCGGTGGCCACGTGCCTCACGGGCCTACCACCACGGCCAGGAATGTGACGGCGCTGCGGACCGAAGAGCGGGGCTACACCCAGCCGCTGTTCGTCTGGGGTGCCGCTGCGCTAGAACATGCACCACAACAATAACGTGCTCCAACACGTGTTGCAGAGGAAGCAACCGACCGCCCGCAATGAGTGCTCTCAGCTCCCCCATCCATCCTCGAACTCCTCCGCCAGCACCTCCCCCGCAGTGTCCACGCGGCACTTCTGTCGTAACGGCGCTGGCTGCTGGAATGTACTCATCTTATCCACTCCCTCATCGAGGGCACTGCGGCAGCTTGATGATGAACATGGCCTCACTGAGGCAGTGTTCCTACAGAGTGTGTCGCGCTAGACCTCTCGTCTATCTGGCGTCTCCATCACCGCATTACCAGCCTGCTCCTCCACCTCCTATCCATCAGCGCCCTCATCGGGGGGCGGTGCGGCAGCTTGATTGCGAAAGAGGCCTCACCGAGGCAGTACTCCTTCAGAGTATGGCGCGCCAATCTCCCCATCCAAACTCACGTTTTTTCCCTCTCCACCATTGGAATCACATCAGGCAGAAACATAACGAATGCGCACGATCATGGTCCATCAGCAAGCAGCAACGACACGGAAGAACCAAGAGCGAGCGGGCGCTCTGCCCATTCGCAGGATTCGAAGAGGCATGCACAGGCATCCACCAAAGCGGACGCACATACAAGAGCGCTTCCCCAGCCAGCAGCGGGGGACGGTCCGAAGGAGCGGGATGGGCGAGAGGAGAGGGGGGAGGTCCGACATCTGTTCGAGGAACAAATCAAAGCCGTCACCATCGAGACTCTGCGTGACGACGTGCCCAGCGACGACACGCCCAGCGACGACGCGCCAAGTGCGCGCCTGGAGGACTAGAGGAGGAGGGCGACGACGAAGATGGATGAAAATACTGTGGTGCATGATAATGCAAATCGGAATATGTAAGTTCAGCCGTCGCCGTGCCGAGCCTCTGATGTCTGTCTGAGCGCCGCGTGGATACATGGAAGATCAAAGTTAACCCCTTTCACAATCAGTTTGCCACTTGCGAGGAGCTTATTTCGAAGGTGTTGCCTTGCCGGCTCTTTTTTGAGACAGCTTGATCAGATTTTTTGTCCTGGTTTCAAAGTTGACCGCATCACCTGGACCACCGTGTTGCGAAGAAGAATGTGCATTGCGGGGTGGAGCGTCCTTTTTGGCCGCGTTCACGGTGGTGTACGTGTCCTTTCTGGCCGCGGCCGTCTCCGTGTGGGCTGCGGTTGCCTCCTCCGCCTCTGGATCGGCAGTCGCCTCTGGAGATTCTGCAACGGTGGTCGTCCCGGGTAGAGCGGGCGCCCCTCATGAGGCAGGCACATTTGGCCTGTCCGCAATTCCTTTGGCGAAATTTGGGATGCTTGCAACGAGCTCCATGTCATCGCCATTGTCCTCAGTCCCACCACCTGCAGACCACTCTTCATCATTTGGCACACCAGCGTCAGATGTATGGTGTTCAATATTGGAAGTATCACCATTGCAACCAGAAAACACGTTGTCTGATTGATTCACTTCTTCTGGCTCGATTCTGGGCGTGTACTCCCGAGGCGGACAAGGGTATGCATGCGCAACCGCTGTAGGCACAAACTATTATTCGAACCCGTTCATATAGTGCAGGGGATAATCGGAGGAAGAAGGAGCCCATCATGATACCGAGACTGACGCTGTGGATCCAAGTCCTGCGTTTGAGGCGTGTGCGGAACACCGCAGAGAGTTCCTGCGCCACCCATTCGCGAAAAGCATTCGAGCTCTGCTGTGTCCTTCTGCGCCCGCAACATATGAGCACGACGGTCACGCAGACGACGATGTCTGGACCTGCTGGTGGATGCTTCGTACCGAGTGTTGCTGCCGCTGCAGGGTCACCGTCTCCGACAAATTTGGGACTGCGGCGCACGGCCGGTGTACATGTCTGGGTAATTATGCTCGCGGCCGCCCGCGGAGCGGACGGGCTGCGCGCTTGGCCGCTGCCCGGAAGAGGAAGGCTTGTCCTTCCGCCAAAATTTCTCGGGCAAGCGGTTTCCTTCTCCTCCTCCTCGTCCTTCTCCTCCTCTTCCTCCTCCTCCTCGTCGTCGTCGTTTTCCTCCTCCTCCTCCTCCTCATCGTCCTTCTCCTCCTCTTCCTCCTCCTCCTCCTCCTCCTCCTCCTCCTCCTCCCTTCCCCACCCTCCCCCCTCAGGAGATGGAGATGCCCTTCCTCAAGGGCATCGAGGTGGGGCCTGGCGAGGAGTCCAACAAGGCCCTGGCCGCCTGCGACGCGGCCGCCACTCAGGCGCCCCCGCCCGCGATCGGGGAGCAGGGCGAGGGCAGAGCTCGAGCTGGACAGTGTTTTGGCGATGTCGTGGACCGTTTTCGTTTTTGATTTCGTTGTGAAGCAAGGGTGGAGCGGAGGCAGAGCGAGGGACAAGCGAGCGGCTCGCAGAGCAGTGTCGGATCCGAAGACCACCTGTCTGGCCCCGCCGCCCAGGCCAAAAGTCAGGGGGAGGGGGGGTTGAAACGCCGAGCGCGGGCAAGGACGCCTGACGATTCGGTGGAATACCCCTGAGGGGAAGAGGGGGAGGAGGGGGGGAGAGGGGGAGGAGGAGGGGAAGAGAGGGGGAGGAGGAGGGGGAGACGTAGGGAAAACGAAAACAAAACGAAAACGAACAACACGGTTTAGCTCGAGCCCTGTGGAGGACCAGGGGCAGCGTCGCGGGCTGGGTAGGCTGAGGAGTGCGGGAGGTTGCGGAGGCTTTCGGGCGCTCTCGTCGGGCATCGGCGATTTTCCAGCTCTGGGGTGCGTCCCGGCGGCTGCGCCTCGCCGAGAGCGTTCCGAGGGGTGCCCTGATTGTGCCGGCCGGCCGCCTGAGGCTTGGGTGCTATGACCTGCGAGCCAGACGACGAGGATCATCGTGGGGAGATCGGCTCAGGGGGGAGATGCCGACCCCGAGTCGCCCACTCATCGCCGACAGCTGGCCCGAGAGCCCACACCCCGCGCAGGAACGTGCGGATTCTTCGTCGGGGGCCTGGCGCCGACGTAACTCGGCGCCTCGTCGCCGATGCCAGACCCCCCCCCCCACCGCTGCCCCTCACAGGAGGAGGCGACGCCTGCCTGCCTGCCTGCTCATCCCGGAATCGGCCACAAGTGGTGTGCGTGTCCTGGCGGCGGACGGAGGTTCGCTTCGTCCGGAGTGGCGCACCCCGGCGGGCGGGGAGCGCCTCCGGCACGCGGCGGGGGACGTCCTTTGGTGTCGTCCGCGGGGGTGGCGCTCCCCCCGCCCGGGGAGGCCGAGGACGAGCGTCGAGCAGATGCGGCCGGAGTACGGGGGGTCCGATGGGGTCCGAGTATGTGGGCGGTCCGAGCAGAGGGGGTCCGAGTAGATGGGGTGCGAGCAGATCCGGTCCGAGCAGGTGGGGTCGGGGCAGAGGGGGCCCGATGGGGTCCAGAGCAGACGGGGGCGGATCCCCCCGGCCTGTCAGAGGGGGTCCAGGCAGATGGTGTCGGAGGATCGCGCCGCATCGCCGATGCATCGGCGATGCGGCTCGATTTAGAGTCCTATTTTTTCCACGCCGACGGCCGCCGATGCATCGGCGATGCTTTGGCGCTGCGGCGCGATCCTCTGACCCCATGTGCTCGGACCTCGTTTGGGAGGCTCCAGGGGAGGAGCCTGTGGCTTGCGTATCCTGCGGCGATGCCGACCACGAACATGATCTGCTCTCAAGCACAGCAGAGCTTGACAGATTTTTTGTGTCCACTCATTTTGGTAGGAGGTTGCCAGGGGGCCTTCTGCACCTGTGGGAATGCGAGGCCTTACAATCCCGCTCGCGGGTCGCACAGCGGAGGATAATGAGGGGGAGGGGACCTTCCCTTTGGGCGCTCCCTCTTCCAAATGTTTATTAGCCCCTCTCGCAGACTTGCCGAAACGGTAATTGATGTCGCTTGATTTGTATCGCCAGCATCTTTCCTTCATTGTCAGGTGTACTTGAACAGTGTGGTGACTTTATTACCCCAACTTCTGACTTTCTTCGCATGAATTGTACGGGTTCGGTTGTGCCTACAGGCTCGTGACTCAACCTGGTTGTGTTTCGAATCCAGGTAGGAGAAGGCAGACATTTGCAAACGCTGCACAAGCAGCATCGTCCGCAGCATAGTGGAATTTTGCAAGTCGCGTGCGTGTCGTTTGAGTCGGCAGCCTGAGAAACAGTCCGTGGTCTTGAGCTCTCGCTTGCGAGCGGGCCTGACCCACTGTAAAGCAGCATCTCAGCCTGCGTCTGCAAGCCTGGCGGAAGGGCGGTTCTGGACAACATTCCGCGTCTAATGTTGGGTTCAGGAGTTGCAGCTGAGTATGCAACTGGGGTGCACGAGCCGGCTGGACGTCTTATGCCGAGGGCGGATGTTTTACAGTCTGTCGCGCGTTTTCCTTCTCCGTTCTCCTTCCTCTTCGTCTCTTCCGCCGCCTCCTCCCCCTCCTCCTCATCCTCCCTTCTCCTCTGGGGTTATGTTCCATGTTTTTGGTTGCAGCGCGATCTGATCACAGTGCCCGCTGATGCGTGACAGGCGTTTCGGGGGCTGCGCTTCATGCAGACACATAATGAAGTTGCAACGGACGGGCACGGCGCGCCTGGTCGTGCTGCGTGGGGCGTTCTCGCAGCACCCCCCGCCCCAGGCGCAGGCCTCCACGAGCCAGGCGTTCGCCCTCGTCAAGCAGAGCCTGGTCGCCGCGGGCAACTACACCGACAAGGAGCTGGGCCAGGCGAACAAGGAGGCCCTGACCGAGCTCCAGGATCGCCGCGCGAGGAGGGTGCGGCGGCGGAGGCGGAGGTGGAGGAGGCGGGGAGGGGAGGAGGATGGATACGAGACGGGGGAGGAGGAGGACGAGAAGCGGGAGGTGGTGGCGGAGGAGGGCGAGGGCAATGGGGTGTGCTTGTTCCATCTTTGTCTGGAGCGTAGAGAACAGTGCAAGGCCGTTCCATTTTCACAAATGGTTCTCGCCCGAATGGCAGCACCATGCGGCGCCCGTCTCTTCCTAGGGCGCGTCTTGCAGTGAAAGGGGATGCCTCCCAGATCTTAAGAGGACGGGGCCTGCACAAGAGGGTGTGTTGCAGCACCGTTGATGCATCCTGGGTGTACGCTGGTCCACCCCATGCTCCTCCTCCTCCTCCTCCTCCTCCTCCTCCTCCAGGTTCCTCCACCATTCATGAGGCGACGAGCCTTTGCGCGGCCTGAACCGTGAACGACAGAACAAGAGAGCTTCGCTCTTGCACTGTGTGGTATCCGAGACTCTCCGCCTCCGACAGGCGCATCATCATCATCACCATCATCATCATCATCATCATCATCATCATCATCATCATCATCACCATCATCAACATCATCCTCATCCTCATCCTCATCATCATCATCATCATCATCATCATCATCATCATCATCATCAGGATCACCATCATCAGCGTCATGATCATCATCATTGTCGTCGTCGTCGTCGTCGTCGCATCATCATCATCATCATCATCATTGTTGTTGTTGTTGTTGTTGTACGTAGTTGTCGTTGTTGTTGCTGCTGTTGTTGTTGGTGGTGGTGGTGGCTGTGTTGTTGTTGTTGTTGTTGTTGTTGTTGTTGTTGTTGTTGTTGTGGTTGTTGTTGTTGTTGTTGATGTTGCTGCTATTGTTGCTGTTGCTGCTGCTGCTGTTGTTGCTGCTGCTTTTTTTTGTTTTTTTTGAGTGTTTTTTGTTTTGCTTATTATTCTTCTGATTGCTACACTCATAGTTATCATTGTTGTTATTGCTATCATCACCATCACCAGTGCCATGTTCCTCACTCGCTCGTCGGCACAAACTTCATTTACAGCACTACGATGTTTCATATTGGTTCATGTCTGCCTTGAGGACGACTGCAGGTCGCCGCAGCATTCCGGATGCGCAGGATATTGGTATCGCTGTCGAGCCACATATCACCGTGCCCTTAACGCACTCGCTACATGTGGGCAGAGTGCCACAACTTTTCGTCGACCCCACGACCCCTTCCTACTCCACCCTCCACCCTCCATAAGGTTGAGTTCAGCATTGGCATCACCTGGCAGTATCCCGTTGAATCCAGGTTTCGTTCCGCTTAATCGTGCCCGATCCCGGGAGTAATTCGACCAGATCCAGCTTCATGGCCTCTCCAGCTGGCGCAGTAGGCCTGAATTGTTTCTGTGAACACCTCCCGGGAGCTGCTTGTGAAAATCCTCCTCGACCTTCCTTTACCCCCCTCCTCCTTCGCCCTCCCCCTTCCGCCCCCCTCCCCCTCAGGAGGGATCAGAAAAGCGTACACGTACGTGAATTTTCGTGGGTTTCGAGAGTATGCGTTGCGCGAACGCTCGCAGCACGAGGCTGGCCTCGCAGACTGGGGCCCGTATTCGTGCACGTGGCTGGGCGCGTACGTCCTCTGCGGGCTCCATCCCGCCCTCTCCCCCTCCCCGCAGGGAGACCCGCCCTGCTCCCGATGCATCCTGCGAGAGGGGGTCCTGCTTGCGGGCGGGCTCCTCGTCATCCCTCCCGCGGGTGTGCTCCTCCCAATTCATGGCCTTTGTGGGCTTCTGGATCCCCCCCCCCACAGGAAACCGCCGCCTCGCTGACGAAGAAGCTGACAGACTTCCGCGCCTCCACTGCGGAGCGGAAGACGGCCGCGGTCGTCGCCGAGGCGGGCGGCCCCGCCCCCCCCCGCTCAACGGGCACGGGGCTCGGGCGGTCTTGTCTTCCTCGAGCCTTCCTTCCCCCATCCCCCGGACCCCCGGGGCAGCGGTCGAACAAGTCCTTTCGACTGTCCGCATCCTGCCCTTTTTCCTCGCTCGCCTCCTCCTCTTCCTCCTCCTCCTCCTCCTCCTCCTCCTCCTGGTCGTCCTCCTCCTGGTCCTCCTCCTCCTCCTTCTCCTCCTCCTCCTCCTGGTCCTCCTGGTCCTCCTGGTCCTCCTGGTCCTCATCCTCCTCCTCCTTCTCTTCCTCCTCCTCCTCCTGGTCCTCCTCCTCCTCCTCCTCCTCCTCCTCCTCCTCCTCCTCCCCTCTCCTTCTCCTCGCCCTGCTCACCCCCCTGCCCTGGTGCCCGCCTTGGTTTCAGGCAGCGGCGGCCACTGGGGGCCAGGGCATCGTGAGGCCGGGGTGTCCAGCTCGGGCAACCACGGGGCTGTGCCCGTCGAGGGTGGGAGGCTTTGCCTCGGCACCCGGGTGGAGGGCCCACGACCGCCCGAACCAGCGACGGGGCAGCCCCCCGGCAGCTCCTGAGCGGCGAACACATCCGCATCCGCGCCCTCGCGGTCTGGATTCCCGGGCGCGATCCCGCGGACGTGCGGACCGCGCGGGGCATCCGCGACAAACACGCCCCGTGCGCGCGGGGTCGCGGCCCGGAGGCCTGGCCCCGCG
>CAUYUJ010005294.1:12500-22500 GCA_963575745.1 Prorocentrum cordatum
CCTTGCCCCTGATTCACTGCTACTCCCCGTCTCCCTCCATCTCTCTCCCTTCTCCTCCCCTACAAGTCTTTCTCCCTCAGCAGTTCCCTGGCGACCCCGTTTGGGCCATTGGCGGCCATTGGGCTTTTCTTGGATCCTTGCTTCTTCGTCCCACCCCGTGTCCCATTCCTCCTGTCTTGGGCGTAGTGTTCCCTTGGTGACCAAATTTACCCCCCCAGTCGGCTATGGCGATTGGTCTGGAGTCGATGGGCCGAGCCCCCTAATTTTGCCGACGTTCGGCTGTCGTCGACATGTCCGGTATGCGCGTGATGGTTGAAGCTGAAGGAGCCTACCATCGTCCTGCCCAGGATGTCCCTTGCTTTGACTTGTGCGCTTTCCTATGCTACCGTTTGCGTGCTGGCCCTCCTGCCGGTGGCTCTTCGCGTGTCGCAGACTGCCAGTGCTCCATGGCTTCTTGCACCTCTGTCGTGGCCGCGTGCTGGTTGGATTGTCCATTAATCTGTGGCAGTCTACCAGGCTGCTGGCGGAGAAGTAAGGGCGCATGAGTCGCCCGATAGTGCTGGCACCCTTATTGGCCGGATCCGAAGTTCGATTCACTTGCTTTGGGAGTGTAGGAGTACACCTGCGAGCCAGTGGAATCTTCTTCCTGACCAGCGCAGCTCTGATGTTACATTGTAATGGCCTCCGGCCAGTGCCGCCGATCCGGGGGGCTCCGGATTCGGTGATCTTCGCGGTTCTGTGGCCTCCTCCTTCCTCGATTCTTCTGGCCCTTTTTCTTCTCCCCGGTTCTCGTTATCCTCTGCCTCCCGCTGACCCCTTAGCGTCGCGTGCTTGCTCCCCTCTTCGTCCTCGCTCGTCCTCGTTCCCGCGGGGGGGGTGCCTGGAGAGGTCCCGGGGGGAGTCCGGTGAGGGTTCCGAGGGGAGGGTCCTGGGGGCGGTAGCGGCTAGATCTGAGGATGGTCCCCTGGGACCCCTGGGACCCCCCGAAACATTTTGGGGATGCGCGAATCAGTAAGGAAACGCCAGATGGGGGACCGCCCCGCCCTCCCCCCCTCCCCCCCTTTCCCGGACCCCCGAAACATCTTGGGGATGCGCAAATCATCAAAGAAAACGCCAGATGGGAGACTGCCCCCTCCCCTCCCTCCCCCCTTCCCAGCAGAGCCACCTCGGCGACCCCCACCAAGCAGAGCTGAAGCTCTTGCTTGGGCTCAGAGCTGACACTCTTGTAGTTCACACGCCAGATCGGCGGATACGGCACTCGATGTTGTGGGTTTCCGAGCCTGGGCGATATTGGTTTTTGGCTTGTTGGGCAAGGAACGGCGTCACATCTCTTTTCTCTCGCCTCGACTCCGTGCGCTTTTCCCTGAGCGAGTTGCTGTGAGATGTGGCGTCTTGGACCCATTGTCGGCATCTTTTCCATCCGCCATGTTGTGAAATCGCGCGGAAGATGTCCTTTCATGTGCAACCATTCTAGCCACCACGTATGGGCTCACGTGGGTGCGCGCCCGTGGACACCGTCGGCAAGGGACCCCCGTAGGCGAGGCTGCACCTGTGGATCGAGTATCCCCCGTTGTTGCCGTCCCCGTTGTTGCGGACCCCTCTGTACCAGTACGGTGCTCCGCCTTCCTTTATTGCCTGTTTTTGAATTTTATCATCATGGGGCGCGTCCAACCCACGCGGAATGCAGATCCAAAGAGTCTTCCTCCTTCCCGTTCCTCCCTCCCTGCTGCTCTCTCTTGCCTCCTCTTTCTTCTCGGCTCCCTCCTTCTGCCCCCCCCTTCTCGCAGGCCCAGGAGAAGTCCACTGCCGCTGAAGCAGAGGCGGGAGCTTCTTTGCAGCTGCCACAAGCGGGATAGGAGGAGGAGGAGGAAGAGGAGGAGGAAGGGGAGGAGGAGGAGGAGGATGAGGAGGAGGAGGAGGAGAAGGAGGAGGAGGAGGAGCAGGAGGAGGAGGAGGAGGAGGAGGACGAGGACCAGTATAAAACCCAAGGCTCACCATCGATGTCACAATAAACCCTCCATCCAAGATCCCGCTTCATATGTCCGTGCAAGGCTCTATTTTCTTCAGGGGGGTGCCCTGTTGGATGACATCTGCCTGGAAATCATGGTCCGTGCCAAAACACCTCTCCTGGGACTTCAACGCTGCGAATCAACGTTACTGTTGCATCCTGGCGGTCTTGACTCGTGCCAGAACACCATTCCTGGGAGCTCAGCACCGCGAATCAACCTGACTGTTGCGCCCTGACGGTCGTTCATCGTGCCGAAACATCATGTGTGAGGCGCGAACCAAAAGACATCTTCGGAATTGCTATAAGCTCTTAAGACACATGTGCGCCATTCTAAGGCGAGAGCCATATTTTGAAAGGGCTCCCCATCGGTGAAACTCTTGACAACTTCTCAGACGAATGGGTGCGGCGCTGAGGCGAGATTCACATTTTGAACCCCCTGCCCTCCATCCGTGAAGCTCTTGGAAACATCTAAAACGAATGTGCGGTGCGCGGCGCTGAGGCGAGTGCGGAGCGCCCTCCATCAGTGAAACCCTTCGGAAACTTTACATACGAATCGGGGCGGCGCTGAGGCAAGAGCCACATTTTGAGAACGACCCGCCCTCCATCCGTGAAGCTCTTGTAAACGTGAAGCTTACCAATCATACACGGTGAGGGAGGCTCAGGCAAAACGCCCGGCCCGCCCTCCCGACTTATCTCGGGGTGCGACAGGGATGCGTTATTCGCCGAGCGCGTTCCACTGCTCGCAAAGTGCCTACTCGCAAACGCCCGAAAACCCCCCCAGCGGATCCAGGCCATTTGCGAGTAGTCACTTTGCGAGTAGTGGAACGTGCTCGTCTAGTTATTCACGAAGAGAACGGATTGGGGATGAGGAGTACATATGAGGAGGAGGAGGAGGAGGCGGAAGGCTCACACCTGGAGGACGCTCCCCGCAAAGGAGGATGAGAAACATGATGCCGACCATGATGTTGACTATGATGATGACTATGATGCTGATGCTGATGACGATGATGCTGGTGATCCTGACGATGACGATGACGATGACAACGACGACGACTGCGATGACAACGATTCTGATTATGATGATGATGGTGAAGGTGATGGTGATGATGATGATGATGATGGTGATGGTGGTGGTGATGATGAGACTGTTGATGACCATCAGGATGATGATGATGATGAGGAGGAGGAGGAGGATACCGACGACGATGATGCTTTTTTTCTGCTGATGATGATGGTGATGGTGGTGGTGATGGTGCTGATGACGACGATGATGCTGACGATGATGCTGATGATGGTGATGCTGATGCTGCTGATGATGATGATGATGCTGCTGATGATGAAGGTGGTGGGTGGTTGTGATGGTGATGCTTATGATGCTGCTGCTGATGATGCTGATGATAGTGATGATGATGATGCTTCTGCTGATGATGATGCTGATACTGATGATGATGGTGATGATGATGCTGACGACGATGATAGTGACGACGACGATGATGATGATGATGATGATGATGATTATGATGATGATGATGATGATGATGATGATGATGATGATGATACATGATGATGATGACGATGATGATGATCATGATGCTGCTGCTGCTGATCATGATGATACTGATGACGATGATGATGATGATGCTGATGATGATGATGCTGATGCTGATGCTGATGCTGATGCTGATGCTGCTGTTGCTGATGATGATGATGATGATGATGATGATGATGATGATGATGATGATGATGATGATGATGATGATGATGATGATGATGATGATGATGGGGCTGCATTTGATGTTGACGATTGTTATCGGAGGCGGCACCATATCGTGTAGCGTAAGCGTAATCTGTATGTGCTCGCACAGGAACAATATCCACGACAATGGGTGTCCCTGTGCTGCCGAAGCTACAACGAGGAGGAGGAGGGGGGGGGAGGGTAAGAGGAGGGGGAGAGGGAGGAGGAGGAGGAGGAGGAGGAGGAGGAGGAGGAGGAGGAGGAGGAGGAGGAGGAGGAGGAGGAGAGAGGAGGAGGAGGAGGAGGAGGAGGAGGAGGAGGAGGAGGAGGAGGAGGAGGAGGAGGAGGAGGAGGAGGAGGAGGAGGGAGGAGGAGGAGGAGGAGGAGGAGGAGGAGGAGGAGGAGGAGGAGGAGGAGGAGGAGGAGGAGGAGGAGGAGGAGGAGGAGGAGGTTAAGGAGGAGGAGGAGGAGGAGGAGGATGAGGAGGGGGAGGACCAGTCGAAACCAAAGAGTTATCAACGATGTTGGAGTGAACCCTCCCTCCAAGCTCTCTCTTAATAGGCTGCTGCAACGGTTCGTTTCGACAGGGAACTGCCTCGTTGGAGGACAACAAGACCCTGAAGCATGCCAAAACATCTTTCTCAGGATTTCTACGCCAGATCAATCGAACTGTTGCGTCTTGACGATCCCGAAATGTGCGCGGCGCTAAGGCGAGAGCCACATTTTGAAGAGGAACCACCCTCAATCCGTGAAACTCTTGTTGTTTTTACAACGCATGTGCGCGGCGCTAAGGCGAGAGCCACATTTTGAAAACGACCCGTCCTCAATCTGGGAAGCTCGTGCAATTTTTCAAAACGAATCTGCGCGGCGTTAAGGCGAGAGCCACATTTTGACACCGACTCGCCCTCAATCCGTGAAGCCCGTGAAAATTTCAACAACGAATGTGCGCGGCGCTAAGGCGAGAGCCACATTTTGAAAACCACCCGCCCTCTATTCCTCTTCTTATATTTTTATAAGCCCGGGCGGGGGGAAAACCCTCCCCCCCCCCCGAAACCGGACTCCCGAGATCTGGGGCTTTGGGACCTTCCGAGCGGGCCTCGAAGCGGCCCCCCGGGCCTCGCAGGGCGTTTTGCCAAGCCTTCGCAGCACACCTGGGGCGATCAGGGGGGTCCTCGGAGACGTCCCAGAGACCCCCAAGACAACACAAGCGCGCTCCAAGAAGCCGTCATACCCCCAAAGATCGCCCCAAAACGTTCTAAGAGGCCTCCAAGAGCACCCCCAAGAAGGCCCCAAGAGGGAAGAAACATTTTTTTTGTCCGTAGCCACTGTGGCTCAAGAGCTGCGTGGCTCATGCTCACGGAAGCTTGCCCATTGACTTTCCAGTCTCGCACTTGCGTGGTGACCTGGTGCAGCAAGTCCCGAACGCCATGAGCAGCCCTGGGGACCCCAAGTTCGGGCAGGTGCTTGCGCACGCCAAGGTTGCCGAGGCGATTGCCTGGCTCAAGAATGAATTCGAGTCCGACAGGAAGGAGACAGAGAGGCGCCACGACGCTTTAGTCGAGGGCCTTGTCCAGGCCCTCGAGCTGGACGCAGACGCCTCGTGCATTCGGACTCGGGCGCCTTACGTGGCCATTCCGGGGCCACTCACTCGAAGCGCAACGCAATGCCTGAGCCTCGACCTGGGGTCTCCCGTCAGGAGGCTCAATACGGACGTCAGCGCGCCCGACGACAGATCTCCAAATAATCATGGGAACCAACGTATGTTCGCCAGCAGGATGATCGGTAATAGTCAAAGAGGCGCAGGCGACAACGACTTATCCAATCCCGAACCAGTCATGAGGCGGGTCAGGACCACCGTTTCACTTACCGAATTCGCCATGCAGGGGCGCGGTCTGGACAGGGCTCCCACGACGTCGTTCAGGGAGAGCCGAACTGCTCGGTTTGGGAATCCTTCGCTTGTGCAGCGCATCTGCCTCCGTGCCGTCCAGAACCCGTGGTTCGATTTTTTCATGTCTGTCATCGTCGGCATGAACAGCGTGGTGATTGGGCTGGAGATCCAGGAGAGCATCGACAGACAGGCTCCGACCTCTGTGGCGTACCAGGTGATGGAGAACTGTTTTCTAGTGTCTTATGTCTTTGAGCTTTCGCTTCGTTTGCTCGCTGACTGGCAGGAGTGCCTCCGGAGTTCGTGGTTCAAGATGGACATTGCCCTCGTCGCCCTTGGCATGGTGACAATCTGGGTGCTGGAGCCGCTGCTGCTGATGGGGGATGCCGCCGGAGTGCTGGACAAGTTGCTGGTTTTCAGAGTTCTGCGCTTGATTCGCCTTGTCCGGACCTTCCGCTTCCTGAAATCCATGCAGCCATTTTGGAAGTTGGTGAAGGGCATGCTAGTGTCAAATGGATCGGTGATGTGGGCTGCGGTGTTGCTCTTCGGAGCCATCTACGTGTTCGCGTGCGTAGGGGTGGCGGTCATCGGCGCGAACGAGGAGCTGCTCTCCGACCCCATTGTTGGTGAGATCGTTGCAGACCGCTTCAGGTCGATCCCGGTGCTGATGATTACGCTGCTGCAGTTCACTTTATGCGACGGGGCCGCTCAGGTCTATCATCCTTTGGTTCGCGCGAAACCCGTCTTGCTCTGTTTTTTCTTGCCGGTTCTGCTCACGATGCCGATCGCTCTTATGAATTTGATCACGGCCGCAGTTCTGAATAATGCCATCAAGGTCTCAAGCCATGATGCAGAGTTAGAGCGCGTTCATCTCCGGGGAAGGCTGCAGGAGTTAATCCCGATTCTGAATGGCCTCTTCAGGCAGTTCGACTCAGAAGGCCAAGGGCACATCCGCTGGGCAGATCTTGACTTAGCGAAGGTGGGCACGTTGTGGTTGCCCCCCGAGGTGCTACGCGCGCTGAAGTCTTACAAACTCGAAGACTTCTTCAAGCTCCTCGATGCTGATGGGTGTGGAAGGATCACTCAGACTGAGTGGGTCGACGGTATGTGTTGCCTTGTCCTGGATGGAATGCCAATCGAGAATTTCCAGGTGCTCCACACGCTCTACCGGCAGGCCAACATTCTGGAGGAACTGAAGGCCGCCTTGCTGCCGGACTACAGGCCCTCGATAGGATTTGGTGCCAATGCCTGATCCGCCGAGCTCGGCAGCTCCAGCCTCCCGTCCGCCTGACGGAAGGCGTTAGGGTGGTCTGTTTTCTTTGTTTTGCTCTCTCTATGTACGTATGTATGTATGTATGTATGCATGTATGTATGGATGCATGCATGCATGCATGCATGCATGCATGCATGTATGTATGTATGTATGTATGTATGTATGTATGTATGTATGTATGTATGCATGCATGCATGCATGCCATGCATGCATGCATGCATGTATGTATGTATGTACGTATGTACGTACGTACGTACGTATGCCTGTATGCCTGTATGCCTGTATGCATGTATGCATGTATGCATGTATGCATGCATGCATGCATGCATGTATGTATGTATGCATGCATGTATGTATGTATGCATGTATGTATGTATGTATGTATGTATGTATGTATATATACAAATAACCAAACCACAAATGACAACACATAACACATGACATCAGACCGCACACACCTTCTTGTATGTTGGAGCGTTTAGCTCCCGTTTCACAAACATCATGCTGGCCGTTTACCTAGCAGGCTAGAAGCCCCCCGCGTGACGCGCGCGCGTGTGTGTATCCGTTTTTCCAACACGCGCAGGCTCTCGTGCCTTCAATCGCGAACGCCCCCGAGGAGCAGTCACCGCCGTCCGAGTTTCTTTGGACCTGGACGTTTCTCCAAGAGTTAAACAGCTTCATAGGGCCGAAATATTGATGCCGATATGAAGATGTCGGTTCGGATCGTCACCTCTGTGGCGGTCTGCCCAACCGTGACTTTCGAGAGGCGATCTAGGGTTCGCGCCCTGCCAGTCCGCCCGCCGCCTCGTCGCAGATGGGCGCCAGCCGATCGGCCGAGGTGCTGCGGCGGGTGCTGGCCCGCCCCTCGTGGCACCTTCCCGTCCCTCTTCCTTCTCCTCCTCCTCCTCCTCCTCTTCCTCCTCCTCCTCCTCCTCCTCCTCCTCCTCCTCCTCCTCCTCCTCCTCCTCCTCCTCCTCCTCCCCCTCTGTCTCGACCCCTAAAAAGACACCACCTCACCTACGGCCCGCCTTGCTGCGCTGCGGCCCATCGGCGGCCGCAGCGGTCGTTTGTTCTCGGGTTCTCCTTCTCCTCCTTCGTCCCGAGCGGCTGCTCCTCTCGCGGGCCTGCCGAGGGATGTCACTCCTCCCTGGTGCAATCTATGAGCTCCTCCTCTGCTGGCCGCTGCCAGCGACCCTGTTTTTGTTTGGGGGGTGGGGGCCTGCCGCGGGGTAGCGGTGTGCCGCCTGTGCACAGACGCACCGCTGTCCCTCCCTTCGGGGAGGCAGTCTGCCTTGTCCGAGACTGTTGGCCGCCCGTCGTCCTTTGCCTCCGTTGCGCAGGTGCGTTCCCAAACTCAGCGAAAAACCTTGCCGGGAAACGTGAAGACGACTGTGAAGACGATTGTCGACACTTGGAAGGCTAGGCCGCGGGCGCCGTTGCACGGCCTGCGCAATGATATGTGGTGAACGCCGCAAACGCGTTCCTATGAATTTGCATAGCCTCCAAGAGGTATTGCGTGACATTGGTTAATGTCGTCACTGTTTGAATGTGGGAAAAAAGATGAAAAAAACCATTGATTTTACGGAGGTTTTTGGTGAATTTGGGGTTCTCCTCTTTTCGGCTTCCCGACGTTCCAAGACGGCGGCCTTCTGGGCGTCCGAAGCCGCCTGGGAGGCTCCAAAATCGCCCCACAACCATCCGAAAGGGCTCCCAGGCAGTCTGAGAGCCCCAAAACGGCACAACAGGGGTCCAAGATGGCCCTAAGAGAGCCCCATGGCGGCCCAAGATGGCCCCAAGACACCCTCCGAAGCATTCCAAATCGTGACCGGGGCGTTCAGGGAGACCGCGGTTAGATGCAGGTTGGCCTGAGGAAGCCCCAGAGGCTCCCAGAACACGCCCAGGAGGCCTCCAGAAGGCTTTAAGAAAGCCTGAGAACTTTGGTGAGGCCCCCAGAGGTTCTCCAAGGAGAAGCCTCCGCAAAAAGAGCTGAGGAGGACGGGGAGCATGCCCAGGGTATGGCGAGAATGATGAACAATAAACATGGAGGGAGGATAACGAACAACATGATTATAACGGCGATGCCAGAAAAGGCAGCAATGACCTTCCTGCCATTTCCGCCTGCATACCAAAGTTCAAGGACCAAGGTGCATAGCGCGAAGCGCCAACTGCAGTCTTGTATATATATATATGGAGCTGCTGCCAATTTTTCAGCTTCAGGGTCATACAGTGAGGAAGTCTCAGGCGAAACGCCCGGCCCGCCTTAAAAACTGGCCTCGGGGTGAGACAGGGAGAAGTTATTTATAATAAGGACAAGGCATGGAGGAGGATGAGGAGAAGGAGGAGGAGGAGGAGGAGGAGGCACTACCATGACAAGGAAGAGGAGGAGGAGGCGGCGGAGAAGGAGGAATAATAGCAGGAGGAGGAGGAGAAATTATGAGGATGAGAAAATGAGAAAGAGGAGGAGAAAGACGAGGAGGAGGAGGAGGAGGAGGAGGAGGATCCCCCCTTCCCCCTGGTTCTCGGGGAGTGGGACAGTGGGGCGGAAGAGAAATTAGTCCCTGTGTTTCTTTGGCCGCGGAAGTGCCCAACTGTCCCACACATGTCTTGAGCAAGTGGCCCACCGCCTTGGCGACGCTTGGGCTTCGGCTTCTCTTGCCCTCGATCGCTCGGACGAGCTCGTCGTCGGCCTCGCGCTCCTGGGCCCGCAGGTCCCTGACACGCGCCCCGTGCCGCTCGACCTGCCATTCCTCGCTCCCTCGCCCCCTCCCCCTCCCCCTCCCCGCCCACGGGGAGAGCGGCCCGCCAGACCATGACGGCCCTGCAGGAGGCCCGCAAGTGCATCCCCCGCGGGGGCTGGCGCCTGCCCGCCGCGGGGCTCCTGCTCCGCCCCCCCCTCGGTGGCGAGCCGGGGGCACGCCGCTGCTGCTTCGGCGGGGGTGGGCCGGGCCGGGGGCGAGGCCGCCCTCCGAGGGGGAAGGGGAGGGAGGGGGGCAGAGGACCCCGAGGAGACGGGCCCCGGGGAAGACGGCGGTCCGTCCCGTATCGGGGCGGGGGGAAAGTGCTCGGGGGTCTCGGAGGGAGCATGGGGGCGGGGGGAAG